>CAOLHI010001208.1:0-418073 GCA_948474755.1 Ctenosaura bakeri
TCTCCTCACCAGGAAACTAATTTTTTCCCCTGAAAAATACTGCTTGAAAGTAGGTTGCGTCTTATATGCCAGTGCGTCTAAGATGCTGGCAAATATGGTAATTCTAACTGATTGAAGGAAACTACTTTTTTTAAAAAAAAAGGTCTATCAGTTTTTGATGTCTTCAGCTCTTTTAAGGGTGTCAAGTTGGCTGAAATAAAAATAATTTTGAAATACAGCCAAGGAATATCCCTTGCATAGTGTTTATTGAAACCATCAGAAATTACAAATAATGGAACTATATGTGAATTTGCAATCATAAACAGTGTCAGGAAAAATATAATTATTAAAATCTTGGATGTGAGTTTACTAGTAGAGTGGATACAGTGGAATATACTGATCATTTCTGAAGGGTGTGATTCCATTTTTATGCCTTCGAACATACCTGTGGGACATCGTGTGGTATTTGCATTATGAATAAATTTATATTCCAGCAGATTTAAGAGACAAGGAGATTCAGTGACAGTTATGTTAATAAATACTGGGGATTTGTATAGTAGTAAATGGCTGAAACTATCCGTGTTATGGCTAATGACCTACTGGCCTCAAAACTGCAGGTTTATTATTATAGCAAGTGTGATTCTGTAAAAAAGTGATTCATATTGCAGAAGTCCATTTTGTAATTTTTTCCCAGTGGCTTGGATTTCATCTCCTTGGTCTCCAGGCCATATTTTACTTCTTTTGACAGATAGTTAATTTGAGAATTTCGCAGCTGTACAAACAAATTTAAAGCACCCAGGCATGTGTGGTATGTGCAGAGCCCACGTTAGTTTGGAATTATTAAAGAAACCCTTTTTTGAAAAAACGACTTAAAGTAAACTCAAATAACATGTGTGTTAATAGTTATCAGGATAATATTCAGGGCTTTCTTCCAGTTCTACCTGAAGATGGATTACCTTTTTACCGTTATTACTAATGAATAACATAAGGTTCTAAAATAAAAAAAAAGATTTAAAAGAGAAGGTAGCATAAGCCTGTAGCAACCCAGATGGGTGTCTACAAGTAAGTCTAATATTTAGGCACTCCAATTGTGGAGTCCTTTCATAATGACTATTTTAACCCAATGCAAATGAAGATAAGGGGATTGTCGTGGGTATGAGCTTTAAAAAGGTGCAAAATGGACATCAAATATAAGCCGAGATTCTTTATCAAAGTTTCCGGAGCATAATGCTCCACAGATATAGGTCTGCCCCTTCCGCTTGGCAACTGGCAACTCCTGGGGCACTGCCATGGGTATTTACTGACTGAAGGTGACAACTATGCAGTATCCATCCTGGCTAGAGTTCTGCAGTTGAAAAAGAGGAATTAGGAGACTCTTCACATCTCCAGTAAGCTTCTGGAGATCCAGGAAAGTGACCTTATTCCTCTTCTCCATGTCCAGAAATGCAGCTGGGGCAGGAGCTGGCTGGCCATTCCCCCCCCGCCCCCGCTAGAGAGTAAACAGCAATGCTAGCACCCTCAGGCTTGACAGCTGTTGGGGAGGGGTGCAAGGATCTTTTGAATAGCTCATTATATATCTTTTAAAAAACATTCACATGTGTACTCTGAGTTACGTACACTTATGTCACTAGCAGGATTTTAGCCATCGTGTATGTACTGACAAACATTTTCTTAAAAATAAGTTTCTCTGTATAATACTATTGTAGTGTGCCTTTGAGACATTTCTGATTCATGGCAACCCTGTGGCAAACCTATTAGGGAATTTTATTGGCAAGATTTGTTCAGAGCAGGTTTGCCGTTGCCTTCCTCTGAGACTGAGAGACTGTGACTTACCCAAAGCTGCACCGCAGATTTCCTTGGCTGAGTGGGGATTCAAACTCTGGTCTCCCAAAGTTCTAGACCAACACTCAAACCACTATACTGTACTGGCCCTATACAATTAATATTTGTAATGATACAATTAATACAGTCTATTATCCATTTATTCAATGGCTAAGGCCTTTTCACACGCAGTTTCTTTTGCGAGAGGGCCCCTTGCACGTCGCGTAAATGGGAGCAGCGGTCCGTACGATGCACTCCCATTTACGCGATGCTCACGAGCTTAAAGAGGGCCGCACACGGATTTTTTTTATTTTCGGCTCTAAGCTGAAAATGCTGTGCGGTCACGCAATGCTAACGGGGCCCTCGTGCACTTACCTGCCCTGCAGTGTGTCGGGCGAGCCAGGCCGGTCATGCTTCCTCCCCCAGTGCAGCCTACAGCTCTCAGGCTGCACTGCAGAAGGAAGGGGTGGGGCGTTCGCGCGACGGCCGCGCGACCGGCAACCCAGCTGCGGGAGAACAGAGAAGCAATGTGAGTGCCTCGCACAAGAGGCTGCTTGTGCGAACAGCACCCCTCACCTCCACGAGCAGGTAACGTGCGGAAAGGGCCATAGTTAGGACAGCAAGCCAGGAAGACTGGCTCTGAAAAGTGGCTTTGTGCACTTTAACCCTGGAAAACACATTAATCACTGAATACTTCTCACACTTCATTACAAACACCCTTGGATAGTAGCTATCAGCAACTGTATTTTTACAGTCTGGCAAGTATTCTAAACCTTTGCCAGTGTCATTTTGCAAGAGGGAAGGGAGGAGATCACCTTTGCAGCCATCTAAGGTGTAGAAATGAGTAATTACAGTTCCTGGGTCTCTCTATCTCTGTTTCTCTCTCCCTCTCTCCCCGCTTTTTATTGTACTTGCCCATCAATAGTTCCCTCTTTGTAGAAAGCCTATCCCATAGAGAGCAGGCTAGCCAGAGGCTCTTCTTCTTATTTTTCCAGTGGAGAGAATCTTTGATTTTGCAATATTTTGAACCAGGCCTCCTCCTACATATCTTCTAAATTGATTTACTACATAAAAGAACTGTTACCAAAGGAGCATCTGCAAGTTTGAATCACCATATGATTTTTTGGCTTGAACAGCATTTAGATAGTAATCAGTCTGAATCATAGTCTCTTCACTGACACCAAACTTTCCTTAAAGAAGTTTCAACCACATACATTTCACAGGTGTCACTGAAACAAACCAGAGGCAAGTGAGCTTCTCACTTGATGGCATCTTTTTCTAATGGGCACTTAACATAACTCACTGTGACTTAGCCCCAGAATGTGGTTTCTCTCTCCCTCTCTCTCTCTGTGTAATATGTATACAGAACAGATCTGGAATATGCACATAGAAAAGAGGGCATTTGAGAAAGTACAGAGTGCTTTCTCACTCTATTCAGTAACAACTAGATCCCTAGCAAGAGACTAATTGATGTCATTACATATCTGGATATTGATCACATTGTGATGCTTGAAAATACAATACTTTACTGTTTTGATTGTATTTTTTCTCACTTGTCATATAATCATTGGTAATCTTTAAATCGGGAATAATAGAACGAACTTAGTCTTAGGGACAGCTAGATACAACAAGGCTTTGAAACACTCAGGACTGATGAATTGCTTACCTATGAGGAAACTGTGAGTACCTAAAGTTAAACTTAGGCCATTTCTGCACTAGACTGTTATAGTGCTATTATTCCACTTTCACCATCCTCAGGCCTCTCCCTAAACTGCAAACTCCAGGATTCCATAGGAAGTTGAAAGTGGAATAATAGCACTATAACAGTCTAGTGCGGAAATGGAATTAGTATTTGCAATTTCTTCTACTAATGGTTTCTCAGCTTTGGATGTTGAAAATGAGCCTCTATCTGAGCCCTTCAAAATCTCTGGCAATGATTTGGCTACTAATCAGGAAGCAGAGTCCTTGGAGTCCAATGGGGCAGATGAGCCTGTTCTTTAGAAATTGCTTATTAATGAGAAGAAACAACACACTGAACAACAGTCAAACCTTCCAGACATTGTGAGAAAACCATACCTTTTAACAGCCCAAATAGTCATTTTAGTTTATGAATGTTTAGAAAAAAAACTGTTAAGCAACTTGAGCTTTTTAAACTCTCCTTTGATAATTTTGTACAGAAACATACAGCTTTAAAAGAGAATGTGGCTCAGTCTAACAGTACACGATCCAGAAAGGAAGAAAAATTGGGATCAAAACAAAACCCCCAAAAATGATTCTGGGGTAATCACTAGGAACTGGAAACTGAGCTGGAAAAAGGAAACTGCAATAGGATCTTATAAGCAAATCAAACCATGCTGCAGATTGCTTATAACAGAATAAACAATGGTAGATTGAGGTTGTATACAGCTTTTAGATTTTCTGCACATATACACCCTCGTAGTATTGATACGCTTGCTGTAGAATGGTTTCCCAGTGTATCTACACATAAGCAAATTTTGGTAACATTTGAACAGTGTACAATCCTTATTATATTTCTGAAAATGAAGCTGTTTCTGTTCAACTTCCAAATAATACAACTGCAGTTTTCTCAGGACTTAGCTGTCACCCCTTTAATTATTACTAAGCAAAATATTAGGGTAACTAAAGAGGAAAGGAATATCTGTTTCTTAATCTCCAGATAAATTTCTCGCAAGGCCACACTGCAGTCTAGTCCAGCCCAAACTTCCAACATTGTAACAGAGAAACAGTTTATAGGCCTAAGTGAATCAATTATCCATGAAGAACAAAAATACATTGCCTCTAGATTGAATGATCTTAAGAACATCAGTGATTTGGCTGAGCCACTGGTGAATTTAGTATCCACTGATAAGATCCTTTATACTGAGAGAGATCTGGATGGGGGCACTATTGATGCTCTACTAGCATTGAATGAGGATGACTTTAGAATTACAATTCCAGCACAACCCTTGGAGCCAAAGAGGGTTAATAATATATCCTCTCAGTATGATTTTTTTTTTAAAAAAAGCCCCTGTTCAATCAGAAATCTTGGATGCTTGTGATCTGATTACACTAGTTTGGCAATTACACTTACCATCTTGGAGTATTATGAGTTGGGGAAATAAGTCCTGTGGTGAAGGTTTTGCAATTGATTTACAAAAATTCAAAATTCTTTGCTTGCAAGAAATATGGGTCCCTGAAACTAATTTACCATCTTGTCATGGATTTTGATCATTTTCTGCTCCAGTGTGGTAAGGGTGGCCTACTACACTCATCTCAGTTGATTTGCAAGTAGATATTCAACCACCATCTGGTCTGCTATGTATACAGGCCCTATTCATTAACAGCATGCATTTTGGTTCTCTTATTTGTATAAGTGCCTGTTTTCCACTTAGCTTATCAAAAAAATGTAGGTCCCAGTAGCAGTTGGGATAGTTTATCTGAAATCCTTACCCTGTTGGAATGTCAGTGTCCCTCCATAAGACTCCTGATGTGATGAAAATTTAATGCTAGAATTGGGAACAATTTTTTTAAAAAGTGGAGGGTACTACTAATTTTGGAAAAGATGTTAAGGCACACCTGTTGTAATGGTTTTCAAAGATAGAAGCATACACAAACCAGATGTGAGGTTTTTAATGGTTCTCTCCTTGTACCATTTGCTATGTCTCAACAGAGCCCATCATGCCATAACATTGGGTACTCATTCCCTTGTCACCAGTAGGGGAACTAGCCCAATAGATTATATGGCAATTTCTACCAAATGCTTGACAGATTTGAAATTAACAACAGAGCTGGAGGTGATCATTTCCCTCTGTTGCTGCTGTTTTTAATTTTGAAATGATTCTTCTCTCATATCCTCCTTGAACTCTAAATGGAATTCATGTGGAAGACACAGAGAATATAGTGGTCACTCAGTCTGGGCACCTCTATCCTTCACATATTTGAGAGTACTATTTTTAAATCCTTTCACAAAGACATTTTAGGCTCTATATGCTTGTCAAAACTTAAACTCAAATGGGCTTGTAATCTGGTTAAAGTAGTAACTGATAGATGGTTTGATCTTGATTGTAGAAGTACCCACAAAGCATTAATGGATTACTCTTGACAGGCACTTAGGCCATTTCCACACTATATTGTTATAGTGCTACTATTCCACTTTCAACATCCTCTGGAATTCTGGGGTTTGTAGTTTACTGAAGCCACAGAGCTCTCTGGCTGAGCATTCTAAATGCCCCTCCCTAAACTGCAAACCCCAGGATTTCATAGGATATTGAAAGTGGAATAATAGCACTATAACAGTGTAGGGCAGAAATGGCGAATGATAACTATTTCTCCGGCCAGTTTAGCTTCTATAAGGTTGTCTCATAAGGCACTTTTAAAACAGCAAAAAGACACATATGCTAGAACACAAAGGAAACAATGTAATAGAAGCTGTGATGGAAAACAATGAGAAGCAGCTTGGGATATCATTTCTACTGGTATGCACAAGGTCAGATCTGTAATCATCAGACAAATTTCATCACATCAATGCTACATTGACCACATGGTTTTTTGGGGCTGAGAGTGTGTGATGCACCCAGGGTCACTCACTTGGTTTCCATGGCAGAGAAGGGAATTGAACTCTGAGCTCTAGTGATAGTGCTTGAAAAAAGACATTCTCTTTTCTGTGGTCTATCAATGATCACCAGATTGAACAATGCCAGGAATTTAAGCATCTTGGCATTCATTTTACAAAAACCTCTCCTGGAAGCACCATATGAAAACTACTAAGGCAGTGACTCTGAGATCTATTGGATCAATCCTTAGATTTTACAACACTGCAGGGGGTTGCCTGATTGTTCCAGTCTTGAAAATAGTGCTGCTGTCTAGGGATGGGATGACTCTCAGATGGCTAAATTGGAAACCCTTCTGCATTTCTCAAGAAACTGTTAATACTTCCGCCTGATTCAGCAGAGGTCGATTTTTCTTCCATTAGATCTTGAATTCAATTTTTTTAAAAAAAGTTGCCTCAGTCAAGGTTTCCCCCAAGTCATGTTCTGAACAGTTATCAAACTAGAGTTTGGAGTTCAATATATCACAAGTTGCTTCAATTGTACTCTGATAATTTTTCTATATGGAATTCAAAACAGAAGCTTCAAAAATGTAATTTTGACTATAGTGCTCAACTGGAAAGACAAGTTATTAATAACTCTATTTCCTCTATAAACTCTATAGACTATAAATTTGACCTCCAAAGGGCTATTTACCTGGCAAAGTTTACAATCCCAAAATTTAGGCAAGCTTTTAGAGCCCTTCACTTTTAAACAATGCCTATAGCTATGATCAATGGCAGATATTCTCATACCCCCTTGGTTTTCTGTCTGTGTATTTGTAGAGCCTCAGAAATTGAGGATTTGCCTCATTATTTGCTCCTTTATTCATTATATTCCTACCTAAGAACCAACAGACAATCTTTCTTACTAATAACTAGTTGATTTCTCTGGGAATGCTGTTATCTAATCATAGTAACGTTGTTTATGTTAAAAATGTTTAATTGTATTGAATATTTTTAAAATATTCAAGATCAATATGCTATTTATTTTATGCTGTACTTTTATATTGTTGCACTTATATATTGCGCTTATTTAATATGTATATGAATGGTCTATAGGATAAGCATTAATGAATTACTATTAATACATTGTGGATGCTCATACATTACCTGCTAACTTGCTATACACAGCTGCTGAAAATACGATCTGTATCCCAAACAAAGTGTAACCATTCCTGTATCGAGGCCAATGAATTTATACACTGGATTGAATTGTCTGAAAAAGTGCTAATCTATGCTTCTGTTTTTCCCCACACTAGATTAGTGTAATGCACTCTATATGGGTCTCTCTTTGAAGACAGCATGGAATATTCAGCTGATCTAAAATGCATGGCCCATATGTTTTATTTGGCACTGATCAAAGCACGTGACTCTGTTATATTGCCTCTGTTGGATTCCTATTTGCTTCTTGGCTCAGTTGAATATGCTGGGTCTAGCTTTTATGGATCAAAATGCCTGAAGATGAGATTCTTTTATGGAACATTTGCTCCCATATAGGCCTTCTCCAGAATTAAAGTCCATATCAGATGACCTTCTTGAGATGTTCAGCAAGACAGCATGAGAAATGATTTTGGTGCCACTGTAGTATTTCTTTGGTTCTGGAATCCTCTCTCAGTCAAAATGTTACTGGCCCCATCTTTGTTTCTCTTTCACCAGAAACTGACAAAGCTTTTATTTTGATGGGCTTTTATTTTATGAAACTTACTATGGTTGCTCTTAGTGTTATAATAGCATAATTCTAATATTGTAATAATAGTATTGTTGTTTAATATGTTAGTCTTTTGCTGTTGACAATTTCTTCTCTTCATGTTGTTCAGAGCTTTGTTTTAATTGTTGTTGTTGTGTGACTTCAAATTATTTCTGATTACAACCCTAAGGTGAACCTATCACGGAGTTTTCTGGGGCTGAGAGTGTCTGATGCACTCATCACTCACTTGGTTTCCATGGCAGAGAAGGAAATTAAAGCCTGATCTTCAGGATCATAGTCCAGTGCTCAAACCACTATGCCATGCTACATGTTCTTTATTACTAATTTTGGATACTTTAAAAATTCATAATTTTTGGATTATATTGTATGGTTTTGTGGATATGCCATTTGTCAGTGGAGTATAAATAACACATTACTATTACAGCAATTTGTAATGTTAACATATAAGAATATGGTTAGAACTTGGAGTTCTAAGAATATGGTTAGAACTTGGAGTTCATTCCAGTACCTACCATGTGAATTACTCTTCTGTCTGAAATTCAACATGCTCCAACAATATTTATTCTTAGATTACTGTTGAAAACCTACCCTTTCCCCCCCCAAAGATTCCTTGTGTAATTCAACATACCATCAACATACTATGGACAACCAAAATACTGTATTTTAATTTTGTGTATTATTGTTGTATTTTGAACATCTATTTTGAAATCTTCATATCTAAGCAGTTTATAAAAATTCATAAATAGATAGATAAATGTATAAATGATAGATACTTATTAAAATGGCGTTGACAGAAGTAGTTGCCAGACTACTTATTGATGACCTTTTTTTTCATGATGAGTTTTACCACTATCCATATTTTCTTCTTTTACTCTTCTGAAAAACATTCAGTCTGAACATGATAGATGGATGGATGATGGATGGATGGATGGATGGATGGATGGATGGATGGATGGGTGTGTGGATGGAGGGACAGACAGACTGACAGACAGACTTGTGTTTTCAATTTATTGTTTTGAATAAAGACATTCTTAATGTTTAGAATGGGAAGATATAACCCTATGTTAACATGTGCTAAGCCATCTGGACAGGATTATTTCACAAGGCTATAAAACTGTTCACAAGAAGCTCACTTGTATCTTTGTCTGAGCTGTCAACAATGTCTTATATGTTCCAGAGGCCCTAAAACAGCTGGGGATTGTGTAGCCCTCTAACTGTTGAACTGGACATCCCAGCATTCCTCACTGTTGGCTGTATTTCCTAGGGCTGCTGGCAGTTGCAGTCTGGAGGGCCATGAGATGCCCACCTAAAAGATCAGTTTGTAATTTAGAGCCAGCAAATGAAACAGAGAATAATTTTGTCTGCTGTCTTTATTGTAGGTTGTGCCCAGGCAGTCACGAATAACAGTAGCAAGCTGCAGAGATGTGGGGCTCTTTCACACCACACAATCATAGCACAATGATTCCACTTTAACTGCCATGGTTCCATCTAGCAGAATCTGAGATTTACAGTTTAATAGGGGTAATCAGAATTTTCAGCCAGGGAGTCCTAGGCCATTTTCACATGGTATTTTCCATGTGAAAGAGGGCCTGGAGCATCGCGCGATTGTGAGGAACGATCTGTACAACATACTCACAATCGCATGACGCTCCTGGGGCCGGCAGGTGGCAATCGTGCACCTTTTCATTTTCAGATTGAAGCCAAAAATCGTGCGTGATTGCACATTGCTCCCAGGCCCCGCACGCAGTTACCTGGTGTGCGGAGCCTCCAGAGCCACACTGGTTGCACTTCCTACCCCAGCGCAGACTGAGAAAGTCCCTAGTTGCACTGCGGAAGGCAGCTTGTGCGAAGCTGAAGGACCCTGGACGTGAGAGCCTCTTGCTGGAGGCTGCTTGCGTGATCCCCGCACCCCAGCACTGGAAAACGGTAAGGTGCAGAAAAGGCCCTAGTGTCTCATCAAATAACACATTCCAGGATTCCATGGGATGCATCCAGGGAAGATAAAGTGGTATTATAGTACCATCATAGTGTGAAAGGCAAATCAAATAGGCAGAACTTCACAAGGAAGTGCAGGGCAAATACTTAAGAATTTATATCAAACATAGCTCAGTGGTAGAGCAATACAAAGGACACAAGGCTCCAAGGAGCATGTAACTCAGTTGCTTGAAGAAGATCCCAGATTCAGTCCTGAGGATCTCTAGGCAGAGCTGGGAGATGTTCTGGCTCAAACACTGAAGAGGTGCTGGCAATCATGCTAGAGAAAAAATACCAGTGTAGGTGAATCAATGATTTCACTTGGTATAAGGCAGCTTCCAGTGATTTCTGATCTGAGTTTTTCTCAAAGGAAGTGAACCTGAATTTGACAGTGTAATATGACCTCTTGCTTTTTTTATGTGCACTTCTGATTTAATAGAGAACACAAACGGTAAAGCCAGATACTGTACATTTGAGTTCCTACTGTTGTTTCATAAATCCTTTTGTTTCTTTGCTGTTTTAAGGTTTGTATCCTGTCTTTCAAGATCTCTCCCAGACAGAGCAATAATATAAGATAGAAGTTAAGAAAAAGTTAATAAAAAGCTTGTCCAGGCTTTAATTATTTATTAACAAATTAATAAATTTGGAGTTTTTATGCTCTGCCCTACAATCAAAAAGGCATTCAGGACATCTTATTTGATAGCTCATCTCCCTCAGAGTTACCTTATGAATGAGACATGACAGATAAGGAAAATGGAGTGGCAGTGAGGGAAGAGATTAAGTCCAGCTGATGTGGGCTGCACTTCTCTTCCTCAGAGAGCAGAGGAGTGGCAGCTGGAGTGTTGAAAGAGGTCTTCTCACCATTCAGTGGGCCAAGGCAAAATGGAATACCATGGTGTTAACTTGAATGGTTACTCTGTGTGCTGCTGATGAGCAAAGTCTGTTTGTCATATCCTGTAACTTTTACCCATTTTCTGTGTTGATTGTTTTCATGCTCCCATGACTGTTCTGCAGATACCTAAGTAATATTTCTCTGTAAAATATTATGGAAGTACTTAGATTTCTGCATGATTTATCATCACTTTACCCCAGACATTTATGAAATGGAATGATCCGATCTATATTAACATGGAAAGCGAAAAGTACCATTTTAATTGTCTATTAGAGTTTCTGTTCCCATTTGTTCCAGAGACATGATAATACATCACTGTCATGTTGTTTCTTAAGTACTTTAAAACCATTCAGATAGCTTCATAGCTGCTTAGTGTGCTGTAATATGAGATTGCATGTGTGTATAGGGAGCCTCCATTATTGGATGATGTTACAACTTCTGGGCATCAGTGAATGGCTTTGCCTGGGTTTCTGGGAAATTCCTGTAACAACCCAATTGATTAATAGGCCTTAGAAACAGATGCAGCCTAACCACGTCACCTTGAATGAGTTAATTATATTTTGAATACCAGGGTATCTCCATTTTTTTTTTTTGGCCTGGGGAGTTTCCTAGTGCTACCAGTCAAAATACATTGTGCACTTATTCCATCTTTATCTCCTTAACATTTTTTTTTTTTTAGTAAGGAAAAACATGGAAGAAGTAATCAGAAATACAAGAAAATTATAAATGGAAAACCAAAGTGTTTTGACCCCTTTGGCAATTCTGTGAATCACCACCACCACCAACACCACCAACACCACCATCTTTATTTATAGCCTGCTTTTTTTCCTAGGTTGGACTCACAGTGGCTTACAATTCAAAGACATAGCTAAAACCTATAAAACACAAAAGTTAAAACTACATTAAATAATAGAAAAGAGTTGAAACAATACTAAAATTCATAATTAAAAATTCAACTATTCATCAAGAACATTATATCCAGCATGTTCTATTAGACAGGCCACATATCATTGCACTTCAAACCCCTGTCTAAATAAAAACGTCTTTGCCTGACTGCAGAAGGATAGTAGGGAGAGTGCCAGTCTGACTTCTCTGGGAAGGTAGTTCTAGACTCTGGGGCAGCCACTGAGAATGAATGATGCAGGGTTATGGCACAATAAAGATTTCATCTGGAAATACAGTAGCCCCTCCACATTCATGAGGGTTAGGAGCACAGAACCCTTGCAAAAATAAAAAAATCACAAATAACTCCCCACCAGTGTGAGCACTCCCCCTGCTGCTGCAGGCCTGGGGGAAAGGGAGAAGAGTGCTGGACAGGTCACAGTCTCTTGGTCCAGGGAGTCAAAAGCAAATCTTCTCTGAACAAATCTTGCCAAGAAAACCCTGTGATAGGTTCATTTTGGGTTTGCTGTAAGTCAGAAATGACTTGGAAAAATTACAGCAACAAACAACACATTAGGGGCATGTGTGGTAGAGGCCTCTTAAGATTCACTGTTCAGTTTTTGCTTTTATATTTGGGATATGTCTTTCTGCCCACAGGTTGACTTGTTTGTTTAGGCAGGCATTTGACTTTTAGGCCCTTTTCGCATGGCATTCGCATTTGCCATGCGAAAGGGCCTCTGGAGCGTCACGCGACTGCGAGAAGTGTTTCAGATAATGTCCTTGCAATTGTGCGACACTGCCAGGGCTGGCAGCAGCTGCGGAGCTAAAGCAGCGGGGATGCGAGAGCCTCTCGCAAGAGGCTGCTTGCGTGATCCCTGCACCCGAGCACCGCGAGAAGGTAAGTTGCAGAGAGGGCCTTAATCATATAGCAGTGGGACCATATGATTAAAAGTCAAAGGCCTGCCTGAACAAAGTGGTCTGCTGTGCTTTTATCTTGTATCCATTTAGTTATGTTTTATATCTATTTTAAACTGTTTTAAAACCATGGCCTTTTCTAAAAAAAAAAAAGAATAGTGATTTGATTGTCTTTTAACTTTTGTAAAACAAACTTCTTAGTTAAAAAGGTTTTTTTGGGTAAACTTTTCAATTTTATAAGCCACTTAGAATCCCATGCTGGGAGAAAGGTGGGGTATAAATTGATTGATTGAATGAATGGATGAATGAATTACTCTTCTGCCCACCATGCTGTCTTTATTTTGACACACATCTGTCCTCTTTGCCCTACTTCTCCAAGATATATCTGTTCCACTTTACCCAATCCTTCATTTCAATTAGATTAGCTGTGTTAGTTTAAAACAGACCTGAAACAGCCATACCAAAGGGAGAAGAACATACATTCACAGCATATGTGTTTTTACAAATAAATAAATTGATCACTGCTTTCTAAGCAAATGACCATTTGTAGAAAATTTGTGCTTGAGAATCGCAGACACTGAGCTAAGTTCAGTTTGGAAATTTGGCTCCATCCGTTAACATTCCTGCATGTTTTTCAAATCATGGAGCCATTTTTTTTTTACATATCCATTCTATCCAGATTTAAATTCTCCAAATCTCAGCAGCTTCTTTGTGGTTTCTGATTGGAAGAGTTACAGAAAAAAAAAATTAAAAGCTTTATCACAGAAGCAAAAATGAAACATTTTTAGAGGAGTATCAAACTAAACTTCAGAAAAGTCATGAATAAAATCCTCTGTGAACATTTTGGGTGACAGAATCAACATCTCTGAGCATCTGTCAGTCTGAAAAATGACAGCAAAGGCATTATTTTTCATTTTAGAAAAAGAAAGAGAGGGAGAGAGAAAGAGAGAGAGAGGAAATTCTTTCTTTGTATTATCTAAATTGCTATCCTGGGGTATTTCCTTGACACTTGGCTCATAAAAGGTAAAGCACCATTTGGAACTCATTTTGCAGGAAAGTTGGTGGGGGGGGATTATACGTTTTGGAGAATTGCATAGCATGAGACTGTCCATTAAGAAACAGAGAGAAACAAAAGAAGATAAGTTGAACATGACAACACATTCCATGTGGTCTCAGCTGCTTCTTGGAATCTGGATGGAGTTTTGCATTTATTAGTCATATTACAGTGTGGGGCTGCCTGCAGATTCAAGGAAACTAGGGTCAAATGTTTGCTCTTTGGAAATAATGATCATAGTTTGTAAGACCATGGCAAGTGCCTTCACAATGTGTATTTTTAAAAGTTGTCTGGAATGGTAGCCTTTCAAGATTTTCAGACCCAAGATCCATCTTTAACATTAAACTGTTTTTTAAAAAAATATTTTACCTACTCTCATTTTCTCCCCTTTCTTATTTTCTCTTCCTTTGCTCTTTACAGTTATACATTAGTATCCTAAACTAAAAAACCAAACTCTGGTGCAATTAAACATAAAATAGAGAATAACTTCTCTAATGGTGCCACAAACCACAAGTTCAGGATCAGTGGAATCTAGTTGTTGGTTTAAGCTACATAGGCTGTTGCATTAAACATATGAATAGTAAATTTGCACTGTTTGGAGCTATTTAGTTTAGAAAAAGGAAGAGTAAGGGGGAGGATGATGTTGACGTGGGAAATTATGTATAGAGTGGAGAATGCAGATAGATTTTCCCCCATTTCATAATATTAGTGTTTTGGGTTATCTCACTCCAGTGAGGAGAGACTGAGGAAAGGTAAAAGGAAGTACTTCTTACACAGTTAATGTTTTAACTGTAGAATTTGCTTCCTCATGGCTGTCAACATGGGGGGGGGCTTTAACAGGGAATTAGATCAATTCACTGGGGGTAAAGCTATCAGTGGCTAGTTGGCTACTAGTCACAGTGGCTATCTGCTACCTTTCATTCTATTGGTTGTTGTGGGTTTTCTGGGCTTTGAGGCCTCAAAGCCTGGGAAACCCACAATAACCTATGGATTCTGGCTGTGAAAGCCTTTGATTTTATTGTATTTTTTGTGTGTATACTCCACCTTTTTCCTAAAGCTGAAATTCAAGGTGGCTTATAAGATAAAAAGAAATTAAATAAATACAAGTAAAAACACATCTAGATAAAAACATGCAACAACTTATGTTTAAAATGGCATTAAAGTGTCTTTAGAATTGAAACAATTTAAAACTTGTGCATTGAAAGCAAAGGATAAAAGTAGTTCAATACCTTAGGAAACTCCTTTTTCCCCCTTGTCAAATAGTCAATTCCCCAAAAGCCTATTGGAATAAAAAAGCCCTCACCTACTGAATGAAAGGAGAGCAAGGAGGTACAACTTAAGGTTCCCTTGGAAGACCATTCCAGACATGGGAGCAGCTACTAAGAAACATGACAGGTCAGACAGAGAATACAAAGTTTCATATGCTTGGTCCTAAGTCATACAGGGCTTTGTAAGTTATAATCAGTACCTTGAATAATGTCTGGAAATGAACTAGTGCCCGGTTAAGCTTTTGTAACATGTGGGAAAAAATCTGAACTGAGGCCATTTCTGCATGACAACGCTCTTCCGCGTCATCTCGCTGCAGTCCCAGGTCCAGAAGGGAGTGTGTCAGCAATGCTACCCTCTGCACTCACTTGGTCCATGCAGAAGAGAACACAGTGGCACCATGTCTTCCTTCCGCAGTGCAACTGGGCTTTTTCCATTGCTGTGCTACAGAAGGAAGTGTTGCCAATGTGCTTCACATGGCCAGAAGTGATGGGAGTGCCATGCAATTGCAGACACGAAACAGATTTTTTTTCCGTTTTGCGAAAACTGCGTAAGCATGATGCTCCACAACAGGAAGGCAGCGGGATGATGATGACGTCATGCTGAAGCGTGACCTGCCGACCGCTGCCATCCTGTGGCAGAAACGAGACAGCGACATTGTGAGGAAAGGGCCTACATCTACCAATTAAGCACAGTATCAGTACACTACAAGATTTTCAATCTGTTCTTAAATAATTTTTTAACATCACATTAGTATCTATGCTACACGAAGATATAATTGCTGAAGTGATAGTTTTCCATCTGTGTACCAGATAAGTCACAGATGTTCCTATGGATTTTAGACAGAAACTAGAGCATTTTATTAAATAGTATATGTAGGGACTGCATGCATAAGACACTTGGGTGGCTGTGTCATTAAGCAGAGTGAAAAGGGTGTCCCAGATAACAGATGCTGGAGGGCAGAGAATGCCAGTGAGGTGTGGGAGGAAAAAACTGTAAATGAAAATGTCCTATTGCTGGTGTTGCAGTAAGTTACAGTAGCTAGATCAGTTGGCTTCTGCACATGGCACTGGAAAGTAGGGCAGGATTTCCTTTATCTCAGTAGCATATCTTGGGATGTAACTCATATGATATCACAAGTTTCTTTTAATGTTGTGGTGATTTAAGAACCTGCCAAGCTGGTTTAATTAGACAGTGTAGCAGGTCAGAAAAAATAACTGTGTATAATATGAATAATGATGACTTCTTCATGTTGGCTTCAAGTCAGTGAAGCCAGCGCAAAGCTATCTGTAGACAATGTAAAAAATAGGGTTTTGGAGACATTAAGTGTGGTTTTTCATCAGGCCTGAACCCTAATATCTCTCTGTTTAGAGATTAATCATTGTCTTCCTGACTGCAGCATTAGTTGCTTTAGTGAACTATCTTATTCTGAAAGTCTGATGAGAATATCCTGTCTCTAGTTTGCTTCATTAGCAGCTATTTCCATCTAGTTACATCTGAGGAAGATGAAAAGGTAGCAGAAATGTAGTTCACTGAGTCCCTGATATAATAGCCATTTTGACTTTTTCTCTTCCATAGCTATCCCTCCTACTCCTTACTTCACCATCACTGGGGCACTCGGACATGTGAGCTGCTCTGTACTCCCTACCTCAAAGGGAGAAATTTGGGGGGGAGGTCACACGTACCCCTATATGTTATTTGAAGTGGATTAGTGGCAGCAGTTCAGAGCCAGCTGTCTTTGGCTGCCTGTCACACCAACATCTTAACCGGAAGTCTGAAATCAAATTTTTACTGTTTTCCAGGGCTTGAAAAACTTCCATGTCTGTGGGACTATGAATGTGAAAGGAGTTTTAGGTCAAGTTTTAAAATTCTCCTTTGTGCTGATTACTATCTCTAAATTAGGTGCAGAACCTTGGATAGTTGATTGAAGTTTGGACTGAAATCCAGAGTTGATTGACCACCCCAATGGCATAGGAGTTATAAGTCAAGGGCTAAATTCTTCAGGGCTTCTTCGTAAACAGACATGCACGGAATTACACTGTAGGTGCCTGAGTTGTAATTTTGAGTGGAAGCCTTTATTTAGTTGGGATTTCTCTATTTTCTCAAAAAACCCTTCCTGCTCTAATGGCCTCCTGCTTTCTAGACACACTTCATCTAGCTATATCGTGCTCTTTTTAAAATAAATTTCTTTTTAATCTTAAATTTCAAATAATAATACTGAAGTACCAAAGTGAGATGAGACAACTTTGTGCTACTGTTACTTGCAAATGGGGGAGAATCTTATGTCTGAATTATTGAATCTTCTCACGTTAATTACAGCTCATAGTCACATTTATTTTAAAATGTGGCAAAAGTCCACGTGCAAATTGGTACATATTTTGTACACATGTCTAATAGACATTCCTTTTTTTTTTACTTTTCTCAGTGTGAGTGCATGTTCCCTCCATATTGTATGTTTTCCCATGTAATTTTCTCTAAGATATGCATAAATTTCTTCAATCTATTTGCATGCATAAATTTTTAAAGTTGTGAGTTGAGTTGAAAAAATGTGCCTTTCCATTTCCCTCATAGGTTTTCTAGGCCAAAATTTGGTGAATTTGTGCAAAAATTTACACTTCAGAAATTTCTTCTACTTCCTTACCCTCATATAATAAAATTATTTTTGTATGAAGAGCAACATAGTTGAGATGAGATAAATAACTTTCTGACATGTTAGGATTCCCCACCCCCAAAGTGTTTAAAAATGAAATTCTGGCCCCTTCAGTCTAAACTGGAAAAGTCCAAAAAAAAGTGTAATTCTTTTGTATGTGTAGATAAATTCATGAAACAATTGTATGAGGAGGTTATCCAAGAAATGACTTAAATCCTTATTGGTTCTTAATTACTGTTGCCCCTGCCATTCTTCCTTCTCTTTTTCATGTTATTAATTTGCCCCTTTCAACTGGATCATTTCCTTCTGAGTTTAAACATGCTATCATTTCTTCATTTGTTAAGAAGCCTTCCCTTGATCCATCTTCTCTTTCTAATAATCACCCTGTTTCACTGTTGTCTTTCCTCTGAAAAGTTGATGTATGTTTCCTTGACTTACTTTCTCATATTTCTGTAATGGAACACTCTGAATATGGTTTTGCCCTTTGCACTCTATGGAGACGGTTCTTAAAAATCACAGATGATCTACTTCAGCCAAGTCAAAATGCTTATATTCAGCCATTACCTTCCTTATCTCTCTGCAGACATTGACACAGTTGGTCAGGCTCTTTTGTTGCATTTACTTCATGATCTAGGGTTTACTTACTCAGTCCTCAGCTGGTTCACATCTTATCCTTCAGGTTGGTCATTTAATGTGGTAGCTGGAGGCCATGCATCTTCTTCTTTCCCCCTTTCACTTGGAGTTCTACAGAATTCTGTTCTGGGCCCTTTATTGTTTTCTCTTTATACACTATATTTAGGTAATCTTATCAGTTCATGTGGTTTTCAATATCATCTTTATGCTGATGGTACTCAGCTGTATTTCTCCTCTCCAGAACTCTCAGCATGAATACCTCATCGGTACCCAAAACTTAATATGATAAAGATAGACTTGTAATTTTTCTTCCAAAAATTTCTTTACAATGTACATTCTCTATCATGTTCCCATTTATCCTGTGAAGGAAACATGTAACCTTGGCTTTATTTTTGACTCTTCTTTGTCTTTTTCTCCTCACATTAAGGATGTAGCAAAATCATATGGATTTTTTCATTATAACATTGCCAAAATCAGACCTTTTCTTTCTGCTTCCTCTTCTATGATCTTAATTCATACCTTGGTCGTTTCCTACCTTGATTACTATAATCTTTTTTTGACTGGGATTCTGTTATTTCATCTTAGTCCTCTGGTTTCCATTCAACATTTTGCTGCTAAGATAATCTCTTTGGCCTCTCATTATGATCATATTATCCCAGTTTCAATATCTCTCAATTTGTTAGCCATTCCTTCTAGGATTCAGTACAAGCTTCTCATTTTAACATTCAAAGCCCTATATAACCTAACTCTCCCTATCTCTTAGCCCTTATCTCCTTTTTGCCAGCTTGCTTGACATATGTATTTTAGGAATTCTAGGCTTCTCACTCAACCAAGAGTTGAGTGGCTTTCTCTTTTTCACTCACTGCTCCATACTCTTGGAATTGTCTCCTTGAATAGTGGTGGATTGTGCCTTCCCTCATTATTTGTAAATCTCAATTAAAAACTTTCTTGTTTTCCAAAGCTTTTGGAATTTTAGTTTAATATTGTTTTATAATCTTAAATATATTGATTACATTATTGGTCAGTTTGCTTTATGGTTTTTTTTTTTTTTTAGAATATAAGCCTTTGTCAGGATGCCCTTTTCTGGTTGTTTTACTTAGAAAGCTACATGTATCTTGATGGTGCTATGTAAACAAACAAGAAGAAGAAGAAGAGTAGGAGGAGGAGGAGGAGGAGGAGGAAGTTATTGTCTCTGATACTCAAAAGCTTTGTTTTTTATAATCAGTGAATGAATGATATTTAGCTATAAATAATTACTAAAATGCTAGAGAAAGATTGACTGTCATATTTTAATAACCTAGGTGACTCAAATCTTCAGGGTCTTTTTTTTTTTTTTTAATAAACTGCCTTGCTGACCACAAACTCTGCTGTATTTGGGCTTAGTTATTCACAGGAATTTGTAGAGAAATAAACGATAATTTCTCTTTTCAGGAGATTTTAAAATATGCTTTGAGTTTCCCCAAAGCAAACATTTTAAAACAAAATTATGGAACCTCTTTTGGAAAAATTATATCAATATATTTCTTTTTCCATGTGATTTCATAGAACTATAGCCCCTCTTGGGGGTGCAGAGGCAAACCTGAGCACATTTTTCCAGGCTGACATCATCTGTTTCACTCACACTTTCACATCCTGCATTAAACCTCCTGCATGCACATCAATAAGACAGGACTGTAAAAAGAGTGTAACTGGGGAACAGGGGTCTTTTTTGGTGATATTTGATAGGAGCAATTGTGTGCACTGCTGTTTTAGAGTAACTGTGTCTTTACTCTACTATGTCAACAAAAGTCACTTTTGCCATATGGAAACCTAATTATGTCAGGATGATCTGTTCCAAAACACTTTGGAGAAATTCAAGTCATTAAAAAAAGTTTAAAAAAGCGTTTGAGAATCAAACCTTTCTTAAATAACAGTATTCATATTTCAGAGTTAGAACTTACAGTTAACAGATTTGAGAATAATAAAAAGGACTTTCTTAGTTATTTTTAGGTGGTTGAAAATTTATTAGGTGAGAAGAAAGCAGTGATATTTCCCTGCAGCCCTTCAGTAAAAGTTTAATCTTACTTTCCTTTAAGGCAGTGAGAGAAAAAAATGGCACTATTGATATAAATGGCAACCTTCTTTCCAAGATTTCCCCCCTTTCTCTTCAGTATAAAACAGGCATTTCTGAGCAAAACCATCCCACACTGCACATAGAATCATAGATTCATTGAATCATAGAGTTGGAAGGCATCTCAAGGGCCATCCGAACCAACACTGTGCCATGGGGAAACACACAAATAAAGCACTCCTGAAAAATGACCATCCAACCTCTGTTTAAAGATCTTCAAAAGAGGAGAATTTGAAGACAGTATATTCCACTTTGAAACAATTCTTACAGTTAAGATGTTCTTCTTAATGTTTAGATTTTCTCTTTTCTAGTAATTTGAATCCATTATTTGTGTTCTGGTCTCTGGCAGCCACAGAAAACATGCTCCCCCATTTTCTACATTATATCCCTTCAGGTATTTAAATATGGTTGTTATATCACTTCTCAAATTTCTCTTTTCCAAGCTAAACATACCCTGGTTCCTAAATCATTCCTCAAAGGGCTTAGTCTCAAAACCTTTGTTCTTCTTGATTGCCCTCCTCAGGACACATTCCAGCTTGTCAGTATCCTTGAACTTCTTGTATATGTTTGACACCATTAATGGGAATCTCTTTTATATAAGGGGATGTGGAATATGCTACCTCGGAGTGTAGTGGAGTCTCCTTTCTTGGAGGTTTTTAAGCAGAGGCTTGATGGCCATCTGTCGGGAGTGCTTTGAGGGTGTTCCTGCATGGCAGGGGGTTGGAATGGATGGCCTGTGTGGTCTCTTTCAACTCTAGATTTCTATGATTCTATGATTCTATAAGACCAGATCCCATCCAATAGGCTCTTCACCAGAGGTTCTTACTGAATTTTATCAATAGGTTTCTTTTACACTAGGATTTTTAAAATTGCTGCTGTGGTATTAGACCTCTGCAAACATCTTAGGAGGAAACTCAAATGATGGCTTTCCAAGGGACCTGATAGAATGCTGTGTTACTCAAAATATTCTTTTAATGGTGATCTCCAAAGTCCCATTCCCTGAAGACTATGGCCCTTTTCGCATTGAGGCTTCTCGCGCGAGGGGGAGGGCAGCTTGCATGAGAAACCTCCTCCGGGAGGCTGCTGTTTCCCTCCTCGTTCCTTCCGCAGGCGAAGGAACGAGGAGGGAAGCGGCAGCCTCCCGGAGGAGGCTTCTCGCGCGAGCCGCCCCCCTCGCGAAGCAGGAGGCTGGCGCGTCTGTCCCCCCTTGCGTGAGGCAGTAGGCTGGCGTGTCCGTCGCGTTAGCGCCCCGCCCCTTCCTTCCTCAGGAACGAGGGAAGGAAGCGCGACCTGGCTGCCTCCCCGACGCTCCGCACAGGAGGTAAGTGTGCGTGGGCTCCAGGGGTGTTGTGCGAGCGTGGGTGATTTTCACTTCAAAGCTAAAATCAAAAAACCCGCGATCGCGCCGCTGCAGCCCCGTGAGCTTGGCAGAAGTGGGAGTGCGTCGTGCAGAGCAACGCTTCCACTCCCGCAAGGCTCACGGGGCTGTTTCGCAAGAGAAAGCCCGTGCGAAAAGGACTATTTCTACATTAGTGCTATTATTCCACTTTCAACATCCTGTGGAATTTTTGGAGGATTCCATAGGGTGTTGAAAGTGGAATAATAGCACTATAACACTGTAGTGCAGAAACGACCCCTGCTGTTTCGTGTCACTTAGTGACTTTTTTCTAAATCCTTCTTACTGAAGTAGCTCCTGTTTAAAGGATAGTGATTTTATATTTCAGCTTCTTTTTGTTCTTTCAGTCACAATCTTTTATTTAGTACCTGTTATTGGGAAGGACCTTTAATTCCTTTCTTTTCTTCATGGTCAGAGGAATTAAACATGTTTTTTTTTTAAAAAAAAAATCATAAATGTGGACCAAAATATCAAATGTTATAACGTATGAAGGTGAGAAGGTATGAAGAGAGAGCCAATAATTAAAGCCTTTCCCCAAATAGTAGGAACCAAATCAATGGGTCAGTTCAGGTGTACTGCATCTGTACAACAGAACAGGAAACAATTAAGCAGCTCAAAATCAGAACAAAGAGAGGAGCACACTTCATGCTGGATTGACTTGCATTGCAACTGCATTTTTTAAAAATGACGGATCAGGTCTGATAAATGACAGAAGTACAGAGAAAGCACTAAAATGCTATCGCTTTTTGGTAACGTGTTTGATTCTTTGAAAATATTTTTTTTAAAAAAGAACAACTTGCTTTGTCGAGGAAATGGTTGCTTGTAAGCAACTTGAAATTTAGCCTGGTACCTAAAGGAGAACAAAAGACAGATATGTTTTACTGTTCTATGGTAGCATTATTGGAGGGAGTGTGTGTGTCAATGAAAACTCTGCTCCAAGTTCCATATGATGTAACCTCAAAAAAGAAGGTGTCCTGATTATAGATTCCCAGCTAATTTAAAGCCTGGGGATCTCCATGAGATTATAGTTTTATTACAGATGTTGATAAGAACAACTGGTTTTCAAGCAGCCATAGTACTAATATTTGTTATATATTTACTAAGGCCCTTTCCGCAACTCACCTTTTTGCGGCGCTGGCATGCGGCGATTGCGTGAGCAGCCTCTTCTGAGAGGCTCTCGCGTCTTGGTTCCTTCAGCTCTGTAGCTGCTGCCTGCTCACTCGAGAACCCCTCCTCTTCCTTCCGTAGTGCAGCCTGGGATTTTCCCAGGCTGTGCTGGGGCAGGAAGTGCAAGCGCCACAGCTCCAGAGCTCCACACACATGGCAAGTGCACGTGGGGCCCCAGAGCGATGCGCAATCACACCCCATTTTTGGCTCACAGCCAAAAATGAAATAGTGCCTGATCGGCGCCTGCCAGGCCCTGGAGCATTGTGCGATTGTAAGTACGTTGTGTGGACCACTCCTCGCAGTTGCGCAATGCTCCAGAGGCCCTTTTGCTTGGCAAATGCTGTATGAAAAGGGCCTAAGTTATACTATTAGAGTTGTCTCTCCATATTCACAGGGATCGGGGGAGCAGGACCCCCACAAAAGTGGAAAAACTGCAAATAGCTACGGGCATTTAAATCTATTTAAATACAGTTGCATCTGCAGTGGGAAGCATGCCAGTCACCTGGTTCTGCCTTCGATGCAGCGTTCCTTTGCAAGGAAGAAGTGGGTAGATGGTGGAACTGCAATGCCTTGCAGTCTCTCTCAGTCTCACAAGACAGACTGCAAACATGAAGTAAAACTTAGAAGACCCTATTAAAAATGGCATGGGGTAGTAGCAGATCCATGAACAATTAAATCTATGAATATTAAATGTTGTGGAGGGCTGACTATACTGTACTATTATCTTGGGTAGTTGCCATTTAATGCAGTATGGTGCTGCCCCTCTGATGGTCTCGTTGCAGCCATCTGAGTTACTGTTATGTTTATTGTTATTCACCACATTTTCACACCAAACTTCATCAAAGAGCTTATGAGAGCTTATATCAGAATATCTAATTTTACCCTCACAAAAATGTTGTGAAGTGTAGCCAGAGATAATAAATAGCAAAAGATCACCTAGTGAGGTTAATAACTATTTTTTATTCAATTTTTATTGAAATAGATGAGAATCATTTAAGCATTAGCAATAGTAACTTGAACTTCTACACCAGACTCAGTACTGATAGAAGTTACTTGCTTAACAATCTCTGAAGCTCTGTTGAGACCCCACCCCACCCCTGAGTTTTGCAAACTTGATATTGCCTCCTCTTTCAAATCTTCTAGAAGAAGGCTACAGTTACTCCTTACAGCTTCTTGTATTCTTCCAATGAATTATTCTGCCTTTTGTTTAAGACTTCAACTGCCACCTGCTGAATACAACACCAGCCACATGGTAAAGTTGTAGTAAGTAAATAGACTTCCCTTATTTCCAAGGCTTCACAAGTTGAGAACAGGCCAGGACTATTTCATTTTTAATAATTGTGCTGCCATGTAAGCTGCACCCACTGAAACACCTATTTATTTTAATTATTTCATGAGACTGCAGGATCTGTTTTAAAATATCTTTGTATGGCTTTTTTTGTGGGCTGTGTTGGCAGGTAGATTAGAAGCAAAACAAGTATTTCCTTACCTAATTATTGCAGTTATGTTACCTGAAAGGGTTTCAAGCTTGTTTAATTTAAAGAACACTTGAATTGTCATTTATGACAAATTCATTTCCACACCATCAGTCTGGTCAAGTTCTGGGTTTGCACATGAGTACATTGTGTTAGAGCAGAGAGAAAAATGGGAGATTCTTTTGGTGTACCAACTATACTGCTGCCTGAAGTGGTATCACTTTCTGGTATGGAAATCTCAGATGATTTCAACATTCACATTTATGATGCTTTAGAGGACTTGGCTTGGAGCTCCATGGTCACCATGACAACCATATGACTGTCTCTACATGTGGCAGAGTATACTTTCAGTCCTATAATCCAAGGAAGCTGTTTTGGTCCTAAACCAGTGCCTGTTATTAGTAATGGATTGGATGAGGGCAAACAAATCGAAACTTAATCCAGACAAGATGGAGGTGCTCCTGGTCAATCAAAAGAGAGATCAAGGATTCAGCCTGTGATATGGAGGGATTACACTCCTCCTGAAAATGCAGGTTCTCAGCTTGGATGTGCTCCTTGATTCAACTCTGAGGCCATTTCCACGCTACACTGTTATAGTGCTCTGATTCCACTTTCAACATCCTATGGAATCCTGTGGTTTGCAGTTTAGGGACGAGCCAGAGAACTCTTTGGCCTCAATAAACTACAAACCCCAGAATTCCACAAGATGTTGAAAGGGGAATAAGAGCACTATAACAGCACAGTGCAGAAATGGTCTGAGTCTGAAAACCCAGGTTTCATTGGTAGTTAGGAGTGCATTAGCACAATTGAAGATTGTGTCTGTATCTTGAGCTGTCAGATCTGGCCAGGGTGACACATGTCTTAATTACATCCCAGTTGGATTACTGCAATGCACTCTGTGTGGGGCTGCCTTTGAAGAGTGTTCAGAAACTTCAACTGGTCCAAACAGCTTCAGCCAGTTTGCTAACTGTGGCTGGCTATAGCAATCATGCAACTACCTTGTTGCCACAGGTCCATTGGCTGACAGCCTGTTTTCAGGCACAATTCAAAGTGCTGGTTACAAGCTTTAAAGCCTTGAGTGGCTCTCATCCACATTATTTGAGGGACTGTGTTCTCTCAGGCTGTGCTTTGGGATAAGCTGGGGAGGCCCTTCTCTCTGTCCTACTGTTACCCTGTTTACTGGGGGTCCCAGGAGGGACACCTAAATAACCTTACAATTATACAAGATGGGGAAATTAGTCAAGAGCACTGGTTGGCACTATGAGAGGCAGGGTAACGCAGCAGGATCTTGTAACCCAATGTTTACGGGGTCAGGCCAAGTCAAGAAGCAAACCGTGTTGGAAATAATGAATGATCTTTATTAAATACAGGCACACAATGTAAGCAACACATGCACACAGAGAACTAAGGAAAATAAAAGTTTGAGTAGGATAGAGGGATTTTCAGAGGGATAGTTGATTCGGGTGATACAAAACCTGTTCCTGAAGCCCGGAAAGAAGATAGAGAGGGATGCTGAGGTTTGTTGTGGCTCAGCACGTGGGGCTGAGGGGAAGCTCGCCAAGCAAAGTGGCAGCAAAGTGGTCTGGAACTCGGGAACGATCCGAGGATAGTCTCAGAATCAGGGGTTTTTATAGAGGGAAATGTGACTGCAGACTATGCCGTACTTGGGGAAAACAATTTGTTTTAGAAGCGGGACAAAGCTTTGGAAAGGTCAAAATTTAGCATGATTAAGTTAAGTCCAAATTGACAAAGAGGTAGAGAGTACGCAAATGCAGAGTGCTTGGCAGTTGAGTATTCAGCTTGCCAGGTTGCCTGCTCAGGGCAGGGAGTCCTTTGTAAACAGCATGCATACATAATGAGGGTGTTTGCAGAGAAGTCTCCTAAAGCAAGGATCTGGCTATTTCTGGCCTGCCTGGGTGGAGAATGGAATGTTCAGCAATTAGTGGCCGAGCCTAGTTTTGTGCTTGTCCGGGGGCCTCACAAACACTTGGAGAGGGGTCGTGGAAAAGAGCCAAATTATTGATATCAAAATGATATCTAGGGGTATCTCCAAGCAGGCCTAAACTGCAGTAACACTACCACCCTCACGGATACATCTGGTGGGAGAGGGCCTTCTCAATGACTGCCCCCAAATTATGGAACTTTCTTTTCACAGAGCAGTACAGATTTTTTTTCCTTTTCTGGCAGGCATTTGATGAGTGACTATATAAGACCCATCTTACACAATGTGCTGGAGTGTGTGTGTGTGTTTTAGTGATGTATATTTTTATTTGGTTTTCATTTTTTTCATTGCTTAATCTTATCTTAACATTTGTATCTTGTAGAATTTTAATTATGTCTTTTTAATTGTTGCATGCCAGTTTAAATTCCAATCTATGAAAGAGGTGGGATAGAAAATTGTTGTTATTTCAACTCTGAGAATGGAAGTCTGAAGTGTGTGTGCATGAAGGAATCTCTGTGACCAAATTTCTTTTGAAATCTAATTGACAGTAGCCTTTTCCCTCCATAGTGGAGATGGGCTTATTAAAATGGCCAATCCCAGGAGACTTATGGAATCCAAGCAGTTCCCAAATATTCTTGGGGATATTTTCCTGCAACATGGCTGGTGCTTTTGCTGAGGCCCTTGTCTTCTTGGGGCATGGAGATGGAAAGGCCTTTCCTGGTTATCGAAACTACCTATCCAGGAATTAATTCTATAATTGTCATGACCCAGCAGTAACTTGAGAAGGACTCAGAGGGAGAGAGATCTCTAGTGCCAACAAAGAGGCACCAGACCCAAACAACTGCCTCCTCACTCTATGGGTTGGATGTTAGAGGCAGGTGATATTGTGGCTCCGCTGTTATCTTCAGGAGGAATGAAACTGGGGGATTTTACACAAGAAATATTCCCATTTATTTACTTTGTGAAAAAGGAATCTTTGATTAAATTATTTCTGGAGTGAGGTCTTCTGAGGATGAGTCTCAGACTGTCATTCTTTTACTGAAACATATGGAATGCATCATTGGATTATGATGAGCTAGAGCTGATGTTCCTCTTCCAGCCTATCATAAACAATATCAAATTAATAATGCTTAATTTCATTCTCTTCCTACTTGTGACCCTCTTACCTCAAATGTATTTGTTTATAATTGTTATGGAAAATAACATTTAAAAATACAAGAAAAAACATTTCTCATGATGTTGCTGTTATATGGTACACACTTGCTCCAACTTCTGTTTGGTGGCTGCTCCAAGTAATGAATCACTTATATGGTTTGGCTCTCACTGTACAGTGTATCTATGTCTCCCATCTGGTTTTCTGGTGACAAAGATGCAAAATGTGTGGGGAGAGGGAAGTGGAACACAGCCATGTTGCAATGTGTCCCTTCACATACAATAGCTAAGTCATATGGTTTGTTAGGAATGTGTCCTGAATTTGCTTGGCTACTAGCTACCAGTAACAGCACCCTCTCTGTTTCCCAAGCAATAATGTCACTACAAGTGATCCTTTCAGCCGGGATGGCCTGCCAGCTCTAATTAGTCTGCCAGCAGCAACAGCAAAATGAAGCCTTCTCAGACCCATCTTGTTTGGCTTTTCCCCTTCCTCATTGTTTTGTGATGCTTCCAAGAATGATTTGGAGATGTTTATGTCTTCTTTCCCCCACATGCAGTCTGCATCTGGTCATAGAGCTGGAAGCTTCTGCAGACATCATTTGTCCTGCCTGGTGCTTGGCTTAAATGAAATCTTGAATTTAATATCCAGCTCCAGAACAGAAGCAAATACTCAATAAATCACTCTAATAGCCAAGCTACATAATGTAATTCTTTATTTTTAGTCTCACTTGCTCAGGGATTAGAAAAATTTCAATTTGTACAGCCCTATCACCCTATTTCTGTATATGCGCATATGCACATAACAGTTTTTTTTAAAGAAAAAATTAAAAAGTGTTCCTGTGTTTAAATGTTAGTACTGTAGACATATTGCAGAATTTGGTTATGTTTAGGTACAATGAGGCAAATACATATGTCAGTCCTCCCTCCACATTAGCAGGCTCCTTCACAAATTTGATTGTTCATGAGGCATGCATGTGCTTCCCCTCCAAAGCTCCCATTCCCTTGCCTTCAGCCCCATCACAGAGCATGCACACTGTTGCAAAAGGCAAGGGAATGGGTGGAAAGCAAGCATGCGCTTCCCTTCTCCCCTGTGGAGATCCCGCCTCCTATTTTCTTGTCATTGGCCCTGGCACAGAGAACACATGCTGAGGGAAAAAGCAATGGAATGGGGGAAGCATGTGTATGCCTTCCTTCTCACCTCTGGATCTCCCTTCTCCCATTCCCTTGCCCTTTGCCCAATGCAGAGAAGGAAGGATTGTGCGCCAGGAATTGGGAGGAGAAGGGCAAGGAATTTATTCCTTTTTTTTAACACTTTTGTGAAAGTTCTGTACCCTTAACCCTCATGAAAGTGGAAGGGCCGCTGTAATCTCTAGCCCTACAATAGAATTTGGGAGTAAAAATCTTTGGGAGTTTGGGAATAAAAGTCACTTAAAAAGTCTTTTAAGTTGAGAGAGTGGAAGTCTCAATACAGCCATTGGAGTCAAATGCTTGCACAATCCTAGACAATATAAATCTTTTAAGTAGTAAAATCATTTAAGAAAATTAACAATCCCATGTATATTTACCATCAGAGTGCCCTCTTGTTTGTATTACAGATAATGCCAGTGAGAAAAATTCCCTGCAAAGCCAATGCACCATCTGGATCTTTTTTTGCACGGGACAATACTGCAAATTTCTTATCTTGGTGCAGAGATGTGGGAGTGGATGATACTTGTCTATTTGAGTCTGAAGGTCTGGGTATGTACCAACTCTTACATATCATAGTTTTCATTGTGTTGTACTGAAGTGCCAGCTGTGGCCACAGAATCAAATCTGTGACATGATCATGTTGTTTTTCAAACTGATAATTGCCTTGAAGTGTAAAATGACTATTCTGCTTTTCACAATATGTAGTAATTCATACATGCTTTGGTTTTAGGACAGTTCCCACTTGTATTTATTTAACCATAAAATGAATACCAATTGGTTGTTCTCTGCTGTTGACTTTGACTTATGGCGATGCTACAATCCATGGTCATCAGTTGCCCCACTCAGGTCTTGCAAACTTGGGACCATGGTTTCCTTGATTGAATCAATCCAGCTGTACTGTGGTCAACCTCTTTTCCTGGTGCTTCCTCTTTATAGTCTTTTCCAATGACTCACATTGTCTAATGATATGCCCAAGCTATGACAGCTTCAGTTTAGTCATAGTTCAGTTTAGTCATGGTTTAGTTAAGTGTTGCAGCTTGATTTGTTCTGACACCCCTTCATTTGTCTTTTTAGGAGTCCATGTAGAACTCTGTCTGTAGAGGACTGGTTTTTTATTTATTTATTTACTCAAAAATGAAATACATATCAATGCTGCAATGTATTAATTGAGTAATTGCTCTGAGTTTTCACTAAGAGAAAAATTGAAGTATGTTTGAAGCGATGTTCAGATGAAAAATCTTGGCTTTGTTCTGCTTTAATTTTTCACAAGTCAGGATCAGTTGAACATAGGCTGGCATCTTAATGCATACTTACTTGGAATATGTTCCACTGAACAAAGTATTCATCAAAAGCTTGTGCTGCCTTTCAATAACTGCATGGCACAGTTCTGAAACTACGATTTTAGAGTCAGGTCTTGACAAGATGTAGATACATGTCAATAGATCTTTTCTCACGGAAAAAAAAATATCATATTAGGGAAAAGAAATTTAACCCAACATTCTCATTTATATGTGCAATTCTTTATCTGTATTTTGAAATGACAGAGCTTTGGGAAACCATTAGCATTTGTTCTTCTGAATGCTTTGATGCAGAGATCAAGTTTCTGTTAGAACTATACAAGAGTGCAAGGGACAGCAATATTTATCCCATGTGGTTAAATGCTTCTGCAGCAGTTTTCTGTTTCTGAAACTACCATAAATTTCAGCATGCCCAGTGTTCCTATATTCCCTAATATTTTCCTAATCATTTCCAGCACCCATTGCTATAATGTTCTTATTAAAACTAATTGGATATGGACTGATCAATCCTTTAGATGAGGCAACAGGGATTGCTGCATCAAAGAAGCTTTCAGGATTCATCCTGCAATATGCCTTGCATTTAGTGAGCATAGCAGGCCAAAGATGTTTTGTTGCCTGAGACTGTATCCCTCCAGTCAGGGTGGAGACATAACCAAGTCTGGACTTGTTATTTTGACACCATTGGCAGAAATTTTTTCTCCCTGTAAGTTAAAAAATATAGCAATAATAAACCCTTCGTACAACTAAGGCTTATGTCTGCATGGTTCTTCCTATGATGACTCCTCCTAGAGAAGGGAAGAATATTTGAAAATATCAAACAGGTAGTCAAAAACATGTTTCTTGAGCATGGAGAAACCTGGACAAGAAGAATTCTGTACTGATGAGAATCCTTGCATTTTGGGACTCATTCTACACAAAATTCACATGTGTTTCCCCTATGCAGAAGGCAACATTTTCTGTGCCAAAAATGATACTTTTGCATAGAAATATTACTTTCCGCACAGAAAATATTGTTTCTTGTGCAAATTCTTTTTTGCACAAAATACCATGTATGAATTTTGCACACAAGTCCTGAACTGCAAATAATCTTTGAAAACTGCAAGGTTTTTAACGACCTTTTTTTCCTTGTAGCAAGGAGAAAATGGCCAAATTACTCACTGCTTGCTTTGAGAAGAAATTTAGCAAAGAATTGTATTCCCAATTCCCCTGTATAGCGGTGGAAGCAAAATACTTTGCTAGATATTCTTAATCAAAAGTTTGATTATGATTTTGCTTTGTATTTCCCCCCTCTCTCCCTGCTTTATGGACCAAGATGACTAACTTTATTTTTCATTTGTATACTCCATAACCTAGTTTAATTATTTCACAGAAACCATCTTTTAGAGTTTCTACAGTTACTGATAGATAGATAAATAAATATTATATAATCATAAAAATGAGTAATGGTAGAAGCGAAGGACAGAGCAAGGATTTTATGATCATCTCTCAAATAAAAGTGCAAGGAAAAGGACACTGAAACAGAAGAAAAACAGATCAATTGCAAGCTAGATAACAGTTACACACATTCAAAAGCTTTTTGAACAGTGGAAAACAGAAGCCTCTTGATGATAACACAGTGGATTCATTTAGTGCTCCAAAAGACTTGCCTCCCATCACAACAGCTTTTCAGTTTTATCTGCATTCTGCTTCCAGACAAACAATTGATTCTCTTCATCCTCAGCTGAAATGCAATGCTGAAGCAAAAGGTTGCCCTAAATTTTGTGTCAAAAGAGATTTGTCATAAAGATGAAAAGGGAAAAAATGTTATTGAGATGATGATTTTGGTAAAATATTTGCTTATTGATGTAGAGGTGGCCAGGATACAAATGCTGGCACTTTTTTAGCACTGCCCCCACAGACCGAGTGCTAGTAGCAAAGAGTAACGGGTCTAACTGCCTCAGTGAAGGAGACCAGAGGAGCTTCGAGTCATTCCAATGTAGTGTTTGTGCACCGTTACTATGTAGACATGGTTCTTCTTCTATTTTTCTTCCTTGCAGTTTTTGTAGAGAAACCAGATTTTGCAATATTAGTATTTAAAGTAATATAGGCCCTTTCCACACGGACTTAAAAAAGCGGTGTAGATCGACCTCCACGGAGGTCGTCTACACCGGTATGCGAATTGGGGTGGATTACTCTCGAGTAATTCCACACCGCAATCCGCGTTTGGGCGCCCACAAGTGGTGGCGCTGCGTGCTTTTGAAAAACCACATTTTATGTGGTTTTTCAAAGGCACGGGGCGTGCAGCCCCGTCCAGCCCCGTCGCAGCGCCCGTGTGGATTTACGGACGCGCGCAAGGGCGTCCCTGCAGATCAGGCAGGGGGCGGGATTTCCGGCTGGAGGGCTTCTCCGATTGGTGGAGAGGCTCCGCCAGTCAAAATCCACCATTTTGGGCACTGCCGGGCGCTGAGGACGCCATGGGACGCTACTGTGTGTGGAACAGCGAAATGCGCTGCTCCGCATGGCGACGGAACAAGGTAAGCCCCGTTTTGGCGTGGCTTTCCCCGTTTCCCCACCTGCATGTGGAAAGGGCCATAGTATACAGTATTCATCATTTTCCAGTTTAACACTTTAGTCATTAATCAGTAATACACCATTGTTTTTTTAAAAATAAAAATATACTTAAAGTAAAAGCCAACATTTTCCCAGTATTTTAAAAGGAATGCTCAAATGTTATCATTACACTAGAAAAATTAATGATACCACTAGTTATGTTATTTTGCCAAACAACAGCACACTCTTATGCCCTCATTAGTCTACCAGGTAACATTACAACCAACATTGCTTTCAATGGCAATGGAATTAAAAAGCTCCAAGAGGTCAATCTTTGAAAAGTCAGCCATATGCTAGACATGATATAACTGGCAAAGTTCCTTTAAGCCAGCACCTGTGCCAGCCTTTGGCAGTTTTCATGTTACTTTATGAGTAAGTGTGCATACTATGATGAGAGGGACATCCTAGTTCTTGATATTTCAGAGCCAAAACATGAGATTTGCGAGTGGCTAAGTCATGGGAGGTAGGGCTAAGAAATGTCTCAGAGGGTGGGCCCTCATGATGTCATCAAGTGTCCATCACAGATATTCTGAACTAATTGAAGTTTCCGGACTAAGCACATGGGTAGCCCTGGTGGCGCAGTGGTTAAATGCCAGTACTGCAAGCCACAAGGTTGTGAGTTCGATCCTGCCGGGCTCCAAGGTTGACTCAGCCTTCCATCCTTCCGCAGGTCAGTAAAATGAGTACCCAGCTTGTTGGGGGCATGTATAGAAATCGTAAGTTGTTCGCCGCCTTGATCCATATGGAGAGGCGGGATACAAATAAATAATAATAAAAAAGATGCTCAGAGGATGCAAATTGAATTTTTAAATTTCAAATAAATTACTATATATTCCTTTTTTCTTTGTTCAAACTGCAAATGATATTGTTTTCAATTTGAACAAAGAAACAAAATCAAAGCTCATTTTTGGACAGAAAAAAAATTCCAAACTTTTCCTAGCTCTGCCCAAGTATTGCTTTTAACAAAACATAAGAGTTATGGTCCAACCAGAAAAAAATGCTTCAAACAGAAATAACGCTTTCTTTGCTGCTGTTAATGGTTTGTTGCCACAACAGTATCCTTAGCTGGCCAACTTCTTTAAAAAAGGAAACAAAAAACAAAACAAAAAACCAGATTGTGGAATCTACCTCTCCTCCTACAAAGAATAATCACTATAAGGGGGGATTACATACTCAAGATCTTCCTTATGCCCAGTTGGCTCAGTTCTGTGGCAGAATAATGAAGGAGAAGAAGATGAGAAGGCATCAGCCAGTCAACAGAAGAATCCCAGAGCATTTATAACATTTGAGGCCATTTTGCTGCATACCAAATGCACAAGTCTCTTCCACCCATCACAAGTTTTATAAAAAAATACAAAATCTGAGACTGCTCTGCTGAGTCACTAGAGAGGTGCACACCACATCAACTGTGACCCCAGCAACTGAACCACCAGCATTTGGTACATAAGGCCTGATTGCTGCATGTCTAATGCTCAGAAGCTGGTCTGTTCTAAATTCAGCTAACACCCATTCTGCCTACCTTCTCCATTTTAAAACTATAAGATTTGGGACTGTTTTGGCCATCCATCTGCAAAAGAGGGAGAATAGTGGTGTCATTGAGCCCAGCAGGCTAGCTTCTAGTAGTTGGTATGTAAGACATGGTTATTGTGTGCCAGATGCTTGAAGGTCAGTCTTTTGGGAACACAGCTAGTGACTACTTTCAAAAAATCAAGGAATATAATATTTGAGGTGCCCTATATGGGACTGGACTTTAAGATCCCAAACATGGAACATCCAGTACAACATGGAACACATGGGAACCCCATTTACAGTGTGTTATAATATTTTCTGGGGCAGCAATCTTGCTGTGACATTTAAAGGGTATGTCTCTACATTGTTTCTAGCATTTTTTGTTCAGCAAAAATGAATGAAAACACAATTAAATATATAATTCTATAAAAAAATTACTTAGCAAGTCAGGGCAACCACTTGATGGGAAGCTAACCTGGAATCATTTTCTAAAATTAATTTAATTATCCATAGACTGTATGTCTTTAAGCAAGAAGATTAAAAAAATGTCCTCTCCCCGTTTTTCATGCTTCCTCACTAATTTTTTTGTTCAAGGGAGGAGGCATTCCATTCTTGGACCTAACTGTATCTAAATGCAGATAAATAACCATGTTTGCAATTACAAATCCACCTCATTTATAAGATGTCATTCCCATCTACCCAGGAAATACAAGTGAGTGAAGGACAAAAACATAATATCAAGGACTCTATTCAATAGAGCTGCAAAATGTGTCAGTGCATTACATACTTGAAATACTGATGTTTACCATGCCTTATGAAAGACCTCTGTATCTTTGCAACTTTATAGTTCTAACAATCTGATGGTTGCCAAGGCAACTCAGCTTTTTCATGTATAGTAAGACAAATAGGTGTGAAAAATCTGTGTAAATGGCCAAGGGTATAGCAAATGTTTATTCTCTTTTTCCCCTTTAAGTCCTGTATTTGCTAAGCACCTTAGCCTACCAGTTTTCTCTGCTTGCTCCCTGCATATTCTTTCCTTTCAGACTCTATTTAACAATATCTTTGTCCTGCCTTTTGAAAACAATCTCCAATAAAGGGCAGGCAGAAGGTATATTGAGACCTACTGGTAGATTTCTGAGTGATTCATGGTATATTGGCAAGTGCTTGTTTATTGCCTTAAGTTTAGCACTAGGGAAGTAGATGGCAAGTTTTAACAGCTGTTGTGCTAATTGTTTCTTTCTTAGGCCATTTCCGCACTAGACTGTTATAGCGCTATTATTCCACTTGCAACATCCTATGGAAGCCAGCCCCTCCCGAAATTGCAAACCCCAGGATCCCATAGGATGTTGCAAGTGGAACAATAGTGCTATAACAGTCTAGTGCGGAAATCATCTTATTATAGCAGTGGGAACTGCATGGCCCTGTAGATGTTGCCCTTGTCAGCCTGACCAGTGAAGAAGGATGCTGCAAGTTGCAGTTAGATAACAGCTGGGGGGCCCCACATAATTTTCAGTTCCTGTCTTAGGTCCCTGCCATACTATACAATTATATCACCTTGATTCTATTTTAAATAGAATCTTAAGGTTTGTATGTTGCAAAGAAATCTAAGTACCCATCTCTAAACTACAAATTTAGGATCCCATAGAATGGAGCCGTAGTAGTTAAAGTGGAATCATACTATTGTAATTGTGTAAAATGAAAGAGTGCTGAGAACATTTCCAGACAGAAGGTTCCTCACGCTATCAGTGAGAAAGCACTGTGCAGCTGTCTTATCTTTGGCCCTTTCCGCAGCATACTTTCTTATCACGGCATCCTGTGGTGATGCCAGCAGCAGCTCTGCTGGGAAGGAAGTGTGATAGCAGCACTCCCCTCTGCATAGGACTGACTTCTTGTGGAAGGGAGCACAATGGACATGCTGCTTCCTTCCACAGCACAGCTGAGTACTTTCCCAGGCTTGCTGGGGTAGGAAGCGTGGCCATCATGCTTCCTGCCCTCCCGCAGGACAGGTAAATGCAGGATGGTGGTGTGATCGTGTGTCATTGATGGAGAAAACCCTTCAATGATTTAACCTATGATCACGCTGGCCTGTGTAGGGAGAGGAGCAGGACTGTAACAATGTCATGCAGAAGTATTGTCACAGTCTCATCCTTCTCCTGTCCCCATGGCAGGATGGGAAGGCACTGCAGAAAAGGCCTGTTTTCTCAGTAGATTTTCAACAGTGAAGAAAAAAGAAAGTGGATGGGAGCAAAGAGAAGGTTACAAATAAAGGGTGCTAATGTCTGAGAAGCCCCTTAAAAGTCCAGTGAATGCAGCAAGGTGATAGTGTGATAAAAGTCTAGTTTTTGAATTTCTCTTAGTGTCAAGGTTACAATACCTATAAAATACTGCACTTGTTTTTAAAAAAATGCCTTCAAAATGTCTGTATTAGTTGTTTGTCTTTGACCAGGTCTTTGTGCAGTTGTAATGACCACTTAAGAGAATTTTATGGTAGACTCCCTCATCAACAGATGCAGAGCTGTATTTGTATATTCAATGTATGGTTCCTGGGCAACTGACCTCAGTGCCCTGGTGTACAGAACATGGTAGCAAGAAAAGTGATTCACAGATGCCTTCCATGTGCCAAGGTAATGAATAATGTGAACTGCACTGAAACTGACAGTTCAATTTGAATCAATTGCTGTTGTGAAATGGTATGCTGGCAACATGGAAGGACTAGTCTCTTCTGTCTCTAAATCGCATCAGAAGGGGAGATATAGCACAATTGAACACCATGGATCCCGGAAGGAAAGAAGTTACCTTTTCAGTTTTCAGGTTTTTTTTTAATTGGGTTGTTACATTGTACAGATTTCTGGGTCCAGCAAGTATATTCGTTGTTCAGGCCTTGGGAAATTGTTCACCCCACCTTACAAGGTCATCAGATCACAAAGGAGATCCAAATAACTTCTTCTTGAAGCACATTTAGGTTCTAGATTTCTTTGCATATTCAGGTACAACCAATTTGTTTTACAAGGTCCCCCCCACCCGTGTGGAGGTTTTTAGCATAGATTTATTTTCTTGGCACAGGATATTTCAAATCGCTTTTTTGCTTATTATAAGGGGTTATTGTCAGGTCATACACTCCATTGTGTAGTGAATAAGAGATGAAGCAGGAGATCCTTTTTATTCAGAACTACTTAAAAAATTGAATTGCACCTTAAATGTGTAAACAAAGTCAAGGTTGAAGGGAGTTCAAGAGGTATCTTGGGAGGAGTGATAATAGATACACACTCTTGTGAACTGGGCCAGATTTTTTTTATTTTTTTGCTAGCACCATAAATGTGCTGCTTGAGGGCCTCTGTCTAGAAACAGGCCTCCTAGCATTTGATTTTCATTATGCAGGCATAAAACCCACTTTAGTTTCCATTATGTAAAAATGTTATGACATGTCTAGTGGGATGTCTGATTTTCCTTTCTTTTCTTTTATTGTGGGCATAAACTCCCATGCTTTTGAAGTTTTCACTTGATTTCAAAAGAGGTAGTAAATATGGCAGGAGGAAGAAGAGGAGTAAGGAACAGCCCAGTAAGAAGAACTCTGTAAGCACAGAGGGACAAATTTAATCTTGTTTCAGTTACCTAGACTCAAGGTGTCATAGATTTTGAAGGTGCACCTTAGAAAGGAGAGTGGGATTGATTCTCCACTCTTCCTTCCCAAACTCCAGATGGTTCATTCTGATGTTTGAAATTTGGCCTGAAATTGCTGACGTTTTCTTTACCAATAAGTGGTCCTGTTGGCACAAAGAATATGAAACCGAGGGAGTGGTCTCCCATTGAAGTCCTGCAGATCTTGACAATGCACTAAGGCAAAAGTAGATCTGACATCTCATGCAGTTCACCATGTTTGTGCACAAATTCACCATTTTTATGCATATCCCACAAACTTATATTCAGGTCTAAGGAATATAAGAATACGTGTGAGAGTTTCAATATAAAATACATTTTGGTCTCTGAGCATTTGCTGTTGTGATTCTTGGATTATGCCTGGAGAGGTACTTGCTTACAACTCAAGATGTATCTCACCCTGAGGCACCTGGGTTGTGTTGGGTAGAGGAAGCACTCTCCATTTGTAGTGAAACACATCCTGCTCCTTTAAGGGAGGAATGCCAAACAAGAAGGGAGACAAAGAAAGGAGGCTGGTCACAATCCAACTTTAGTTAGAAGACAGTTTATTCCTTGAGGTGCTCTGTGTTCACACCTTGACAAGAATAAGGCAGATTTCACCAGAATCCCATTATGACCAAAGCCATCTCCAAGATTCTGTTTTTAAATCATGTAGGAAAAGCCAGAGATGTGCACTCCACTCTTATATGTTCCATATCTGATTGCCAATGTTGATACACTTCCCTAATATTAAAGCAAGGCACATGGAATATTGGAACCATGTTGACTTAAATGAAGATATGTCTCATTTTAGAATTTCCTCATCAACACAGGAAGTTGAACATGGATGAGGTTAGGGTGCAGTACACATCAGTTCCCTTTGTACACTCTGGAAAAAAAGTGACTGAAATAGGATTCAAGTGAGCGCTGGTGGGAACTAGCTTTGTAAATATCAGTTGCTTGAGCACTCACTCTGTATGTGAGTTAGATGTTTCAGACTCACATGTCCCAATTTGGTTAATCGTCTGCTGTCTCATTTTTCAGCTACTTTTAAAATGTCCCACTTTCATAACTTTACTCCACTTTTCCCCTTTGACCTTCAGTTGCTGCAAAATGAGTTCAACATGCACTCAGATTCACTCAATGGGGAGAGGAAAAGAAGAGAGTTTGTGGAATCTTGCCCTTCCGAGTAGCCTCAGGCAAAAGAAAACTATGTCAACCTCTCTTGGCTTGTGTGTATTTCTACATTAATAATTTCTGCCATCTTGACTTCAAACTGAGGTTCCTTGGCCTCATGTGTCCTGGTTTTCATCTGTGAAATGTTTGAGGACATACTTTTTTGATGTATGGGATTGTAAAGTAATACAAAATGCTTACTGAAATTGGCATTCTATACTGAATGCATCCTAATATAGCTTTCAGTGAACTGTTGCTTTCACCCAAAAACTCTAGTTGACTTCAGTGCGAGTATTGCCATCGGTTTGCTTGCTCTGTATAATTATAATGCACTAAGTTCTTCATTGTCAATGAATTTGATTCTCCTGTGTTATTGAATGGTTGTAGGAATTGGAGGCAATGAACAGTCTTCATCTCTTTCTTCAAAGAATCTACTCGGCAAGAAAATGGTTTGCCTTCAGTTATGCTAGCATGCTAATGTGTGTGATACATTCTGGGAGCATTTGACCATTTTAAACTCACCCCTTCCTTGGTGCTTGTGACACTAGTATACACATGCATTTATTTATGGTGCATATATTGTGTGTGACTTATTCTGATGCAACACATAGAAATGTGATGATCTTTTCAGCAGAGCTGGGCCTCAGATGTAATGTGTTTTACTTATAAAAAGCAAACAAATCACCAGAGATTCTATTGTTTTTTCAGCATTGTATTACAGGAAGTATTATTTCATCTTGTTACACATACACTGTTATACCAGGTTTGCCCAGCTCTGACTCATTGACAACCCATTAAGGCTACCAACAATGTATGGTGGCATTTGATAAGAGAATTATATAGAAGGAAGGGGATGTACCAAGAACCTGTCAGGCCAAGATTTGTGGTTAGTAGATACCATTTGGCCTGGTAGGTCATGCAGATTTACCCTTTGTCTGGGAACTCAAAATGATTTTACAGGTTCAAATTAGTACTTTATAATGTTTAAAAAAATAAAAATACCAAATGAATATAATTGCATTATTCCTTCATGACAAGATGGACAAAGGTCCAATAAAGGTATTGATGACTAAGACTTCACTCTACATTAATTGGAAGTAAATTCCATTGCAATAAAGTTTTATTTGTTTGTTTGTTTGTTTGTTTGTTTGTTATTAGTAGACATGAAAATTTGCATTGAGAGTCCCACTGAAACCAATTGAATAAGTTAAATCCTATCCTGGTAGAAAGGCAGGATATAAATTCAACTTATTCAAATGAATAAATAAATATAATTCTGTAATGTCAGCCAGTTGCTTTTCTAAATCATGTAAAAAATTTAGGGAGCAGAGGTTTGGCTGTATAGCTCCTGCTGGCTTCGGCTATGTTGTTGCATCAGGAAAAGTGTTTCTCTGTTTGTTTTCACAGTTTGTCTCAACTATCCACATATTTGTGTGTGATTGTCACTATGAGGACTATGAAAGCATTTTTGATTGCATATATATTTTTAAAATAAAAAATATGTTGTTACAAAAACGTGCCATTGTCAATTGATCTATAATTCTTATGCTTTCTCCCACTTCCAGGGAAAAGTGTTTCCATGAATTTCAGATTTCTGTGTTTTACAGATCTCAAAACATCAATAGATGTTTCTCAGAATAAGAGTCATGATGATTCTGACCTTTAAATATATAAAACAAAATAAAATAAAAGGTAACTAAATGATGATTCCAGGATACAAAATTATGCTAAACAAAAAGCAAAACAGTTGATGAGTGTTCCTGCATAGCAGGGGGTTGGACTGGATGGCCCCTGTGGTCTCTTCAAACTCTGTGATTCTATGATTCTATAATGTCTAAGATGAGAATTTGTAATTGGGCACAGATAAAAGAAAAATTGGCACAGAAGATGACTACAAAACTTTTTATCAAGAATGAAGGCAAAAAGAAGGGGGAAAGAATCTATTCATAAAAGTACAACAAAAGAAATTGTAGCAATTCCAGTGGCACTAATTTATTGCAAACCATGGTCATTTCCACACTACACTGTTATAGTGCTATTATTCCATTTTCAACATCTAATGGGATCCTGGGGTTTGCAGTTTAGGGAGGAGAACCTTTGGACTCAGTAAACCACAAATGACAGAATTCCAAAAGGTGTTGAAAGTGGAATAATAGCACTATAACAGTGTGTTAACTATGTGTGTTAAGATGGGGTGAAAGTTTCTGTAAAGATTAACTTTTAAAAATGTTTCGGCATAGAAAACCTATTTCCTTAAAGTCAAGTGTCAATTCCTTTTTGTTGGTTCTGCACCTGCCATTTCTATTTATATGGTATTATATGGTATATTATATGAAACTAAATGTGCTTTTCTTTTTGCAACATGCATTCCCATCCAGCCATGACTTTAAACTAGTGATACTCAGAATGGTGGTCCCTGGACCAGTACCATTGGCTGCTCATCCTTGCAAAATTTCCAGGAAAGAAACAGTTGTACCAAATGGGAACAAATTTGGTGTTGGTCCTTGGCAAACTGGAAAAAAATTAATGTCACATCCCACTCATCCACCCACACATCAAGGAACCTGAGAAGCATAGCTTTAAACTACCCCAGTCTCCTATTTCTCATTCACTAATGTCATGTTCCTATTTAACAAACCTTTTCCTAAAAAACACATATTGAATCACTCTAGATGGGAGTGGGGATCACACACCTCTTCAGAAGTTGTTGGACTGCGGCTGCCAGCATGCTTCACCATTAGCTATGTTGCCTAGGCTTGATGGGGCTTGAAATCTACCAAATGCGGAGACCAGCGTAAGTTCCACGTTGTCTTAGATTAACCTTACCTTCACCAACTCTATTGCCACCCCAACTCACCTCAAATACATTCTTACTTCTTTCCCTTCTTAACATGCCTCAAGCAAGAGTAGAGTCAAACAGGCTGGACAGGAAATGTATCACTTTTATTTTCTGCAGAACATATTGACACTACATCAGTGTGTAACTGAAGTGGTTGTAAGCAGTAGAAAATTTTCAGCAACATGGCTGTAAAAAAGAAAAAAGTATACGTGGACCATATTTATAAGAGTCTCTATTTTTGTCAGTGATTGTTCCAGAGGTTTGCTCTAAACTGATTTCTATATCATAGAAAGCTGCACTTTTATTGACAAAAGAAAAGTCCAAGTTCATAATGTGCGTTTGTAGTCCAATCATGGATCACATATGCTAGGCTGGAGTATATCAGGATATGGACTAGTAATTTGCATATAACATAAAGCAAGGGCTCCATAATGGTAGTGTTTCTTCTATGTGTACCAGCCAGACCTTTTTGCATGTGTGCCATAATACCATCAAAGATATGTAACTAATGTGCAGAGCTAATGCTGCATGATACACTACTTATGCAGCTCCCTGCACTGTGTCATACTTTTATCTGCAGACTCCTCATCTGGAGAGCCAGCAGTAGCACAGCACTGCAAAGAGGCAGAAAGGAATGTATGCCTTCTTCTTCTTACAGGCCCTCCTGCTGCTCTCCCAGAGTGCTACAAACTCCAGCAGCCTGTGACACATGTGCTTGGCAGAACACCAAATACATACAGTTTGAAGCATGTTTTTTTCATAGTAAAAATCAGAGGATGGACAGTTAATCTTACTGACACTATCATGTGCATGGTTAAGGGTTACTGTTTCTTTCTTATTTTGGCATATGTGTTCAAGCCTTCTGGAAGTAAGTGTGAAAAAAGGATAGAGATAAAAGTGTGTGCCATAAATCTAACTAGTTTTCATTTTGAAAAAGCTCTGATTATTTGGGGTTTATTAGTGAAACAAGGGTTGTACAACCTGTGACCTTTGGGTCACAGGTGGTTCTGAGCCACTTCTCAGGCAGACACTGAAGCCAGAAGGATGATCCTCATTTTCCACCATTAATTTGCTAGGTTGTTGGGGAAAGATGCTTTTTGGATTCTGAAATGGCTGTTTTCCTGATTTTAACAATGCGGTGTCAACAACAATTTCAGTGAAGAATGTTGGGCAACTGGAGCATGCCGAGATATGTAGGAATTATCTATGTCCATGTGCACACACGTGAATGCACGTGCATGGATGTGTGGACTTCTGGACTTTTCCAGCCTCTCCTAGCTGACACTGAACCAAAAAGATTATGCCCCCACCCAGTATAAGCAGAGTTTGAAAAGTTGTAGAACTATCATCTAAAAATTGTTCATCCAATTTTGTGGTCAGAGTATTGCCAATGCCATCTAGGTAGATTTTTTTCAAGTCTAAAGGTATACACTAATTGCACAGTGTGCATGTCATGAGGTAAGTCTCTATGTGCTCAGCACTGGCCTTGGCTAGTATTATATATTTATTGTATTGAAACTACATTTATGTTAGCCTTTTAGACAGGAAGCAATGTTATGGAGCTTCATTATGACTTTGGCATTGTAATAGTGGCCGTAGCAGCTCTGTTTCTTCAAAAGAATCCGATTATAGTGCGCTGCATATATTGCAGCAGATAGATCCATTCTCCCCAGTGTTCCAAAATATTCATGTCAGTGCTGCTATAGTCCTCAGGAATGCTAATAGTTTTGCTTTTAAATGTACCTCTGTACTCTTATCACATCACCAGTCACTTCTTTTGTAATATGGTTGGCTAGTGCCTGCAATGTTTGTCATGCTGTAACAATGATTGTACTATTTTACATTGTTCATCATGAAATGCATGAGATATGTCTGGAACATGGTGACTCAGATGCCCAGAAACATATTAGTTCTCAGCAGAGAAGCAAAACTCTGGTAGAAACTTTCCCTTACTTTTTTAGATTGTCTTATTATCATCTTCCACTCCATCACTCCTGAAATATTGCATTATTTTAAAAATTAATACAATATGTGTGAATATCCCAAAAGACGTTTCAGAAGTTATTTCTTTAAACTGAGCTTTAGAAGTACAGTATTTCAATATTTACATTTATTTATGTCTGCTATGAGGGTGGGGGATGGGGATAAGGGTCTATTTCCAAATGGTACAAAGCCCTTATTCCCATGTTTATGTGATTACTGCCTACATAGCTTGACATGTGGGATCCAAATTCTAAATAACATTGGGAAACATATCTACAGATTAAATGTTGTGGAGTTTTGTAGGTTTAACCACAGCAGAACTTCTAATTTTGGAGAACTTATTTGCTCTTATAGCTCATTGTGAAACTGCCCTGTCCATGAGATCTGACAAGTCCTGCTCCATGACAAATAGATGTAGGGGTTTTTCAAGCATTCCTCAATACACAACTGTCAAAAGCAGGGCTAGCCTAACTATTTACGTCAGACAGGGCTCACATCCTTTCATGGACCCACAATCGCTGATGCTACAGTACGGACCTGACTGTGCTTGAAACTGAATGGCAATGTGCTAAAAGTTTTTTTTTCTTTTCTTCCTGAGAGAGTATATGAATTATTTTCCAGTATGTAGTTTCCTTATGAAGTCTGCTTTTTTCTTACAATAAAGGCCAAATCCTTGTGGACCATCTAGCAATTCAAGCAGGCTGAATGTTTCTAGACCAGCCCAGCTGTATGTCTTTGGACATTCACTCACAGAGTTTGATAATGTGGTTGTAAAACAAAACAATACTGTATTCCCCCTTCTGATAATTAACTCTGTTAGCTCCTTTGGCTATTTGAGAATGTCTTCTGTATTTTATTTTAGACATGTCACTCTATTTAAAAATCTTCATCAAGTAGTCATGTGACTTTAAATTGATTTAGTAGTAATTAATATCTACCTAAATTTGAAGATCAATAAACAATTGTTCTGTAGAAAAGAAAGAGTTATGTGGCTCTAGGATAAAGGTAGAGATCATGTGGCACTTCAAGAATGATCAGTCCTGTCAGCTTCAGACAATATGATTAAGAGTTAAGGGTGATGGGAGTTGTAGTTCAGCAAAAGGTCATAGATCCACCATTCCTGCTTTAAATGATGTCTACACATACCACACTGGGAATAATCTTCTAAGAGGAACTCTCCTCTATGTAGAAGAACATTTTTCTACGATGGTTTCTATTACCTATGGTTTTTATGTACTGCAAATATTGTGCATAAAAATCTTATACAAAATAATAAAAACCCTTGTGCTTAAAATCATCTGCCTCATTAATTAATAAAAGGGTTTTTTAAAGAAAAAGAAAGAAAGAAAGAAAGAAAGGAAGGAAGGAAGGAAGGAAGGAAGGAGGAAAGGAAGGAAGAAAACTGTTGAAGCCACCCTTTATTCTTTGTCAAGAGTTTATGGCTGGGGTATTGTGATTAGATTTAGAAAACTGGAAGTGGTACATCAATCATATACTTAATATCTTTGTTGTTAATACTTTTTGTCTTTGCTTTGCTTTTGCAGTCCTTCACAAGCAGCCCAGAGAAGTGTGCCTTTGTTTGCTTGAACTTGGAAGGATTGCTGCCAGGTAGGCAAAATTATTGAGAAAAATGAGCAGTACTGAAAGAGATTGGTTCAGCACATCTTCAAACTAACATTTACACTTTAGTCAGAGTCAAGGCAAAGGCTAAGCTATGGCTACACAGAGCATATTGTGGACAGTTGTTCAAACAGAACAGCCAAGGCTCTCATAATACACTGATGGAGTCTGCTTTCAGGAAAACTCATAGAAAGGCTAATTAATATTTGAGTAGGTCTTTCTGAGTCAGATGAGTTCATCTCTGCAAGTTGAAATACTAACATCAATAACTGATGCTTCATTTACTCTTCAGATCTGCTGGAATTCCCCTGAGTTGATCATGCCATTGATGTAGGTCAAGGGTGAGAATTATTCAGCCCTCCAGATGTTGTGGGATTGCATTTCCCAGCAATCCTCACCATTGGGTATCCTTCCTAGGGCTTTTGGGACTAGCAGTCTAACAACATCATGAATCCCACACCATAGTAATATCCAGGCCATCAATACTAGCAATAAAAATTGTCCAACAATATTCTCTTTAATATTACAGGAATTGTTCTTTCTTTTGACTTTTCTTTGGAGTCAACCATGTAAGATCAACAAATGAGCTTGACATTCTTCTAAATTACATTTCATTCTTGTGACCATATGTGATTGGCTTCCACTAAGTGAAAGGAGTTGGAAAGGTTTGCATTGTTTGATTCAGAAAAGATCTCAGATGTACACAGTGGAAAAACAAACAAACCCCTATTTAAATCAGTGTTTTTTGAAACTAGATAATATGGTAGGGTTAGATTGTGAGAAGATGCAAAAAAGAAAAGGCATTCCTTAGCAGAACCTGAGAGGTCCATCTGATGAGTAAAGTTGTATGCAGGTGTAGAGTTAGGACCCAATGGGAACACAATGATTTACAGCCTGTCAGCATCTGCAGACAGACAGGAAGTCAGTGGATTATATATAGGTGTTTGCTCCAGCCCTGGCTGACATTTCATTAAACAGAAGGGACTGGATAGCAGCTATTATAACCCACAGATTGATTCACTCATAGCTTCCTATATATTTATTTCAAGGGTAAAAAAAAAAATGTTTATAGAATTTAATCCATGATGAGGGTAATCCTGGCCATAGAAAGTTATTGTACCTCAGCAAAATGTGTCTGTGGAACTGACTGAAAACCTGAGAACCTGAAATTAAAAGAGAGGAGGAAAGAGAGCCAGAGTGCTGTAAAAAGAACAAAGTAAACTCTTATGTACTGAGGCCATGTAGCCCAGTATTAGAGATATTGACTGGAAGGAATTCTGAAGATTTCAAGAAAGAAATTTTTAACAGTCTCATTTGGGAATCGAGCAAAAGATGGCCTCTGTCTCAGACAGAGTGTTAGCCTTGAAGTAAAATGCTCGATTTAAGAGCCAAATAACAAAGTAACATGGGTCCTTTAAGACTTTACTACTATAGAAGAACAGGTTGCTTACCTGTAACTGTGGTTCTTCGAGTGGTCATCTGTGCCATCATACACTAGGAGCTTTAGCGCCTGCGCGGTAGCGTTCGGAAACTTCTAGAGCTTGTTCGCTTGGCGGGAACCCCTCCCCCACGCCGGTACTGCGCATGCTCCTCCCGCCGAGCAACGGTCTCTCCTCAGTTCTGTCGTCCGCCGTAGAACCTACAGGGACCTGAGAAAGAGGGGAGGAAGGGCGGGTGTGTATGATGGCACAGATGACCACTCGAAGAACCACAGTTACAGGTAAGCAACCTGTTCTTCTTCTTCGTGGTCTCTGTGCCTTCATACACTAGGAGACTGTGTAGCTTACCGGTCGGATGGCGGGTCAGGTCCTACAGCACGGAAGCCAGCACCTCACGTCCAAACCGGGCATCTCTGCGCGACCGGCAGTCGAGCCTGTAGTGGCGCACGAAGGTCGATGGTTGGGACCAGGTCGCCACACGGCAGAGTTCATGCAGGTCAACTCCTCGCAGGAGGGCCGCAGAAGTAGCCACCGCTCTGGTGGAGTGGGCTCGAAGCAGGACTGGCGGAGGCTTCCTCGCGAGCTCATACGCCAGTTGAATAGTCCGTACCACCCACTTGGAGAAGCGCTGGGTGGACACTTTAAGGCCCTTCCGACGTCGCCCATAGCAAACGAAGAGATGCGGCGTCTGTCGGAAGGAAGCAGTCCTGTCCATGTAGAAGGCCACGGCCCGACGCACGTCCAGGGAGTGGAGGGACCGCTCCAACGGTGTCGTCGGGTTCGGGAAGAAGGCAGGCAGGATGATGTCCTGGTTGAGATGGAAACTGGACACCACCTTAGGCAGGAACGAGATGTCAGGTCTCAGGACCACCTTGTCTCTGTGGAAGATCGTGAAGGGCTCATCGGATCAAAGAGCTGTGATCTCACCCGCTCGCCTCGCTGAGGTCACCGCTACCAGGAAGGCAGTTTTCATGGTCAGGAGCCTGTCATCCGAGGTCGCCATCGGCTCAAAGGGCGGCTTTGTCAGCTGCGAGAGCACCAGCGAGAGGGACCACGGCGGTAGCGGCGGCGATACCGGCGGGTAGAGATGATGAAGTCCTTTCAGGAACCGCTTAACGGTATCGTTCCTGAAGAAGGCCGAGGCAGCCGATTGTGGCGGTTGGTATGCCACGATCGCGGAGAGATCACCTTCAGGGATGGAAACGCCAGACCCTGTTGCCGGAGGTGCAGGAGGAAATGCAGGACGGTAGAGAGCCCTGCGGGCGATACCGGCTCACTCCTCTCGTTAGCGAAGGTCAGGAAGCGTCGCCATTTATATTGATAGTTGCGACGGGTGGATTCCTTCCTGGCCGCGACGAGGACGGTACCGAGCACGGGATCGTCTAGTGCGATATCCTCCAGGCATGGAGGGCCAGGCGTGGCAGGTCCGGATGGAGGACTCGGCCGCCAGAGTGGGAGAGCAGGTCCGGTGTCGGTGGCAACCGGAGCAGGTCGTCTCGTGCGGCTTGTAGCAGGGGTGCGAACCAATGTTGCCTCGGCCAGTACGGGGCTACCAGGATTGCGTCGGCTCGGTCGGCGAGGATCTTCGATATCGTCCGGCCGAGCAGCGGGAACGGCGGGAACGCGTAGAGGAGTTCCCCGGTCCACGGAAACTGGAAAGCGTCCCCGATGGAGGCACGATCGTGGCCCGCTCTGGAACAGAATCGGCGACACTTCGCGTTTTCCCTGGTCGCGAAGAGGTCGATCGATGGTTCGCCCCAGCGGTCCCGAATCAGTCTGAACGCCTCTCCGGAGAGAGACCATTCATGATGGGATGAGGTGTCCCTGCTGAGGGCGTCTGCCGTGGTGTTCTCCTGCCCGGCCAGGTGAACTGCCACGGGATGCGTATGCAGGCGAATGCACCATTCCCACAAGTCGAGTGCAATGTTGAGCAGGGTTGTGGAGTGAGTCCCTCCTTGTCTGTTGATGTAACAGACGGCGGTGGTATTGTCCGTCAGAACCAGGACCGTCCGCCCCGCTACGACGTGGCGGAACGCCCGTAGCGCTTTCGAGACGGCGAGCAGCTCCAGCGCGTTGATATGGAGAGCGGTCTCGTCGTCGGTCCATCTGTCGCGGACTCTGAGATCGCCGCAGTGGGCACCCCATCCATACAGGGAGGCGTCGGTCGTTACCGTCACCTTCGGTGTCGGCTGTTGGAAAGGCATCCCTGACATGAGATTGCGTCGCGACTGCCACCATCGGAGGGATGAGCGGACGTCTTCCGGCAGCTGCAGTCGGAGTGTCTGTTCGTCTCGCAGGGGGTCGAATATGCGGACGAACCAGTGTTGAAGAGGTCTCGCTCTCAGCCTGGCGAGATATGTCACAGCGGTCGTCGCAGCCATGTAGCCCAAGAGCTGCTGGACACTTCTCGCAGATAACGTCGGGGCCGTACGAGTGTGAGCGGCGGCCCGGATCAGGGTTTGGGCTCGAGACTCTGGTAGGTACGCCCTGGCGGAGGTCGAGTCGAGCGTCGCCCCGATGAAGTCCAAGATCCTCGCCGGCTCGAGGTGGGACTTCTTCGGATTCACCCGTAGACCAAGGCGGGTCAGGAGTGACAACGTCATGCGGACGTCGTGGTAAAGTCTCTGTTTGCAGGACGCCACCAACAGCCAATCGTTGAGGTAAGGGAAGACAGAAACACCCTTCGTCCGCAGGAAGGATACCACCGGGGCCATGCACTTGGTGAAGACCCTTGGGGCAGTCGAGAGTCCGAACGGCAGCACCTTGTACTGGTAACAGGTGTCGTCGACTGCGAAGCGGAGGTACCGTCTGTGCTGCGGGCGAATGGCGATATGGAAGTATGCGTCTCGGAGATCGATGGAGGCGAACCAGTCCCCTCGATGTAGGAAGGGCAGGATCGACGGTATCGTGACCATCTTGAACCTTTTGGGGCGGATGTAGTAGTTCACCCCTCTGAGGTCTAGGATCGGCTGGAGGGTACCGTCGGCTTTCGGTACCGTGAAGTACCTGGAGAAGAAGCCGGTGGTCTTGGCTTCTTGCGGGAGCTGCTCGATCGCCCCTTTCTGGAGGAGGGACTGGATCTCTTCCAGGAGGGCCGGACTCGACGGCGTGGAATAGTAAGCGCCTCGAGGAGGAATATCGAAAAACTCGATGGCGTAGCCAAGACGGACGATGGAAAGCACCCAAGAGTCCGTAGTGACACATTGCCACTCCGCGAGATGTCGAGCCAGAGTCGGTCGGTCTCCGAGCGCAGATGGTAGGCTGAAGAGTGGGTATTGGTAGGTCCTGCCAGGCACGTCAAAACCGAGACTTTGTCTCAGAGGAGGACTTCTTGGACGAAGCCGGGCGTCGTCTTATCGTGCGTCTGGCCGATGAGCCGGAGGACGGTCTCGACTGTCCAGACTGGGCCGAACGCTGGAACGACGAGGTGGAAGATCGTCGCCAGGATGGGCGGAAGGTGGAGGTCCTGCGGGCTTGCGTGGCCGGCTGTAGCCCGATCTTCTTGGCGGTCAGCCTCGCCTTAACGAGATTGTCCAACGCTTCGTCGGTGGACGAATTGAATAGGCCCTCACCGTCGAAGGGGAGATCTTCAATCCTCCTTCTGGTGTCCTCCTGGATGTCGGCCGGCCGCAGCCAAGCATGGCGGCGCAGGCCGATGGATCCCGCCATGACCCGGGAGGCAATCTCCACTGCGTGCCTGGAGGAGGCCATCTGCTGCCGAGCGATGGAGATGGCCTCGTTGAAGATCACGGAGGAGGCTTGGCGGATGTCCTCCGGTACCGCCTCCATCGCCGGTTGCAGGCGATCGAGCACCTTTTTCAGGTATGCTGCGAGGCAAGCCTGAGTGTTGGACAGCCTGATCTGCAAGGAGGCGGCGGAATAGAACCTTCTTGCATAGGCGTCCAACTTCCTGCCCTCTTTGTCCGGTGGGGTGGTGTGCTGCCTGCCGGAGCCTTTCGTCTGTGCCGACTCGACTACCACAGAGTTCGGTGCAGGGTGATTAAAGAGATAACCGGCGTTATCCTTCTGCACCCTGTAGAGGTGTTCCAGCCGCTGCGGTATCGGCTGAGCCGAGGCCGGCCTATCCCAGGCGGCCTTCACCAGTCTGGATACCCGGGGCAGGAGAGGCAGCGGGGCCGTGGCAGGTTGCTTCCCTTCAAAGACGGAGAAGACTGGATCGTCGTCCTCCGGCTCCGCATCGGCGATCTTAAGGCCGAGGGTAGTGGCCATGCGGAGCAGCATCGCAGAGAACTGGTGGACGTCCTCTGGAGCAGAATCTGGGATCAGGTCCCCGAATCCCAGCGGAGGAGACTCCTGGGAGGCCGCCTCAGACACCTCTGATTCCGCACTCGAGTCGTACGACTCCGAGCTCGGTGAGTCCTCTCGCCGCTCGCTTTCCGGCTCCTTCGCAGTCGCCACAGGTGTTGCCTTCCTAGGCTTCTCTGCAGCCGGGGCGGTGGTAGTAGCAGCATCCCGCTTGGGCTGGCTGACCGCTGACTTCACCTTCTTAGTGGTGACAGGGGTAGTCTGGCAGGCTGACGTCGTCGTAGCCCGCTCAGTCACTACCGACTCCGTAGGGCGCGTCGCCGTTGCCGTGACCCTAGGAGGTGGCGATATCGCCCGATACCGAGGTGAAGGCTCCCTCGCCCTATGATATCGAGGAGAGGGAGAGTGGCTGAAGGAGCGGCGGTCCGACGGAGATCGGCTTCGGTGTCGACGGTACCGAGCCTCGTCCCCTCTAGGCGAGTGCGATTCGCGCTGTCGACGAGGTGACCGGGACCTCCGGAAGGTCTCCCAGCGACTCGGGCCACGATGGTACCGATCCCGGTACGATGGTGAATGTGACCGATAAGAGGCCGGGCGCTCTCTCCATTCAGATTCCCTCGCGTACCTGGCCACGTAGGACGCCGAGGTGTATCTGGAGGCAGACGAGCGAGGTTGTTCCTCTCTTGTCTCCCTAGGAGGCGGCGAGGCCACCGGACGCTCAGAAGAGCGGGACCGGGACCGGAAGGAGGTCGAACGCCGCTCCGGAGAAGCAGAGGGCTCTCTCTGCTGCAGGTCGGCCGACCTGCGACGGCTGGGAGGGCGGTGGCGCTCCTCCACCAGGGTTGGAGGGTCTGCCACAGGCGAGTCCGGGCGCTGTTGGGGAACGTCCTCGATCTCATCATCCGAGAGATCGACAGACTCGCCTCGCCCTTTGGAAGGCTGCTGAGTAGGAGGAGGAGTAGGAGGTTGAACGTCCCCAGCCGGGGAGCGCTTCTTCTTCTCCTTCTTCTTCTTCTTCTCCTTCTCCTTGCCCTTGCCTCCGTCCGGAGCAGGGCGCTTTTTAGCAGGCGTCTCCATCAGGGGAGCCTCAGCCTTCCTCACCGTCGAGGATCCTTTCGCTGACTTGGCAGCCGCCGACAGCTTCGGGATCCTCGGTAACGCCGAGATCGGCGTTCTCGCCGGTACCGAGCCCGATACCGACGAGGTGGACGGACCGGCAGCCGCCGATACCGTTGATGGCGTGGTCGTCTTCTTGTCGGCCATCTTGGAAGTGGAGGTCTCGTCTATCGCCCGCAGAGACTTTTCCCAACAATAAGACTTAAGTCTCGCGGACCGGTTGCGGAGAGTTTGGGGAGTAAAATCCCGGCAAATTGGGCAAGTCCGAATGTTGTGGGACTCACCCAAACAGAAAAGACACTCCTTGTGGCCGTCGTTGAGGGCAACTTTGCGCCCGCAGGACACGCACTTCTTGAAGAGCGCGGACATAAGACGAAGAACGCCAAACTGCGAAAATCCGAAAGACCAAAAGCCGAATGGGGAGTCCGAAAGAGAGGTCAGAGACAGTCCAAAAGTCCGTAAAACCGTGAAACAGCAAGCCAAGCACAAAAGTGAGAGGAACAAACCAAAGAACCTTCCGTACGCGACGGCGGACGAGAAAGAACTGAGGAGAGACCGTTGCTCGGCGGGAGGAGCATGCGCAGTACCGGCGTGGGGGAGGGGTTCCCGCCAAGCGAACAAGCTCTAGAAGTTTCCGAACGCTACCGCGCAGGCGCTAAAGCTCCTAGTGTATGAAGGCACAGAGACCACGAAGAAGACTTTAAGACTTTACTACTATAGAACAAGTTTTTGTAGACACATACCCTACTTCTTCAGATGTATCGAGTACTCTGTTCTCACAGCCTAAAGTTACAGATTTGTTTCTATATAAATCATCAGTCATCTATATAATCGTCTATATAAATCATCAATCATAGTTATCATGGTCATCATAATCATAGCAATACATTTTGGAAGCATATACGTGGTATGTCTGACTTACCCAAACCTATGGATGAGGTGGTTGAAAGCACAACAAGCTGTAACTTAAGTCTTAATAAATTTTAATGTGTGTGATCACCCATACATTTTGAACATTTATAAGTGCAACCATATGTGCAAATCAACAGAACACAAAGCTTCTGCATGCAGTCGAATGCTTGTTTTTTTCATGAGAGAAGCTATCAAGTAGTAATTTAAGTAGGTTGACCTTTGTCTCAGTCTGAGAGGTTTTTGACCAGAAATCCAAAACAGTCTGTGTCTTAACCTTTGCTTTCCTCTTCCATATACTGCTGTAAGTTTTGCTGTCTCTCACTCTCTCTGTCTGGCCCTGTAACAGTGAACTACACTGCAGGGTTGTTGTCTACTACTTTCTGAGCCCAGTGTTACAGGCCAGACTTATTTGGTTGCCAACCTTGAGGCCTGGGAATAAATCAGAGAAATACAGAGTGTAACCTATAGTGTGTAACATATAGGGTATAAGATTTAAAGCATAATGCCAGATGTATTAAAATGTGTGTATGTGTCTTATTGAGAACGTAGTGACATCCTAAATCTGGGCAAAATGCCTACTCAAATATATATATGGGATGAGAATGCCTGCACTTCTTTTTTTTTTTTTAATTTTTTAAATTTTTATTAATTATATAACTAAATCACAAATACAAAACAAGAAAAAAAAAATTAAACACCATGTGATATACATAATAGTGAATTAAAAAAAAATATTTTTTTTTCTTTTTCTTTTTTTTCTCTTCTCTTAAGCAATACTAACTTTCATTGTTATTTTGCACCTTTACCCTTAAATTTATAAATCTGTTCAACTATTATAATTACACATTTAATTCAATATTTTTCACATCCCCTTTAATCTATTTCTATTGTTTATTCTTTTAACTTTTTTTTTAAAAAAACATAGACATCACTTATCCTTTTAAATCTATAAATCACAAGTTTAACACACACACCTACTAAGAATTACAAAATATACAACATAAAAGAAAAACAAAACTAAAACTAAAAAATACCCACCCCCCAGAGCCAACTTTTTATTTAATCCACTTTCCAAAATTGCCATTCTTCTTTTGACAGGGTAGTATTACTATCTCTTTTCAGAACTTTATCCAAAAATATTTTCCAAATTTCTTCAAAATCATTCCCTTTAACCAAACCTTTCATAAACCTAATTCTACATGTTAGTTTATCATTAATTGCAATTTTCCACACTTCGTTATACCATTCCTCTATTTGAAATTTTTCATTTGCTTTCCATTTTTTTGCTATTATTAATCTCGCTGCAGTTAACAAATTTGTTATTAATTCTTTCTTTACTTGAGTACACTCAACCTTATCATATATAGATAACAATGCAATATTTGGACATACTGGTATATCTGCTCCTATAATCTCTTTTATCTCTTTAAAAACCTTTTGCCAAAACTCCATTATCTTATTGCAATTCCACCACATATGCATATATGTACCAATTTCTTGACATCCTCTCCAACATAATCTTGAATATTTCTCATCTATTTGATTTAATTTCACTGGAGTCAAGTACCATTTCCACACTAATTTATAATAATTCTCTTTTATTCTTATTGATAATTTTTTTAAATGACGTTGTTTCCAAATTTTTCTCCATTCTTGTATATCTATATTTTGTACTATCTCTTCCTCCCATATTTTTCTAAGAAAATCCTCTTCTTGTTCTTTTGCTAATATTTTATATATTTCACTTGTAATACCTTTTAGTATTTCATTTTCTTGCATATTTTCTCTTTGAATAATAATTTGTTCAAATTTAGTATATTCTTTAAAATCCTTAACATATCTTTTCATACTCTTTGTCCATTGCTCTAATTGTATATAATTAAACCAGGATATTTTAGTTTCCTGCAATCTCTCTTTCATTCTATCTTTATTTATCATTATTTTCATCCATTCTTTTAATCTATAAATTTTTTGTTTTTTTATTTCTTTCTCTATTATTTCTCTTAAATTTATTGGAAATTTTTCCATCATCACTATCGGAGTTAATATTGATATATTCGGTATTAATTTTCTTTTATTTTTTTTCCATATTTCTATTATATTTTTTATAAAAGGATTTTCTATCTTCTCCATTTCTTTCTTTGAAAAATTCCTAAAAAATATATTTTCTAATTTTGTCTCAATATTCATATCTTCTATCTCTAACCAATCTAAATCACCCTTTCCTGAAACCCCCTCTATGATATATCTCAATTGATTTGCATAATAATACCATTTTAAATTTGGAAGTCCCAGGCCACCTTCTTTTTGACTTTTATACCAATATTTCTTGTTAATCCTCGATTTTTTATTTCCATTACAAAAATTATTTAATATCTTTTGCCACTCCTTTAATTCTTCCTCTGATATTTTTATTGGTAGCATTCTAAACAAAAAGTTAATTTTAGGTAAAATTTTCATTTTTACCACTGCTATTCTACCAAACCACGATAGCTTTATATTTTTGTAGTCCTCTAATTTCCTTTTTGTTTCTAATCTTAATTTCTTGAAATTTTTTTCCTGTAATTCTTGTAAATTTTTTGTAATCTCTATTCCTAAATATTTAATTGATTCTTTTATTTTAAGTAATCCTCTTTTACTACTTATAAATTTTTGTACTTCTTCTTTAGTATAATTAAATAACATTATTTCTGATTTGGCCCAATTTATTTCTAATCCCGTCTTCTCCCCAAACTCTATTAAATGTTTATCTATCCTATCTATCTTTTCAGTTGGATCCTTAATTGTCAACAATGTGTCATCTGCAAATAAGCTTATTTTATTTTTTTCCTTAACTCCAATTCCTTCCAAATTCTCATCATTTCTTATCACATTCGCTAACATTTCTATAACTATTGCAAATAAAACTGGAGATAATGGATGAGAATGCCTGCACTTCTAACAACACTGTGAGACGTGAGCATATCTGACTGATAATAACATCCTAGTCAGAAGTTATTATCAGGATGACAGGTAGCCAAACATTCCAACTATATTATGAGGGCTATTGTATCTAAAGATCTTTGTTATGATCAGATATCATAAACAGGGAATAGCCAGCGTCTTTGCTTTGAATTATTTTGATTGGACAGCTGATAGTCTGAATGAGACTAGAGAGAGAAGAAAAAGAATCAAGACAGAGCTAGCAGGTAGATTGCATTTGGCAGCCTGCGACATATAAAAAAAAAGACTACAATAATAAACTGCCCAGGCCCTCTGAAACACAGTGCCACTAAAAAACATCTAGGCTTAACCTAAAATAGTTATATGTCCCATTATGAGTATAATGGATGCCTGTTAGGATATTTATAGATGTAATGGATGCTGTTGGGATTTAGTAATGCTTAAAGAGATTAGCCCTTGAATGCCTGTATGTTCATAGATGCTTGTTTAGAGATGTATAGTTCCTCAACAGAAGATATGGTATTCTTAGTAGAGACCTGGCTAAATTATATTAAGATGATAATGCTTCTTTACATATGAACTATTAAAATGCCTCTTAAAGAGATGAAGAAATATAAAGTTAAGTCCTTATGAGACTATAACATCTTAATTAACATATACTGGAATGTACTAAATGTATGATCCCTTATATGCAACGTAACGCAACATGATGAAAGCAATCACCCAGACATTGACACATCTGTGTTTCTCCCTAATGGGAATGCATATGTTTGTATATCTATGATTGTGCATAGTAAATAGCCTAAAAGATTAGTGAAAAGGAGTCTGTTCACTATTCTGTATTAATGTCCTGAGGTTCTAATACTTAAGTGGAATGTTGATCTGCCTATCTAGTTTTACACCATTGGGCACCCAGGCGGCTGGAAGGTGGTAACAGAATCCCAGGCATAATCCAGATTATCTGATAAGTGATAAGGACCCTCAATTTAGAGAGATGGGGTGGGGAACCTCACCTGTTTCACCAACCTCCCATCTGAGGATAAAAGCATGGGTGACTATATGCTCAGCTTTAGCCCTATTCTAACCTGCAATGAGGTCTAACATGACTGAGAAACAGTGCAGGATTGTTATAAAAATCTTAGAACCTGACTTGAATTATTCAGTGTTAACCATAGCCCTTTCTGCAGGATGTTGTCATCCGCATCGGGTACAGGAGAAGGATGGGACCCAGACAATTGTTCTGTATTATGTTGTCTGGGTCTCGTCCTTCTCCTGCCCCCAGGCAGCTCAATCATGCTGCAAATCATTGACGGGTTCTCCCCATCAATGACCAGCAATCACGCTGCCATCCTGCTAGCTGCCTGCTTTTACCTGAGCTGTAGAGTGTTAGAAAGTACAATGGCTGCACTTCCTGCCCCAGCACAGCCTGTGACAGTTCCCCAGAAGCAAGAGGCATGGCTATCGCATCTCCTGCATTCCCTCAGGCAGCTGGTGCAGAGGAGAACACTCCTGTCATGTTCACCTCCTGGGAGAACCTCTACAGAGATCCCTGTGAGATCAGGTAGGGTGCAGAAAGGGCCCACAATACAGGGTGTCACAAGCCATTCACTCCCAGTTACTTCCTGCTTCAACTACAGACAGTGAACTGTATTAGCTTTGGAGTTTGTGTATCTTTACTTTTTAAAAAATAAAGTTAGGAAGAATAGGAACTCTTTGTTGCTACTTGCTGATGCTTTGGGGAGGATTGTTGTATACAGTGGTGCCTGGTCTTCAGTTCCATTAATGTCCTAGCTTTCTTCATTGATTTCTGTGAGTAGCTCTCACATTCCTCCCTGGGGACATTTTAAAATAGTTGTTCAGTGTGAACCAGGAAATTACTTCTCCAGACTGTGACATGGTTGTCTCCTATACTCTTTAAAAAAAGTCTCTATAGCTTTATTCAACATCCTCATATAATAAAGGAGAGTGGGGATATGCATTTTCTTTTCCCTTCAACTATACAATCAAAAGAGGGTGACAAATATGGTAACAGCAGGAGGGAAAAGCTTATGTTTTCATTCCCACTTCACATGCCACTGAAAGTGACTAGAAACAGGAGAAACCATTCAGACACAATCCTGCCCACTGACCTGGGCCTCTTCTCTGTTCCACAGGTTAGTCAGGGCATTGGCAATAGTACTAATCAGCAGTGCTAATCAGAGAGGTAGTTATCATGTGTCACCAGTCTATTCTTCTCTTCATTGGCTACTTTTCCTTGTCTGTATTCATGATGATTTTATTACTTTTAGGTCATGGTTATGCTTCCTCTAGTCTTTCCTTACTGTTCCTCTCAGTTTTTGTGTTCTCTTTGTTCCTGTTTTCATTTGTCAGCTAACCCTTCACTTGTCATGGATTGGGGTATGTTTAACATTCCAGATCTGGGGACTTCTATTCCTAGAAGCCCTAGATAGTATGGTCAACAAGAGAATATTATGGGAGTTATAGTTCAGCACTTTTGAAAGATTCCCACCCCTAGTATAAAGCATAAAGTGCTGTTAGTATCCTTGTTATTTTAATACTAGCATATTTACCTGGTGTTGGCAGGGATTTTATTTTCTGATAGGTAACACTTGTTAGAAATACCTTAGGAATTACCTTACCTTAGGAATTAGATGTGATTGAAATACACAGATTTGAGATCCTGTCTCTCTAATTCCCCAGACTGTGTTGTCCAGTACCTATAACTTTTACCCATATTCCACAATCCAATCTGTATTCAGAGTTGTTAACATACAGAGGTTGGTTTCCTGAGGGAGTACACTGTCCTCCTTCTTGCTGGTAGACCTTGTCTCCATAGCAACCAGCCTGAGGCCCAAGAGCTCTCTGGCTGTGAATTCTAAAGGCCCCTCCCTAAACTGCCAGCCCCAGGATTCCATGGAATCTTCACAGGCAACCAATCACATAAGGTCTTCTCACCTGACACAGCCAATCCTATGGTCTTCACCTGCGTGACACAGGCAGACTCACAAACTCACATACAAACTTTGACTTTTATATAGTAGATGTAACTCATATTGTTGACATGTTGGAGCATACATGCATGAATACCTGGTCTGGTTTGTAAGCACTGGTAATTTTCTGCTTTTAAAAGGTTTGGTGTAGAGCCTCCTGGGTTAATCAAGCTGGAGAAAGAGATTGAACAAGAAGAAACACTTTCAACCCCTCTTCCATCTCCTTCACCCACTCCATCAAAGTCACCTGGTAAAAAGAGCACAGGAAAGCTCTTGGATGACGCGGTAAGAGCATCTTGCCAGATATAATTCTTTGCTAATTTCATTCTCAAATGAAGCAACAAGTAATTTCAGCACTTTTTTCCCCGCTGGTTTAAAAATACAATTTTCAAAGACAATTAGTAGTTTGGGACTTATTCTATGAAAATATGTATCCATGATTTTGTGCAAAAAACAGCATTTTCTGTATGGAAAATACATATCTGGTCTTGTGCAGTGTGAGATGCTGTATGCTGGGGTACTGTTTTGATGCCCTCTAGGGCAGAGACCAGGGTGCTTTGCAGCTGGTACTTGGTGTCAGAACACAGCACACGAGAGGGATGATGCTTTAGACTATGCCTGATCTCCCATCATGTGCCTCTTTGGCCATCTTTGCTCAACAAACCCTCCTGCCTCCGTTACAGTGTGAGCTCTGCTGGTCACTTTGGTGTCAGATAGGACTTGTTCCCCTTTTACTTGGAGATTTTTTGCCTACTCCATACTGTATTTGGTGGACTTGGACAATTGGCTTTGGGTGGTGTCTTTAAATAGGTTGTCACTGGGCAGGTATTGGGGGCAGAATATAAGACTTCAGTGTATGCCTTTGGCACCCTTTTGGTGTAGGCTAGGGATCTGGAAAAAACATTTTCTGCACAAACTATATTTCTACACAAAAATGTTATTTTCTGCAAAGAAAATGCTGTTTTCTACACACACACACACACACACACACACACACACCAAATTTTGCACAGAGCATGTTGTGAACTGTAAAGATTCTAGTTAGCCCAGCATTATCCTTGTCAGAATCCCAACATTTGAAAAACATGTTTTTCAACCAATTTTTGAATGCTTTCGAATATTCTTTCCTTCCTCACCAGGTCTTAACTGTCTTCATTTTGACACATGCAGAGTAAATGTTGGTGTGCCTTCTTATACTGTCACAATATGTACTGCAGCATTGCAATTAAGGGGATTTATCTTGTAACTATCCTCAATTTGAAGCAATCTTCAATAAATTAGTTGCATGCCTTTATTCATTCTTGGAAAATAAATCTGGAGGGGATTTGTTTAAAAATCTCCAAAGAAGGAGAGATTCCACCACACTTTGAAGCAGTGTATTCCACTGTCAAACTGCTCTTATCAAGAAGTTCTCCCTAATGTTTAGATGGAATCTCTTTTCCTTGATCTCAAAGCCATTGTTCTGTGTCCAAGGCCCTTTCCTCACCATACCCATTAGTACATTCTTCCATTACAGTCTCAGAGTTGGCATTCGTGTGATGGTAGCAGGTTAGAAATACTCTCTTCCACACCCTTCCACCTTAAGTGGATGAGTAGCGATATTGCCACCAGTGTTCCTTCTGCACTATAGCATCCTTGGTCACTCCCTTTGCCTGCCTTCACCCCACCCCACCACCCCGATTGGTCATTTTTTTTGTTTATTTGGAAGCTGTAGTAGTGCAGCAATGTTATAATGGCATGACACGCCGGCACAACTATTGTACTTTTGTGCTATAATGCTTAACAATGTATTTAAAAGAGGTTTTAACTCAAAGGAGAAATTTAAAATAAACATGGAGAAGAGATAGATTTCAAAGTTACCACACCATGGGAGTAGCTGAGGGAGGGACAAGCTGGACACCCCCACATCCTGCCCACTCCTGGATTTGGGAAGACTAGAAGTGCTATCAAGCACTATTATGGTACTGCACTGAGCTGACTGATGGGATTGAAACACTAAAGGAGGTTCTTAACAGATTTTTTTCCCTGGAAATATATAAGGCAGGTTTGCAATGCTTGGGGGTGGGATAGCAGCTGGATAGTGATAACATCATGTGGTAGCACAACTCCTGGATCAGAAACAACCCACTGCTGTTGCGAGACAGCATCATCATGCAGAAATGGCCCTAGTCTCTGGACCAGCAGAACACAAGCTTGTTCTGACTTCCAAATGACATCCCTTCAAATATTTAAACATAGCTATCATGTTACCTCTTAACAATCTCTTCTCCAGTCTAAACTTACCCATCTCCCTGAGCTGTTCCTCATAGGGCAGGGTTTCCAGACCATGTACTATTTTGAGCAGAAAACCTTTTTTTGTGTGCAGAAAATAATAAGGGTAAACCAGGATAATGTTTTCATGAAGAAGTGTTGAACTATGAAGGATTTAACAATGTCCCAATTTTCTTGTTGATGAGTCCTGATGTTTAAAATACCCTCCTCTTTTGTCAAGGATGAGAAATTAGGCAAATATTATTTACATTCCAAAAGAGTATGCTAAGGGATTAGCCGAAGTTGTTCAGTAATTCTTATACTGAGCTTATTAGAGTATACCTTACTTTTAACAATTTAACCACACTATGGGAATATTTTTTCCTTCAGTCATTCAGGGTACTTGTGTAAAGTCACTTGTCATGAGTGCTGAACACAAGAGAAGGTGGGGATGTCTGACAGTTGGGGCAAAGCTAGCCTGTGTGGATCTTACTTCACCCTGCTTGAATATTACTCAAAATGGGGGTCATCCAATGAAGCTGAGTGATGGAAAAGTCAGGGTAGATAAAAGAAAGTATTTCTTCACACACAAATCATTAAACTTCACTGCCACAAGATGTATTGATGGATGCTGATTTGAATAACTTTAAAAGGGCTTTGAACAAATTCATGGAGGGTGTGGCTAATAGCTAGGAAGTTTGTACATCACTTCTGTTCTCAGAGGCAACATTCTTTGGTACACCAGTTGTTAAGTCACACGAGTGGGAGGGTGTTCCTGCATTCATGTTCCCCTTGTACACTTCCAATAGTTGTATGACCTGAGTAGACACTGTGCAAACAGAATGCTGTCTCAAAAACTTTTCGGTCTAATCCAGCATGGCTATTCTAATACTAAGTCAGAGCACAAGTTCATCCAGTCCAGTATTACCATATCATTTTTGTTACATATTTCTATCAATGTGCATGCATCTTTACAGATCCTTATTCCAAAGGGCTTGAGTATACAGAAAAAAATGGCATAGGGAATGAAATGGACCTTAAAGCCCCCCTGGTCTATACAATACTATAACAAAGACTATGCATTGTTTCAGTTAAACAAAAGTTGGGTTCAGTTACAAGTCAGCATGTGAACTACAGTTTTTTGTTTTGTTTTCTTTTGTTTTGTTTTTGTGGAATGCCGCTAGGCTGATATTTGAGGAGTGAACAAAAAGAAATTAAGAGCCATGACTTAGGTGTTTGAGGAGGCAATTCTAGGCAGATATGGAAATAAGGGAGAAAGGGTGGTGCTGCTTGAAATAACCTTTCGAAGAGTGGAGGATGTGACGCTAGAGGAGCAAAGCTAACAAGAAGGGATTCAATTTGATACAAGAGAAGAAGTAGGAGAAGGTAAAACTATGGGGGGCTTTGAAAGTAAGGACAGTGAGCTGCAGTTGCATCTGGGAGCAGATTGGAAGCCAGTGTACATTTTTAAAATGGGTGTCATTCATCACAGATCTGGTCAAATTGAAATTTCCAGGTCCAATTGCAATTGCCAGGTGAAATAAGAGCCAGGGCTCCTGTCCCCTTAAAGATTGCACAAGTTGTATCTGGCAACCTTAGATCAAATTCATGTTGTTATTGTGGCTAACAATAGCTGCAAGGTGTTGGGCAAAGATCTGCTCAACTCTGCTGCCTCAAATGCTTTTAACTGCAAACTGAATCTGAGACTTTCTGCATACAATGCACTGAGTTATTTTGGTTACATAGTAGCACTTCTTTGGAGAACTATGGGTTAAACTGGAAAGTGAAAAAGTACGTACTAAATGAAGAACCTGTTACTATGGCAACTCCTATGTCACACGGTGGGATGTGCCAGCTGGGAATTACAAAGCTTTCCTTGAAAGTCCCTGTGCCACTCCTGAGTTAAAATGAACAGACAGATTTCAGCATATCTAACAGAGATCATGAGATATAATTTGTTAAAATGTAAATATGGTCAGGTTTAGTGCCCTCCCCACCTTCCTGAATCCTTCAAACTCTTGTGCTATGACTGTTAGAACATTGTAAAGGCAAAGATAATTTGCTCTTACAGTAGAAGGGAACTGTAACCCCTGTGGATTTAGAAACAAGGGAAAGAGGATGGCTTAGAGGACCTCTTTTATTGTATCACCTAAAGAACATCAAAGTCATTCAGACAGGTTTGTGACCTCTCACCCCTTCCTTGATACATTGATTGTACTCTTAACAGTCATCTTCACATAAGTTAGATACCAAGTTAAAGGACTAACTCTTAATTTTGATCCCACCACAGCACAAATGATTTTTTCAATGTCCCTGTGAAAAAAATACAAGAATAAATGTGTCCTTTTTGGCAGCTGTTCTAAAAAAAAAGAGAGAGAGAGAGAGAAGCCTAGTCAAGGTGGAAAGATCCTTCAGAAGTAATAAAGGCAAATCTTATCCCTGCTACAATGGCCAGCCCTACTCTTCACTAAAATGAAATGTTGCCTCAGGGTGTAGATTTAGAATGCCACCAAAATGGGCCAAAAAGGGGGACTTGGGTGACTGGAGGATGGGCAACTGATGCTTCATCTTAGAAAGCAAAATATCTTGAACTGCCCTGTGCAATGCTACCATGGAGTAGCAGGAGAGTTGGTTTTCCCTTCTATCAAATAGCCCCCATTTCACTGTGTACTCAACCCACTATTTGAACAGTTACTCATACCATAAAGAGTCCATGCTTCATAATTCATATGGACTGGGATAGTGAAAGCTAGGATGAGGCAAGATTGCCTGATCAGAAAGAGAGGAGGAGGTCTGGGTTGATACTTCAAGCTAACAGGGAAGAGGCTCCTGCCATTTTGTTAGAATGCTCAACTAGTTAAAATCCAGAAGTAGGTGTGATTGCATGAAGGAAATGCTACAAAGATGTCTAGCTACGTTTGCTTCACTGTCTTCCAAACTGGAGTTTGGGCACTATAAAATAGTAGCAGCTATGTCAAGGTCATCACATATATAATCTTCTTTCTCCTTTTCCTTAGATTTTTTTTCTGACTTTTGATAAAGTATTAAAAAGCTGTAACCAATATTCAGTTGGCCTGTCAGCAAATCTTGGAGGGTGCAGAATCCCATGAGGCTCCGATGTGTTCACAATATCTGTTTTAGAGAGCTGAGAGACCCTGAATGGTATAATTTAATGTGGCATCTAGGGTTGGCATAGGAAGAGGAGGAAAACATCCTGTTGTGTGCACACAGGGGCTGAGTAGGAGGGAGGAAATCATTTCCTCTGAGATCCACTTATGGGGTTCTTCTGTTAGGGACCTAACTGGTTCCTAACCTTCAACAGAATATTGGAATATGATATCTTCATTTTTACATGTAGCTAGCAGACTTTACAGAAGTGTATAGGTAGCTACTGCTAAAAGAAGAATACTGGTCTAGATCCAGGCAAGGCCTTTCCTATATTCCTGTGATCTGAGGAAAGAGAAAAGATGTTCCCAAGAAGATGTAAAAGTCAATCTTTCATCAATAGATATTCTGACAACATATTTACCCTGCCATCAATTTCTCTTTACAGGCTGTTGGTTCATGAACTAGATCTCAAAGGTCTCTGGAGTATTAGCTGAAGTGGGTGAAATCTTTTGAAAATGCTTTTTTTCTATTTTGCTTCGTTTGACATCAACACATTAGGTCAACCTACCTCCTAGAAAACTACATTGTGCAGAAATTATTGTATTCATGTGCTTGTCAGTGTTGGGTTTTTTAAAAAAATGCAGCAGTAGTTCTGGAATGTCAAATTAGAGTTCACTCAACCGGATCTGCTTGTTGGGCAGTGATGTCTGTACCTTTTCCAGTTTCCTGACAAGTTCCAATAAATATATATAACACAGTTCACTGTATCTCACCTAGTTGAGATGCCTAAAATTTTGTCTTACCATGCATTGAATGGAATGGTGTGGTTAGAGGACCACGTTCCATCCTCAGGAAGAATTCAAAGGAAGTGTTCTTTTTTATACAATAAAGGAACTTGCAAGTAGCAGCTTTCACTCTGCCACAGATGTTTACTGAAATTATTTCATTTGTGATTCAGTACCACTATCTATCAGGAGATTCAAATATAGGATTTGAATTTCATATTCTGTAGTACACATATCTAATTTCCTATGTAAATTGAGTGCTGAGCCCTACCTCTGCAAAACCAATGTGCTGGCATTGCATCCACCATTTCTATAAATACCTGGGACGTTAATGCTTTGTATGTAAAAATAGCAACTCAGTTTAAACTCAGCACATTTATTCAGGACTTGGGGGCAAAAGTCCAGGGCCATAGTCAGCAGTCAGTAGGTTGGCCTATTATTTTTTGAAGTAAGTGAAATCATGAACATTAACATCAAAGATTGCTGTTTCCTTGCATAGTAAGACCAGGTATATAATACTTCCATGAATCTGAAGAGCATCCCCCTTTCCCATAAAAATATTAAGTTCAAATACTAATTGCATCAACTACATGTTAGTGTTTCACCCATAACAAGCTGCACATTCATAGCATTTCTTTACAAGTGAAGAGCAAGTGTAAAATGCCTCGAGCTCATGGATTTTTATTCATGATAAGCAGAGCATGGAAGAACACACCTCTAGAGAGATGCCTTAGGGGAAAGAAATAAGCAATTTTGCATGCATTAGGAATAACAATTTAATAAAAGCCCAGTCTTGGGGATTCGTAGAATATGGGTTAGAACAAACCTCAGAAAGGTTACTGGAAGTGAAGAATGAGATCCGGAGTCCCTGACTGCTGAATGTTCAGGCTGTAGGTGAAATGTTAGAGAAAAATAAGGTGTTCGGAGATAGAGCAGGAATGTTACTTGAATTACAGTAATTCAGGGTACCCTATGCTTGGCTCCTTTACCTTAGAATTTCATCCCCCACTGTTTTAGAAGGCCATAGGGCACATATTTACTCAGTGTGGAAGGGACTGAAATGGTAGGATTTTTCTTAAGGGGCCTTATCTTCTTTCTCCCCATAATTTGAACACTGTGGAATAGGAAAAAGATGTCAGATGTCAAAATTGAACAACTGGGAAAATGATTCATGAAGTTTAGAAATTAGGTGGAATTGCCTGTGAAAGAGTGGGAGTATGTGCACACAAAGAAGATTGATCAAAAAGTTGGGAAAACTGCCAAATAACAGCATGAAAAGTTATAATCGGTCATGGAGGTACAGTGGCCCATTAAATATATTAAAATGTTGACTTGTTTACCTTTTTTTAGGTTAAGCATATTTCTGAAGATCCTCCTTGTAAATGCCCTAGTAAATTTTGTGTGGAGCGCCTTTCACAAGGAAGATACAGAGTTGGAGAGAAGATCCTTTTCATCAGGGTAAGAGAGTTTTGTTGTTCACTTTATAGAGCATTTTAATTTGGTAAGCAAATTAATAGGAGAAGCTGTAATGAATGAGTATTATCTTGCCTATGTTGACTTGTCTGCTGCTGTGGTTATTTTTGTTTCCTCAGACAATTGCTTTCTTGTATAGTATCATGCCTTCATTGCCACTTTGTTGTAAAAGATCCACTTTTTTTCCTCTAGATATTACTTTGACTGTGGACAGATCACACTTTTATCATACTCAGCCTGCAGAGCAGTATTCTCACCTACCAAGTGTGTATCTATTGGAAATAATAATAAGTATTCAGTGTTAGGCTAATAGAAGAATTACAGATGTTTACTAGGCACTGTAATTTTGCTACTAGTAGTGAAAACCCCAGCAGCTCAACAATTGCAAAGAGCATAAGCAATACTAACTTGAATATGCTAAAACATATCTGAAATGGTAATGTGTTACACAATGCATTTGGGAGCATGCCTTACAAAAACAGAATTATTTTTATATGACCACTAGCGTATTTACCCGGCGTTGCCCGGGATTTTATTTTCCTCTGAAGAACTCACCAAACTGGATTCTCCATTTCCTGTAACTTTGCTCCATACTTCCCAATGTAATCTTTATTCAGAGTTGTTAATATACAGAGGTTGCGTTCCTGTGGGAATATACTGTCCTCCTCCTTACTGCTAGGCATCATCTCCATAGCAACTATTCCAGTACCTGTAACTTTTCTCCATAGTCTCTAATCCAATCTCTGTTGTCTGGTGATGTTGTTATACTGATTTTTGTTCTTTTTTTCCCTGTTGAATTGAATTTGTGCAACGGCTTTTACGTTTTTCTGGAAGCATTTTTTTTGTTTTGAATATCTACTTTAAGATTCCTCACATATGGAACCCATACAATCTACTGTGTGAGGCGAGAAGACCTTGGCCCTTTTCGCACGGGCTTTCCCGAGCGAAATAGCCCCGTGAGCCGTGCGGGAGTGGGAGCGCCGCTCCACACGATGCACTCCCACTTCCGGCGCTCTCACGGGGCTGCAGCGGCACGAGCGCGGGGTTTTTGATTTTCGCTTCCAAGCGAAAATCACCCCGCGCTCGCGCAATGCTCCCGGCGCCCACCCGCACTTACCTGTTGTGCGGTGCGTCGGAGAGGCGGCCGGGTAGCGCTTCCTTCCCTCCGCTCCTGCGGAAGGAAGGGGTGGGGCGGGGCGCTTGCGTGACGGATGCGATGGCATCCTGCTTTGCGCGGGTGGGGTGCTACTCGCGACAGCCTCCCGCTTCGCGTGCACGCGGGGGGGTGGGCGCGACTGTCGCTCGCTCCTGGCGCGCGCGGGGGGGACGGGCGCGACTGTCGCTCGCTCCTGGCGCGCGCGGGGAGACGGGCGCGACTGTCGCTCGCTTCCCGTGTGCGCGGGGGGCGGCGCGAGAGGCTCCTGCTTCTTGCGCAAGCGGGGGAGGATGGACGCGCGAGCCGCCTCCGCCTCCGGGACGCTGCCGCTTCCCCGCTTGTTCCTTCGCCTGCGGAAGGAACGAGCGGGGAACCGGCAGGCTCTTGAAAGAGGCTTTTCACGCAAGCCGCCCACCCCGGCTCACGCAAAAAGCCTCAGTGCGAAAAGGGCCCTTGTAACTATGTTGTGTATGTCACTTTAATTTTTCTCACATATGCCTCCCAAAAGTTTTCTGGCATTCCTATTGATGGTAAGCGTCATCTCCATAGCAACCGGCCTGAGGCCCAAGACCTCTCGGCTGAGAATTCTAAAGGTCCCTCCATAAACTGCCAATCCCAGGATTCCATAGAATCTTCACAGCCAGCCAATCTTACGAGGTCTTCTCGTCTCACACAGTCAATTGTATGAGATCTTCATCTGCCTGACATAGGCCATTTCAGCACATGGCGATGGAATCACCCCGGTCTGGTACTTACTGGACTTCTTGGCTTGACGCTCGGGTCCAGGCTGCTCCGGAGCAGTGTGTGGCCGCTGCTTCGCACTGCTCCGGGGACGAAAATGGTGGCTTCCAGTTGGTGGAGGCTCTCCACCAGCTGCTGAAGCTCACCAGCCTAAAGCCCGCCGTGGCAGATCTGCAGGCTCGCACTGGTGCAAGCCTGCAAATCTGCACTGGAGTGTGGGAACAGAGTGGCATGGAGTGGCGCGCTCCGTGCTTTTTTAAAACCTGAAGAAACAGGTTTTTAAAAAGCACGCTGGACGACCACTTTGGGTCATTCCAGAGCGGACTGAGGTGCGGAACTACACAAAGTAGTCTGACTCAGTCTGCTCCCAGGTGCAGACGTCCTCTCTGGAGGATGCTCTGCACCGTTTTTTTAAGCCCATGTGGAAATGGCCACAGACAAACAAACATTGGCTTTTATGTTGTAGATTACACGAAGATGAAAATGGAATTTCCAGAAATGGTAGAAATCTTGCATTAACAGAATGAGACCCTTTGAAGCAATCCATTGACTGCTGCATAAGATGTAGTTGTGTGAGTGCCATAGTCATCACTTACATAGCATTTGTGATGTGTGGATCCACCTAACCTTTCTCCTTCTCCTGATGGCCATGCTATTTGGAGGCCTTCTTTTAATTGTCATATATTTATTATGTTTTAAAGTGACTGAATATTTCCTGTTGTATTATATCCAGCTGTACATGAAATTAAGTCCTGTTGATTCCATGGCGGCCTACTTCACTTCCAAGTATCCATGCATACTATTGCACACCTAACTGCAAAATAAACACTTTGATCCCTCCAAAACAATTTTGTGGACATATTGTTTATTCAGTTGGTTAGTTAGTTATGATTACTTGAATGTTGTACGTTCAGCTTCTCCAGGGCTGAAATGGCATTTTGTTTCCAAAGATGAAATGAAATAAATTCCAATGCAGCAGAATTAGACCATCTGATTGTATTGACTATGACCTGGGGAACAGTCCCTCAGAAATTAAAATGGAATGTGTAGTGAGGAACAAGCTCATACTGACCATCTCGGTAAGGCTAGGCTCTGACCATTAGAAAAGGAAACCCATCATTTTTGTTCTGAAGAAACTGTCCCTAAGTCTAAATGTGTGAGAGTCAACAATGTGAGCTCAATGGTAAAAGAAAGAATAATGAAACTACTTAGAAGAACATTTCTCTTTATCAACCAAACCTCTTGCTGGGTTGACTTTTGGGCCATTTTTGCATTACACTGTTATGGGCTATTATTCCACTTTCAACATCCTATGAAATTCTGGGATTTGTAGTTCATTGAGGCTGAAGAACTCTCTGGCTGAGGATTCTAAATGTCCCTCCCTAAACTTACAGACCCTAGAATTCCACAGGATGTTGAAAGTGGAATAGTAGCGCTATAACAATGTAGTGCAGAAATGGTCTAGGTACTGAATTCCAAGGATGTAACTTGGTGGTTCCTAAATAAGTTAACCTCTTCCATTTATTGGTCCTTTTATTTTATCAAAAAGTGGTGATTAAAACACTGATTAAAACCTGATTGCACAAAGTAGATTTATATATATATATATATAAAATCCAGCGTAACTTGAAGAGTCATTTCAGATATACTAAAACATGTTTTATAACAGCGCAGCTGAGTACTGAAGCTAAAGCCAAAATCTTTGATATATTACATGTCATTTAGACAAATTTATGTCTTGTTCAAAAGGTGGCTGTGTATAGTTTTAGTCTTGAATGGTTTGTGATGTTTAATATTCCACTCTTAAGATGTGTAACATGATTTTGTGCAAGTTTATTTACCTCAGTTAAGTATTAATTACTCCCATATGATATGCATTGGTTTACAACCTTAAGCATTAAACATCAAGTGCAGAAACAGTGCAATGGGTTATCCTTGAACAAGCATTAGTGTTCTATGAAAGATGCAGTAACATTTCTCATTTTATAATTTAAAAAAGAAACCTGTATAGTTGCTTGCACTAATGCAGATTTCCACATGCTTTCCAATGCACAGTTACACCAAGTTTAAATTGTGTGATAGTATTCCTTTCTCAGGAAGGTGTACAAAATGCAATGATCTGGATTTTGAGAAACAGAAGAAAAATATACCTCTGGGAAAATGATTTCCTTATTTTTTTTCACCCCATTGACACACTCTTGAAAAAACACATCTGAGGACTGGAGGATCAGCTAATAAATATGGGGAGATACTGTGGCTGGTGGGAAACAGGAGAGGTGCTCTGCTCAATGTTCCCACTTCCTTGTTCAGCCCATGGCATCCATCCTGTCTTGTTCTGGATGGGTTTCAAAGGAAGAAGTTTCTCTTCTGGACATTTCCATCCATTTGTTGATCTCAGAGACTAATTCAAATGCACACATCAGTACTTTTCTTCCACAGAAATGGTCAGTATCCATTGCTATTATAGAGGCCATTTCTGCATTAGACTGTTATAATACTATTATTCCACTTTCAGCATCCTGTGGAATTCTGGGGTTTGTAGTTTCCTGAGGCCAAAGAGCTCTCTGGCTGAGAATTCTAAAGGCCCCTCCCTAAAGTGCAAACCCCAGGATTCCAGAGGAGGTTGAAAGTGGAATAATAGCACTATAACAATGCAGTGTGGAAATGTATAGTGGCCAGAGACACTATACATAGGGTGAAATTAGGTTTACGATGAACTGAGAATTGCCATGTTTTTTCTTATCAAGGAAGTTAGTCAACATTTGTAATGACCCTTTTCCTAGACTGAAGTATTAATTGCTTAAATTTTAAAAAGAATCTGGAGGACTTGAGAGATACATGAAATACGTCTCAATGTGGAGCATGTTTAGCGTTCTTCTCTACTCCTGTAAAGCTGAAGGAGTTATTGAACTTTAGCAGGGAAAGGTAGTGCAGTTGCTAAGGAAACAGAACCAGGCCATTTCTTTGGGGCTTAATATATCATCAACAGGGTTTGTCTGCCTTTCTGTTTCTATAGAGTGGTTTGTAATAAACTCTTGAGGATGGACAACATTGAAATCTCATATATATACATATATACATATATATATATATATAAAAATATAAAATTTACTACAGAAATATCTGGGCAGTAAAATGACTCCATTATGTACATACAATTTGAAAGATGAATGCAATGTATACATTATTATTGCTTTTTTTATGATTATATATCATTAATTGTGAGCATAGTCCTTTACAAAGTTAAAGAGGAAAGTCCAAACCTCAGAAATTTACAATGCATATTTTTTCAGAAGGGGAGGAAATGGGAAAAGGAGTCATAAAGGGAAAAAAGAGGCAGCTGTACCAAAAAAATTGAGGGTGCAAATGCAAACATTTAGATGTGATTTCAGAATATTCTGGAGACTGTGATGATAAAAAGAGAAATTAGAGATGGGGTAACAGCTTCAAATACCTTGCTGTGATTTGGACTTTTGAGTATAGATAGATATTCTATCTGTATGACAAATAAAATGAAAATTATGGATAGCTTTTCACAAGAATGGGGCTACTGGATGAACTGCCCCACCTAGACCATTGATTTGTCCCACCTAAGCACTTAAAACAATCCCAGTTGTTTCAGTCTGTAATGTGATAGCTTAAGTTTCTTGACATAGCAAAAGCTTGTTAACTGTTTGGTTTGTGGTGGATTGTGCCCACGGTACTCTGTGACATTGCTGTTGCTCCCTGCCACCTGACTGCAGCTCTACCCACTCAAGACTGTCTGTGCCTCAGGGAAGCTTTTCAAGACTGTCATAATATGCTTCAATCTCTCTGGATCAAAACTCTAGATATTTAGATCCTAGCAATGAAGATAGGGTGTGTGAAAGAAGTGAAAAGTAATTTTAAAAAGACATCATATATTTAAGAGAAAGATATTCGTTAACAATCTGTGACTAATAAAAAATCCTACCCACCCCACAAATGGCCAATGAGTCCACGTTCTCTTGTTTAGCACAGGTTTTTTTTTTTTAAAAAAATGTGTGTGTGTTTGTGTGTGTGTATAACCTATATAAAAAGTAATTCAGGAAATGCTTTCGTCATCTCTCTTTTGGGAAGCCAGAGGAAGATCAGTATGGAGAGTGTGAAGGACTTGTGGGGTGCAAAAAATAACCAGGTAGAGGGGAAATACAGATGCAGGTCCACACTGCCCACCCTGGGTTAGACTTTCTTGAATGTTCTTATTTAACATTCATATCCCCACCTAGACGTGAAGACTGCTTTTTCATTTTGGGGATGGGACTGAAAACATAGTCAAAGTAGTTTAAGAGATATGAACAGACCTAGAATTAGTTCTATACCAATAACAGGGGAAATTACAGTTTTTTTACAATTACATTTTCTAGTATGAGAAAATAACCTAGTGACTGGATGATGCGTAACATTGATTCCCAGAATATTTGGCTTCCCTTTTGGTCAGGGGACAGGTTCCTTGTTGTGTAACCTATGCCTCTCACCACACAAGGCTGCCATTCTAGTAGTTATTGTTAGAGATCTGATTAGACACTGGCTGTCCAGAATCTAGTGCTAATGCAGTTCAGGGAAAGGCATTGCAGAAGAAGGTACTGGATGTCTCATTGTGCAATGCCCGAATAATGTATATGGTGGCATGAATGGTAATAATAGCAGTGTTATTCACTAAAAGGATTCTGGGCATAATTCCTTGCAATAGTATACAGATATACTTAGGAATAAGTCCATTGAACTCCATAAGGCTAACTTCAGACTAGACATACATAGGACTAAGATGCATGTATAGAACAAATAGTTCAGGACGTTAAGGCCATTTCTTCCCTTCTTTGTTATAGTGCTATTATTGCACTTTCAACATCCTGTGGAGTTCTGGAATTTGTAGTTTACTGAAACCAAAGAGCTCTCTTTAAACTGAAAACCAGCAATAACAGCTGTATAACAGTGTAGGGAAGAAATGGCCTCTGTCTCACCCTTTCAATTGCCCTGACAACGCAGAGAACCTGGAGATTGCTCCTGTATAACGTTAGGTCAGTTAAAAATTAAATACATACTCATAGAATCTATGATCTTCTTATTGATGAGGAGGCCAACCTGCATGCTTCATAGAAACTTGGCTGGGAGGTGATGGTGCCCTGAAATGAGCTCAGGGTCTCCCTCCACCAAGATACTGTGTTACTGAGCAGATGAGTGAAAGTGGGTGGATGAGGGTGCAGAGAAGTGGCTGTGGACTATAAAGATCATCTTAACTTGACCGTGCATTGAATATGTGTGCCTGAGTCTGAAGGCCAGGGATAAACTGGGAAATCTGTTAATTTACTGGCCACCCTGATGACTATCAGACTCCCTGGCCAAGTTCATGGAACTGATTTTGAAGATGATGTTGCAGTCACCCAGACTTTTGCACTTGGGTGACTTCAGCATTCCATTTGGGGCCAGTCATGTGCAGCTCAAGAGTTCATGCCATCCATGACAAACATGGGCCTATCCCAGTTGGTCTCAGAGTTCACACACTCAGCAGGTCAAATCTCAATGGTGTTTTCAGTTCTGAACAGATGGATGTGTGGGTGTGGGTGATTAATACCTCTGAGTTGTCAGGTACAGATTATTTTCTGGTCAGAATTAGCATCACAGCTGATGTCTGTCCCTCCAGGAGTGGTGGACCTATTAAGATGATCCACCCTTGAAGGTAAGGGATCCTTCACGATTCCAGAAAGCCTTAGAGGGTTTTATGATTGGTATCACCAATGACCCTCTCAAAGCCCTTGTCAATAATGGAAGCAAGACCTGATAGGGCTGTTGACAATTGTTCCCAAATGTCCTCTCTGATCTGTCACTAATTGGGTTCCTTGATTTACAGAAGAGCTCAGGGAACTGAAATGGGAGCATGAATGGAAGAAAACATATATGTGGCAAGACATGATCTAGAGAACATATTTGTTCCTACAAGGTAGCAGTATAAGCAACAAAGAAAACCTTACTTTTTGCATGCACTGCGTCTGCGAATTCACATCCAGCTGAACTATTCAGAGTGGTGAGGGATCTAAGACAGCCATCTTCTGCCCTAAAACCAATTTTAGAGTCTTATGCAGCTTCATGCTTTTAACAGTCATTTTACATATAGAAATCCCTTGGATAAGAGATGGCTTAAGTGCCGTCTTTATAGTACAAATTGACAATGGGATGTCCATTAGCTCCATAAGTAGGATTACACTGGATCAGTTTCAGGTATGAACAAACTGCTAGAAAGAGTAAAGAGGACAGCTGTCCCTTCAATCCCTGTCCTTCTTAGCTCATGGAGTTAGATCTCAGCTGCAACATATTTCAGGGAAGGAAGTTTTCCATCTTGTCTAAAAGAAGTGGGGGTATGACTTTGTCTAGAAATTCTCTGGACTCTAAGAAATACAGAGCTGTATTAGGTGATTGAGAAGACAGTTGCCTCACAACTCCAGGCAGACTTGTATGATACAGATTTTCTAGACCAATTTCAAACTGACTTGAGAACAGGATATGGAGTTGAGACCACTGTGGTTGCCTTAGTGAATGATATTTGCCTGAGCATCAACAGGAGGAGTCTCTGTTGGTGATTTTGGATCTCTCAGCAGTATTCAATATCTATCATGATATCTAATCATGATATCCTTTTGGAACTCCTGAAGGATTTGGGAGCACTGTGGTTCTGGTCTTATCTCTTGGGTAGGTTCTAGGTGGTGGTGCTAGGAATAGCTGCTCCTCAGAAAAGAATCTGTTATATGACATGCTACAAAGTACCATTCTATCCTGTTTGTCCTGCTGTTTAAGATTGACATAAAACTGCTGTGTGAGATCTTTTGGAGGCTTGGGGCAGGACACTATCAGTATGCCAATGACACCCAAATACACTTCTACATGCTTTTAAAAATAACATCAGCTAAGGATGGTCTCCTCTGAATGACTGCCTGAAAGAGGTAAATAGGCTGGATGATGAAAAACAAACTGAAATTGAATCCAGACAAGATGGTGGTACTTACTGTTAAGAGTCCTAACCTGGGGTTGGAGGTATGTCAAGCAGTTCTGGATGGGGTTATACACCCCCTGAAAGACTGTATTTGCAGCTCAGGGATGCATCTGGATCTATTGCTTCACATGACAGCCCAGATAAATATGAAGGCCAGGAGTGCTTACTGTCAGCTTTGACTGATATGCTAGCTGTGTCTTTCTTAGAAATGGAAGACCTAAAGATGGTAGTTCATGTACTGGCAACCTCAAGATTGGACTTTTGTGATGTGCTCTATATTGGGCTACCCTTGTACCAAGCTCAGAAACTTCAATTAGTGTAAAATATGGCAGCCAGATTAGTTACTGGTGTATCTAGGAGTGACCATATTACATATTAATAGCACTCCACTGTCTGCCAATTAGTTTCCAGACCAGATACAAAGTGTTAGTTGTTATCTTTAAAACTCTACATGATTTGGGTCCAGGCTAGCTATGGCAACACCTTCTCCCATTTAATTCACCTCATATACTCAGGTCTTCTGAGGGGCATTTGCTTCAGTTACCTAGGACTAGGCTTGCAACTGTAAACCAGAAGGTTTTTTTTTTTGTCAGCCACCCCCAAATTGTGGAATGACCTGCCAGAAAAAATCCAACAGCTGGATATGCTGTCTGCATTTAAAATGGCACTAAACACCAGTCTCTCCAGGCGGGCCTATTCATATGGTTTTTAAATCATGAGTTTTTAAATTATGAATGGATTATTTTAATATGTATACTTTTTAAATTGATGTTATGCTCTTGTAACTGGTTATGTATTTTTAACTGTGTATGCATTTACAGTGTTATGTGTTTATTTGTTGCTCCCATCCACACCTTGTTCCATGGGGAGGCAGGTAAGAAATAGTAACCAACAATGACGACAACAGCAACAACAACAATTTGATTTATGTGAAGTTTTTTTTGTCTATGCCTGCACTGAAGAGCATGACCAGCTGAGTTAAAAAAAAAGAAAAGAAAAGCTAGCTGCAACCTAAAACTGTCCCTTTTTACAGAGCTGTTCACATGTGAGGCTTCCTGACATTTTGCTGTAGCTGATCTAGAACCAACTCAGTGCAGTAACAACCATTGGGAATAAAAATGTGATATGTTTGGGAACAGTGTCTACATTTGTCCCTTCTGAGCAGTGAGTTGAACTGGAGTATGTGTCAACCTGACACATACTGACAGAGCTTTAAAAGATGTGCTTAGAAGTCTCCCAAGAAGTTTGAGCAGGGCAAGTCTCAGAGGGTCCCTTTTTGTCCTTCTGAAAAATACAAATTTATAGCAATACACAGCTGTCTTGAAATATCAGTATTTTTTAAAGTGAACTTTCTTTTTCAGGAAGGGTACACCTGGCATCTGGTTTCAGTTTCCACTCAGCCACAAATCACAGTCGAGTCACTTAAATTCTTTGCTGATATTCCCCCTTTTGATGCCAAACTTATTAGTGTGTAATGAAATTCAATTCAAAGCAGCTTTATATTCCTGGGTAGAAGCTGCAGCAGAAATGCAAAGTAGTTATTAGGGATTATTACTGTTGGATCACCCCCTGCATTAAAGAAATGGCATATTAATCATCCATGCAGTATTTTCCTATAAGCACACTATGGACAAGATTGCAGATCCTAATGAAGGTAACACATTATAGGCAGACAACATTTGCATCTATATGTACATCTGAATATGCATCCCTATTGCATTCTGAACCAGTGTACCATACTGTGAGGCTACGATACAACTGGCTGAGAAAGGGCCAGTTTGATTGCTTTGGCACATTAACCTTTCCAGTGATACCCAGTGTTGCTTCCTTGTATAAAGGAACATGAAAGAGAGGCATTTGTGAGAAGGTGAAAATATTTGCATGCTTTGGCCCAGCACTGATGAAGAATACAAAGTTAATTTACTTCTAGATTAACTGAGAATCAACTAAACAGTAATTATTGTTTTTCTACCTTCTGTTGAGTTTACTAGCAAGGTAAATGGAGTTAACAGTGGCAGGGGGCAGGGTTGTTATTTGGTACTCTAAAGGATTGGAGCTCCAGCAACTGCACATTTACAACTCCTTACCAGTAAAAGAAGAATAATATTGATTGATAATAAATAAAATAAATGAAATTGCATTCAGTGAGCTCTGAGTACTTTTTGGAACCAGGTCCCAGAGGAGTCTTTGAGATATAGAAATTAGACAAATGAGTTTATCGTATGGGAGCTGTACTTAACAGTTGCCAGCATTTTTTATGAGCCTTGCTTCTGTGTCTTTAAAGAAATGTGAAACACAGGAATTAAACAGGCACAGTTTTCTGAAGATGAAGTGATGAGAAAAGCTTCATTCACTTATTTCCATATGTCATTCTACTGCTAAAAGTAGCAGAACAGTTACAAGTGGATGGCCAAGGAATAATCATTTGTAGATTCTGGTACTGAACTATGTCACAGTTAACTGCTGTGTTAAGAATTATACCATGGTTGGCATAAAGATTTATGAAAACTTTTTTTAAATAAGCAGAATGAATGTTGCAACTCTTAACAGACTGAGTAGCGGGTAAATAGATCATCTTACTAAGTTAGTGGTGGTTTCCTGTATTTAGATTTAGATCTAAGGTTTGCATTAGTAATGTAAGGGATACTCCCTAATTTCTAATTTCTTCATCTTTATCAAAAGGAGGTGCTCTGACACATTGAGAGACTTTATGAGAAACTGCAAACCATTACAAGATTTTTCATATTTCTTGACTTCTTTTTTTGCAAAAAGAATGTTTTGTGAGTGTGTGTGCAAAAACCTTCAAAACACTTTTGTTTGAAATAGCGTAAATTTGTATATGTCACATAAAAAATACTGTTATGTGAAAAATATTATTTTGTGTGGACAGCTTGTTACAATGTCACAAAATACAAAAAATAAAAATAAAATAAAAATGTACAAAACCTCATATAATCTCATCCAGTAGAGAGAGAACCTACAATTCTGCCCTTCTTACATACAAAAATGGAATTGGATGCATCTAAAAAAGTGGATTGGAAATTACAAACGCTGATACTATAAATTCCTTCTCCCAGTCTCAGAAGTTCCCACCGGAGTTTTAAAAAATATCTTCACTGTTACATGTAACCTTTGCTCAGATTATATAAATCCATAAGTAACTAGTGCAGAAGGCTTAGAGTAATACATTGCATTTACATAGATGTTCCCAAATGCTTCCATGTGTGTAGTGATCTGCACTTTTGTTCATAGATAGTATGTAACTAAAGGTACAGTCATGTCCACACATGTCTGGAAGCATGTCTTGCTGAAATCAATAGATACAGGCTGTAAAACCCTATAGTGTGTGCAATCCTATGTGATTTAATTAATTTTTGAATCAGGAGCTGAAAATTCACAGTAAAACAAAAGGTGTTCGTTAGGAGGAAAGAATGTGAAACCAGAAGCCAACCTAATAGTTATCAAGAGAAATGTGAATCTGGCAAATAGTGGAATATAAGATGCTTTTTGTAAATTTTGATGGATGATCTTTAAGGTTGTAAATTAGATTGTAGCTCTTCAGCAGAGCTGTCTTATCTGATAGATTGTTTTTCTTTATGAAGTGTCATGTACATTGATGGCAGTGTATAATGATAATATATAATAATGTCAGTAGGAGGAAGAGACTGTTTCAAACAAACCGTACAGTTGAAATTCTAGTATAGTTTGAATTATACCTGAGTATTTCTTTGCCACTTTGATAAAAGGCTCAGATGGTTTTGAAAGTTTTAAAAGTGTCTGCATTCATATACTACTTTGTGCCAGTACAGTAATTTTTTCCTGTCTTATTTTATGATGCTTACAGACCTCAAACCAGTAATAAAATAGCTGTGTGCTGTAAGGTGGTGTGTTCTTCCATAAATCAGTAGCAAATGCCTATCTAAAGCACATGTTGTAGACAAAGCAGTTCAGTTCTTTTGATAATGACATACAGGAAATAAAGGGGGAGATAAAATCTTACTTAAAATGATGGTATTTTTGAAAGTTGTCGAATTATGCAATTAAATATCAGTTGAGAGCATTACATGTGTTAACATTTTCCTGAACATCAGCCAATTTCAAGGAAGGATGGGCTGATCTCATTTTTGGGCCTTATTTTTATAGAAGGCTACCAATGTGTTTTAAATTTAGAAGGCAAGATTGCATGTTTTTAGTGATTAAGACATGAATCTATGTCCAGTAATTTTGATCAAGAATGTGTCTTCCCTAAGAACATATCCTTTTTAGCTGAAGTTAAGCATGATCTGTTCAAGTTTTATAACCAGCAGAGAATATGTTTTTCATTGGGAATTGGTCAGTTGTCCATTTGTAGTAGAGATATAAAGAATTTGAATTTTTTCACATCCTCAATGAGAAGGGGTGTCTTAACTCACTGAGACATCCAATCATAAAAATAGCTTAGTCACTGCAAGTTAGTCTCACATTTCAGAACTTTTATGAAACTTTTGTTTGCACAAAACATTGTATTTTGTATGAGAAATAACCTTTCCTTGCTTTTCAGAAATAAGTTTTATTTGTGCAGAAAAGGCTAGTTTTCGTCTTTGAGGAAAGAGCATCATTTTGTGCATGAATGAAATTTTCACAAAAAGTTCTGAAATATGAGAAATCAAAGAACCATCTCCAAGAGCTCTTATGTCATCAGGGTGGGGAAAAACTTCCAAAAATCTTGAGTACAAGAACAAAACTAAGTGAAGCTTTATCTCTCTAACCAGTGGACCAAAATCTGTCATCTGCCAAGCCACTGAAAAAGGGAATTTATAATTGCTGTATTTGATTGTGTAGATCATAAAATAACCCCCCAAAAATATGGATCCCTTTCAAAGAAATGGGTGTGCCACAACATTTGATTGTACTGATGCATGACCTGTACCCAGGACAAGAGGCTGCTATGAGGACATAATACAGTAGCAACAGAACAGATTGGCAAGGGGGTCAGGTAAGGCTGCAGTTTGTCCCTCTATCTGTTTAACTTCTACACTTAACTTGTACACTAAACATATCATACGTAAAGCAGGATTAGAGTCAGAGGAAGGAGACATGAAAACTGGATGAAAGAACACCAACAATTTAAGATACACAGATGACCCAAGCAGAAAATAGCAAAGACAAGGAGCCCTGGTGGCGCAGTGGTTAAATGCCAGTACTGCAAGCCACAAGGTTGTAAGTTCAATCCTGCCGGGCTGCAAGGTTGACTCAACCTTCCATCCTTTCGCAGGTCGGTAAAATGAGTACCCAGCTTGTTGGGGGCATGTATAGAAATGTTTCGAAATACATGCTATTTGTAAGTTGTTTGCCGCCTTGATCTATATGGAGAGACGGGATACAAATAAATAAATAAATAAAAATAAAAAGATGTGGAGTGCTTACTGAAGAAATTCAAGGAAGAAAGTGCAAGGACAAGTTTACAGGTGAACATTTTTTTAAAAAATAATGACCAGAGATGATTTGTATCACTTTAAGTAAGTCAATGAGGACATTGAAATAGTTCAAGGTTTTCCATACCTTGGCTCAGAATGGAGACTGCAGTTTGTCCTTATAATTTAATGGAAAATAAAAAACAAATAGAAAAACAAATCAGAAGACTAAGACTTAGAAGGGCAGCTATGAAGGAACTAGACAAGAAGTGTAAAGATAGATAATTGAATACTAAAGTTAGGATTGTCCCTGTAATCATATTTTCAATTTCTATGTTGTAAAAAGCTGGTTAATGAAAAAAACTTATAGGAAGAAAATCAGCTAATTTGGAATATGGTGCTGGAGAATTCTGTGGTTACTATAGAATACCATAGACTGCTAAAAAGACAAATAAATGGGTCTTAATCAAGCCTTAGCTTTCCCTAGAAGTCAAGATGACTAAATGGAGAGGTTGTCATACTTTGGACACATCTTGGGAAGGCATGAATTACTAGAAAAGACAATAATGCTAAATAAAGTAGAAGGCAGTAGGAAAAGAGGAAAGCTGCATCAAAGATGGATACTCTCAATCAAGAAAGCCACAGCCACGAACCTTTAAGACCTGAACAGTTCTGTTGATGACAGGGTTACCAACTCGTACGGACATATGGAAAGCCTAAGCTAAATATGGAGTTACAATTTGGGTGCTGCTTGTTTTCATATATGACTTTGAAATGAGCTTTGTACAACACTTTCAGTCCACATGCACATCTTCCTTTAAAACATTCTGCTGCAGAACATTTACAAGAAGATAGAACACATTCTTGAGCTGTCATGACATCATAAAGCCCGTGGAAATTTTCTTATTAGCATTTCTTTTCAGCAGAGATGCCCTGACTTATAATTATACACATCAGAACTTTTAAACAGTGGAGCATTCATATACAAGATGGAACTGCTCTTTTAAAATGCCTTGCTTTAAGGGATCCCTGATTTATGGGGTTGCTTCTAACAGAACTGTTGGAACATATAAACATACAGAGAGACTTTGAAAGGATGTAATTACATGACCAGTCTCTGAAAGTATGCCTATGGGGATGCCATCTCAAAATTGTGTGTGGTCTTTCTTTCTTTTCTTTACTTTTTTTTAAGGTAGCAAGAAAAGAGAATTGGCATTAATCAGAAAACTGGTCATTCAAGTTTCCCCAAATCACTGCAAGCAAATATACTGTATATATTTTGCCTACCTCTGCTCAGAGTATGCAATCTGAAAAATGTCTTAATTTTCGAAGACAATAAGCAAAGAACCCCTTGCTACCTATCAGGACCTTGATTTTGGTTTACTACCTAAAACATTTATTTATTTATTTATTTATTTATTTATTTATTTTATTTACTGCTTTTGCAGAATTTCTACAGTTAAAATGATATATCATGCCTTAAAAAGCATGCTGCTACATATTTTACAGAAGTTCATAGGTTCTTCTGAAACCTGAAGGTTTTGAAGAAAAAGTAGGTTGATATTAAAGAAATAACTATAACTGCTCATCCTAAACATGAGTCAGGAGTAAAAAGGATAATGGAATTATAGGCCACTTCTATCTCCCCAACATGAGATATGGTGCTTTGTTTGTAATCTGCCTTGGACATGTTTCACCTGGAGTACTGTGTCCAGTTTAAAGGTGGAAAAATTATTTGTTTTCCAATGAAAATGTCAATTTTGAAGCTCCTGGGGCCAGCAACAAATTGAAGTCTAATCTTTTGCAATTCAGTTCAGTAAAGAAAAATGCATAAAAAACTGCATGCATTTGCAGAATGGAAAGGGAAATGGAAATGTCTAAAATCTGCATATTTGAAAAATAAGAACAAGTATTGTAGGAAAATGCATAAAAATGCATACGTTATGAAAGATATGCAAAGATGTGTACTTTAGGAAATAATATCTGAAACATGGATTATTTTTTGCATGTGGAAATGATGGAAAAAACACATCAAAAGTGGGGCAGGACAGTAATATCAGTGTAATTTGTGCAATAACTCTAGTATTTCACATATGAAAACAGAGACACATATACTAATTTATAAACCAAGAGGAGGGTAGTGCCAGGTAATCCAAGGTGTGATCATGTGCAAGTGTTACTAATGTGGAACAACTAGGGATATAGTCACTAATTTTCTTCTCAAAAAAAGCAGCAAGTAATTTAAACAATTTTCTTCCCCCTGCAAGAAAGTCTTTGAAAACAGCACAATTTCCAAAGCTTATTTGCAGTTTAGGACTTATTATGCACAAAAGTTCACACAAAGTTGTTTTGCACAAAAAACAGAATTTTCTGTTCAGGGAACAGCAATTCCTGTGCAGAAAATATTTCCATGCAGTAGAATTTCAATATTTCTGTTGTTTTCTGTACAGAAAAAAAAGTTGTTCCCTGCACTGAAAATGTTGCAGATCGGCCATATGTGAATTTTGCAAGAATCAGTCTCCAATTACAATGTATTCTGTACAAGAAACAGCTTTCTCTGTATTACAATAATATTTTTGTGCAGAATTTTTTTCTGCACAGAAAATGCTGCTTACTACACAAACATATTTCCTACAGAGAAGATAATTGTTTTCTGCACAAAGAAACCACATGTGAACTTTGTACAGAATAATTCTTGAACTGGGAGATTCTCATATGTCTAAGATTCTGCTCTTTGGGGTTTCTCAACATGAAAATCTTTGAATATCTTTACTGCCTTTATGGAAGCTCGCATAAATGCTACATGGGGTGTGTATGTATGCACTCACGTGTCAGATTCCTTCCTTTTGAGATCACATGTATGAGTGGGCCATCGAGGGAATTGACTATTGTTCTGTAGTGATCACAGTGTTTTACCAAGACTTGGGATATCTGGGCTCAAATCTTTAGCAAGCCACTCAATTTCATTGGATGGATTTTAGCCAATCACTCAATCTATCTGGATTGTTGTGAAAAAGGAAAAGCATTATTCTGGCTTAAGCTCACTGAAAGCATCATAAATCAAGGTCATCATCATTTTCATGAAATATTCTTATATTGTCTTATGAGCTTTTAAAGAGTATTTAATTGTTGTTGGAGTTATTCAGTTGCTTGAAAAAACTGTGCCAAGTGCCTTAGACACTTCTTACGGAAAGGCACATATTTCTAAGTGAACAAATAAAACAGACAATGTGCAATAATGCCATGTGTCAGTTAAGTAACATTTTTAAAATTAAAACATGAAAGGAAACAAAGCTAACTGGAATGAGGTTCTTAGCTGTCTCAAGATTTTGCCTAGGGTGGTCCCAGGGCAATGCTTATTTAGGTATGTGTATTTATTTGTGGTGTGAGGCAAGCAAAGAAACTGGAAATCAAAAGAGAGTGCAACTGTATTTGAAAAGATAAATATAAGCAAGTAAAGATAGATCTGCACATGACTGATCAGAATTATGTTACAAATTGTATTTCAAAAGCATCATACAATCTCCTTCCTGCATTGATGAAGCCATTTAAATAAGGCCAGAAAATTGAAATTCATTTATATGGCAAGTGGGGATTTTCTGCTGGAATTCTTTAAGGGGGAAAGGAGTCAAAAAGAAAAGCCATGGTGGGTGAGTCAGATAGCTGATCACAAACAGATGAAATTTCATTCAGCCCCATTACCTCTAATACAGAGACCCTCAAAAAAATGTTAACATTAGTTGTGAGGTTCCTTTCACTTTATCCACTATTGTGGATGACTTCTGACTGGCTGTGCTTAAAATATTGAATTTTCTTGCTGGTACTGAAAGACACAGACATCCTGGTGGAGATGCAAGCCAAGGGTTCCTTTTCTAAAATGGGTAGTTTGGATCATGTTATGTGATGCAAAGTCTCTATCCCTTGCCCCTAAATGACAAATATTTCATACCTAGTTGCTACAACTAGTCACTTGTGAAGTTAAATCCCTCTGTTCATGGGCAGAATCACTTTGTTCTTCAGGATTTTTTCTAAAATTCCAGGACCAAAGTCAAGCACTGAAAACATGACTCTTCAAGTATATTCTTCTCTGACTTGAATATGTCCATTCTGTTATGAATTATAATTTCTGGGCAACAGGAAAGTCAAGTTTTATTCTAAATCAGTCATGGTTTGCCCTTATTTGATGGGAAACAGAAAGTTTCACCCTAGTGTGTATTTTTAACCACATACCTGGCAAAAGATGGAACTGTAATAGGCCTCTTAATACACTTGGTTGTCATTTGCCTCTTAGTGCAAAGCTTATTTAATATGAATGTCTTCACAATAAGAGAAGCTGTTGGAATTAAAGTGTAATTCCTATTTGTTTCAAAACCAGATTTCCTATCAGGAAATTGAGGTAGCATGAGAATCAGCATAATATAAAGGTTTGAGCATTGGACTTATGATCTTGGAGACCAGGGTTCAATTCTCTGCTCAGCCATGGAAACCCATGTCACACACACTCGGCCCAGAAAATGCTTTAGGGTTGCTAGTAGTTGGAAATGACTTGAAGGCACAGAACAACAACAATAATGATCACTGAGTTTATTGTTAGAACTTATAAAGGAATCTAACTACATATGTGCAGACTAATAGGACGCTGGAGAAAGTTATAGAATTAAGCAAGAATTTTCCAGGATTCTTTTGATATACTACTTGATTGTTAATTGTGATTTTTCTTAGCAGCCGCCAGGAAAAGCCTTAGGAAATATAAAAATATGAATATCAAAGAATTTTCCGCTTACATGTTATGAAAGGGGCAGAGGCTTTTCACTTTGCTTTTAAGAGGGAAGAAGACTTGAACTTCCTTCTATATATGTGCAGATTTGACCACAGCAAGCTTTGATAGTAAAATCCACTTTGATAGTAAAATTCAATATATCAAAATCCACGAGATTCACGAGATAGATGTGCATCCTGCAAATTACTATGAAAACTCTGCAAACTTTCTCTTATGGAGAATCATGTCACGAAGCAGAGACAAATCTAATTAAAATGAGTTAAGATGGGTATTTTGTAACAAAAGGGGACAATTTAGTTAAATTTATTTTTAAACTAAAGTGATTCACTTACATGAGAATTTTGGAAGTAACTTATTTTAGCAATTAAAGTTATTGATCAATGAATTAATTAATTAGTTAGTTATCAATTATCAGTTGAGGTGTCAATTGAAAAAATTGAGAAAAAGTGTTAAGAAGCCAACAATTTTACATTTACCATCTTTAGCAAAAGCATAATTCCCTCGGATTTCTATATTTCTTGCTTTCTGTTATCCCCTCAGGACTGAGGAGTGAAAATGCTTAGGTCAGATGTTCTTAATCTTTTCTTTACCAGGGACCCCCTGTAAATGTATTTGTTGCTGTGGCCCTCCAAGACTTAACATAAGATTTAAATTTTGAAATATTTTTTTAAAGTTGCTCATCAGTTGCTCACCCTTATCCCTTATTCTTCCAGTAGACAATGCAAAGGAAAGGAAACTGGAATTCCTAAAGGAAGGTTATGAATTTGAGGCAAGCCTAAAGAATAATTTCTTTTGCCCTTTCCCTCAAAGCAGCATCTGGAAAGTAAGGGTCTTGGTGCTGCTTTGGAGGAAAGTACAAAAGGAGCATCAAGATAGTAAAGAGAGTAAGTGCTTCTTTTAAAAGCACCTACCCTCCCTACCCTTTCAGTGCTCCTTCAGAGGGAAGTGGTGTTTCTTTTGCACTTTCCCCCAAAAGAGCACTGAGCACCTTGCTGCTTCACTTCCAAGCAGCCATAAGAGGAACTGCCTTCTATTCTTGTGGCTGCTTGGAAGTGAAGCTTCACTGTACTGGCTGGCTTTGGATTCAGGCAGCATTGCCACATAGCAGACAAGGCTGGGCCCGGTGTCTTCACGCATCTTCTGGGCTCTCTTTTCACCTTCCCACATTCTGGGCTCTCTGGCACACCTGCGCAGTAGCACCCAGAGCCTGCAGTGCAGAATGACACTCTTTCCAGTGTATCATCACTGCTGCCACTGCCATTGTCTCTACCACCTTTGAGGAATCTGGGACATACGGCATCAACTGGCTGGGACAGTTTTTAGGCCCTTAAATGTTCCCATTTTTCCAAGATGAATGTCAACCTCCTGTGGGTCCTTTGTGAGGGATCTATGGGCCCCCAGGGATATGTGGAACCCAGGCTAAGAACCACTGGTATAGGTGACAGGTTTCAAATTACTTTTTTCAGTTTGGGTTGAAGTGTAATAGTTCAATTAACTACCAAGTTAAAATATTTTAAACCAAGAAGTAGTAAAGAAAATGTTGAGGGTTGGTAATCTTCTTTGCATCCAGATGGTCATCCTCTGTCTTGCACAAGACACCATATAAAGGAATGCCATCTATCCCATGAATTTTGAATTTTGAGGTTTTTAATCTTGAGATCTTTGCTGAGATCCAGGTAGGAATCTGTAAACTAAAGAAAGGAGATGAAATGACATGTGAAGGATAGAGGGAAAATAAGAGAAGGGGTTTAGTGGAGTGGTATGAGGTTTTTGCTTCCTGCACTCCAAATCTGAAAGCAGGGATGGAGAGGAGAGTAAATCATTTAAACAATACAGTCTTAATAGTTGACCTCCCCACCGACCAACATAAATGCAGTTAAATGAGATTTTTAACTTATTAGTAATAGTTAACTAAACATATCAGCTCATTCCTACTAATTTTCCTATCTCTGATTATGTGAAGCAGTTTGACTCGCAGCTATGGCTTTTGAGTAAAGTAAGGCCTTTGCCTTACCAGTAAGCAATTGTCATGGCAATGTGCAGAATTTTAGTTTGCCAAGACACTGTTATCTCCCCACTTGTGTATCTGGTCAAGGTGAAGTCTGAGGTAGGCCTCACTTACTGCTCTTTTGCTAGAATTTTTATCTATCTGAACAACAGGATTTGGACATTCCATATAACTTTTACAAAATGTCTTTATCTTAAGAGAATTAACATTTTGATGTTGAGGGATTTGTTGATTTACGGATATGGAATGAAAATGTATGCGCTTTCATATATATCACATAATCTTTCTAATTTTCTTCCTTGACCTTCAGCTTATACCTCTTCTATTGTCTTCCATGTGCAACACCAACCTATTACTCCCTAGTCCTTTTAATGAAAAATATATTGCTGTATATATTTTTAATGCAAAATATTTGCAAAGTAAGTCTATCCAGTTTAGACCTAAAATACTATCATCTGCATGTGTGGTGGAAAGTAACAAGAATAATTGTACAGCCATTAATTATCTGCATCATGATAATTCTTGTATGTTTACTGCAAGTGACTATAATTTAGTATGTCACCAAAGTATTGATTAATCTGTCTTAATCTTATGAAGATACCTTATCTCTGGTGATGATGATATTATTGTTAATACTGCTACAGCTACTTTTCTATTATTACTATGACCACTATCAAGAGAAGAAGGCTAAAGCAGTGTTTCTCAACCAGAGGCCATATGACCCCCTGAGGACCGGCAGGATATTCCAAGGGGTCCACAGGTGAAAATCACATAAAATGGGGGGCCACGGCATGAGACTATAGGGCACCACAGATGCAAGTGAGAAGTGAAAAAAGCAACAGAGAAGTGACCGAGAAAACAAAACAGTCAGAAAACGGTGAGAAACACTGGTCTAGAGTATCAAAAATAATTTGCAGAACAATACTTGTGTCTCATAATTTCAAAGTGTAAATGAATCCACTTTTTATAGATTGTGCAGCTTTAATCAGCATGAATTTTTTTGTACAATGATATGTGCTTCCTGTCTGTAGTTCACTGGTTGCATTTGGAAATAGCAACAAGTCAGGAGTTCTGGTTTACTAAATCACAACAGCATGCTCATGCATGCAATCTGTTTGCTTCATGTAAATGAGCAGACTAACTAACCAGGCATGGGTACCTCAGTGTAATATTTGAACTGGGAGTTTTTGTTTACCCCAGCAAGCTAAAATTTAAAGCAGGATTTGTTGATACTTTACAAATCCTGACTTGTTTGGACACAGTAAAACAAAGTTCTAGGCTTGGTCAAGTAATTTTTCTGTCTTTTCAAAGCACATAGCACCATGATACCACTTTAACTGCCATGGCAACATCCTGTGGAGTCCTGAAGTTTGTCATTTAGGGAGGCACTAGAGCTCGCTGGATTAAAATTCTAATTTCTTGTGACTTTAAGGCAAACCGATCATGGGGTTTCTGGGGCAAAGAGTGTGTGACACCCAGTGGGTTTCCATGGCTGAAGCGGGGGGGGGGAATTGAACTCTGGCCTCCTAGTTTATCATCTGACACTAAAACCACTACTACACCATGCTGACTCTTGAGAAATTTAATACACCTCCCTAAATTATAAATGCAAAGATTCTCTAGCAGGTTGCCCTGGCAATTAAAGTGGAATCATAGTACTACAGTTGTATAGTATGAAAGGGCTGCTTGCCTAGCTAGCTTACTAAGACCATTTCTGCACTAGACTGTTATAGCATTCTCATTCCACTTTCAGCTGACCGGCCCCTCCCTAAACTGCAAACCCCAGGATTCTATAGGAGGTTGAAAGAGGAATGAGAGCACTATAACAGTCTAGTGCGGAAATGGCCTAAGTTTGACAAAAGAAATAGTGAAGTCTGAGTGAATGGAATTAGAGTACCAAAATGCGGCCTGTGTGGTAGGAATGTAAACATCTCAGGCAAGAACAAATAATTCTACCATTGTTTGTTCTTGCTGTGACAAAGTTGTCTAATAACAGAACAGTTTTTAAAAATTATTTGAGGTTTGGGAGTCATTCTGTACAGAAAATGCACATGGTTTTTATATACAAATTCGCATTTTCTTCACAGAAAACAGTAGTTCTGCTCAGGAAAAAAAAAAGTTTCCTGGACAAAAAAACAGCATTTTCTTTGCAGAAAATTTGTTTTCTTCGCATAAATATTATGTACAAAATGCCCTTTTCTCTGAAAGAAATGAGCAACACATGCATTTTTGCTGCAGAATAAGTCCCAAACTGTAAAAATCCTCTCCTATCTAGCATTCTCCTCATCAGAGATACCTGACCTTGAACAAACCAATTTACAATCATGTTTTTAAATGCAGTTTTATTTCCATCCCTATTATGTACACCATGGTTAATCAGTCCAGATTATTTTCATTTGTGGGTGTGTGTTCATGTAGCCACTGGCTTCAGCAAGTGCAAAGGGAAATTAATGTACCAAGTTGAACCAGAAAGATAGCATGTTTCAATTTGAAGATAACAGTTATACGGAGCCTGCGAGTTATTGTTATGTGAGCACCACAGATTTCGCTTAGATACCTCTGCCTTCTCATGACTGATTTTTAAACCAGTTTTTCAGAAATAGCAAGGCTATTTTGAACTAACTTCTTGCTCCACATGACAGAACAGTTACTTATGTCATGCTGCTCACTGCACTTTGCTAAGAGGAAAGGAAGAGAGTCATATAACATTTTGAGACCTGTACAAAGAGCCTTGTTTTCAACTCTCCTCTCCCCCTTCTCCACTTTTCCTCTTCTATCCCCAAGGTATATGATTGTAGCAAGCCAAGAAAGTGATGTCATGCCCTGTTTGTGCTGAAAGTGTACATTGGTCCCATGTCCTGCTTCCCTCTGAAATGTACACTGTCCTTTCTTCATTATTTTTGGTCAAGTTTCATTAAATGAAGTAAGCAAAAGTCCCCCTCCCTCACTACCATACAGATAAGAATCGTAAAATCCTCCTGAAAGAGGTAAGGGTATATACAAAATTTCTGAGTTGTTGAAAACATGGTTTAAGGACCATGTGGATTTCCAGTGGCTATTCCCATACCTGAAAAATACATTGATTGCTCTGAGTTCAGACAAGCTTGTTTAAGTGCAGTCACTCCCTGTATGCCAATTACATATTCAACTGAGCCTATTTTCAAAACAGTTGGGAATAAAGCAAGGAGGGTACCGGTTGATTACTCAATCCTGCTCTGTGAAGAATTTATTGAAATGGAACCAACAGGGATCACCCACAGGGAAATCTGCTATTAAAACCTTTGGCTTGAGGTTTAGTTGTGACTGTGCTTTTAAAAAGAAGGTAATCTTTGTACAAATAGATAAGCAAGCTTAGTATTGTAAATCATTATTTCACATCCATTTCAATCCAGCTTTATTGGAAACTAGTGAATGTACCCTGCTTGCCCAGGTTAAAAGCTCATTAGCTGCACTCTCTCCAATTGTGTAGGGACAGGGTGGCGATGGGGATGATTCACTCCAGCCAGCAATGTTTTTGGAGCAGCCAAACCCATAGCCACACCCCTGCACACCCTGGCCACGCTCCACGCACCATGGCCACGCCCCTACATACCACAGCCACAGCCACACACACAGTGGCCACACCTCCTATGGTGTAGCCCTGCCCCCCTCCTGCCCCCCTCCACACACTCCAAGCTCCGCCACTGACTCTTTCTCTATCCCTTTCTCCTTTCTCTTACCGCAAATTCCTTTTGTCTCACATTAGTCTTTTTCTCCCTCTGCCCAGGTACTCATTCATCCTATTCCAGCTTCACCTGTTAGAAACCTTTTTGTCCCCTTCAACCTAATGCTATTTTCCTTCTGCCCCAACCCACTGATTTTATTTTTTTATTGTTGTTGTTGGTCTCTCCCTTCAGTCACCTCTTGCTTTCAGCCTTCCATTTTCTTAATAGTCAAACCTATCCTTACTAGGTACCAGCAGTCAACCTCTGTCTCAGTCAGAGTTGCCATATTCTGGTGCTCAAAATCTGGACAGCTGCATTTTCATAGCGTTCACATTTCTTGCTGACTATGGAAATTGTGTGGTGGGTCATGAAAGCATATACATATACTGCTAATTCCCCAGTCAGAAACGTTCTTTTCAAGATTGTTTTACTAATAGAAAGCAGAAGGTTAATTTTCCTAGATTATGAGAGTGGGGGAAACAACCTGAAGTCCAGGGTGCTTTGCACACTCCCCATGACCATTTTACTTTGCCACCTTTTAAGAATCTTTTTTCCTCAGAGGGTTCATGCACCTTTGAGAGTCACAGGAAACAGTAGCATTCAACAGATAAAGCTTTCCCTAGAACAGTGATTCTGCAAAGGGTCAGATCCTGCGTCAGGAAATAAAATAATCAGACTCTACCTATGCTCAGTACAATCAACATCACATTAATCTTAATTGGTATATTGCTTTTTCATAGTAAAATTATAATCAAAGCAACATAAAAAAGTACATAATATAAAACAGAAAAATTTCCAGATAATCCAACAGCTACCACTCCGAATTTAAACAGAATTCATAACCTAAACAACTTAAAATGTCATAATAATAAATATGCATTAAGACTGAACAATCTATTAATAATTCACACAATGGTCTTTTAAAAAGGAAATGCCAGAGTGACAGAAAAATATATTTATCCAAAGCTAAATTTTGCCTCAGCCACAATCTCTAAAGAAGTCCTCACTCAGGTTCTTTAAGGAGTAGTAGCAGTAGCAGTAGCGGTAACAGTAATGACCACCTTTGTAGATGGAGTCAATCAGGTCAGGTCCGTCCCATGCCAAATAGAAATGGACCAGGCAGAAGACAAAGTCTAGACATCTCTCTTCTGCACTTCTGTTTAGAAGTAAATAGTCCAAATGCTCTTTGTCTCTCAATGTTTCCATATTCTGGTTGCACAAATCCAGATTGGCAACCCATACCCTGAGAAAATTACTTGTTGGATTACACATCCCAGAGTTCCAGACAGTGCTGCTGGGGAATTTGAGGAGTTGTAGTTTCAAATGTAATTGTTGTGGGGTTTGACTACTCCCTACCTCACACCATACATGCATGCAGATACTTGGAGTCTAGAACATATAGCATTCATCAGGCACATGCAGACGTGTAAAGCTGCAGCACTTGGAAGAGTGAGAAATGGAAAAACAAGTATTTGAGAAACCAGGTGTACCAAGTATTTGGACTACATTTCGAGGCTACAATCCTTGAAGAGTTTCCGATGCTTGAGGAGCTCTCTTACCTTTTTAAAAAATTATTATTATTATTTTTCCTTAGAATTACATACATTTACAAATATGATTACAATTACATACAATTATCCATTTCTCGTTGATAAATATCCCCAATACCAATATAAAATACATAGAATAAAGTTAGATTAAGTAATCTCTATAATCTAAACTTAAACTTCAACCTAAGAGCTATCATCAATCTCTCAATGTGATTACTGACAAAGCCCCCCATCTCTTTTCCAGATAGTTACACACTTCTCCCCATTCTTCTTGATATCTATCCAAGGATTTATTTTTCAACAAAATAGTAAGTTTATCTATTTGTATCAAATAGTATATCTCATAGAGCCATTTATCTATGTCTGATACTTTCTCTTTTTTCCAGTCTCTGGCAAATAATATTCTGGCTTTAGTTGTCAAATATAAAAAGATTTTTCTATGATGCCTCCCAATAAATCCCTCAATTAACTCAACCATATTCAACAAGTAACTTTCCGGTAACATGGGGAAATTTGTGTTTAACATTTTTGAAATTTTGATATGGATGTTTTTCTAATATACTTTGGCTTTTTTACAGTCTCACCAACAATGATAAAATGTCCCTCTTATGCCTTATATTTCCAACATTTATCATTGTTGCCTTTATAGATCTTTGCCAATTTTGCTGGTGTTAAGTAATATCTATTGAACATTTTGTAATAATTTTCTTTAAACGTTTGACAATTTGTAAAATTCAAATTCTTCCATGTTTGTTCCCAATTTTGCAATTCAATTGGATGCCCTACATTTTGGGCCCATTTAATCATCATATTTTTTGATTGCCTCCTGTTCAAGATCCCATTTTAATAATAATAATGAAGTCAACTGTTTGTCTCCTCTATCCAGAATAACATCTAAGTCTGTCTTTTCGTTATTTATCTTCCCTTCACTAAAGTCCTGCCTAAATCTAGCGAGCAAGCGGGCTTAAAGGAACCGTGGACAGTCAAACTCCTCCTATGAAAGTTCCTCTCTTTTCTTGAGCACTGGTGTGCTCTCTTCAAATTTTAACAACTCTTTATAGGTCCACCATCTCTGTATTTTAGGCTCATCATGGTAAAAAGCTTCTATTGGAGGTACCCATAGTGGGAACTTAGGGCATAACCGTTCTTTAAACCTTTTCCATGAAAAATATAAAATTTTCCTTATAGGATGTTCAAAAAACTCTTTTTGTGGTTGTTTTTTTGAATACCATAAATAAAAATGCAATCCATTGTCAATATCTGCTCTTTCAAAAAGGGAAATTTTGCTATTTTCTAATCTCAGCCAATCTGTTATTCAACACATAATATTCGCGTGTAGATAAATCTTGAAGTCAGGGAAACCTAGTCCCCCTCTTTCTCTAACATCCGTCATGGAGGTCTATTTAATTCGGGGTTTCTTCCCTGCTCAAACAAACTTAGTCAGCTCTTTCTTCCATCATTTAAAGATATCAGCCTTTGTTATTAATGGTAAGTTTTGGAATAGAAAATTGATTTGAGGTAGTAACATCATTTTGATTGCCGAGATTCTTCCCAAGAGGGAAAGCTTTAACTTCCCCCAAGATTCAATCTCTTTTTTGATCTCTTTCCTTTTTTGTTGTTGTAATTGTTAAGAAATAAATCTTGGTTTTTCTTTTTTAGCCATATTCCCGGATATTTAATCTTCCTTTCTATTTTAAAGTTAATTTGACATTGCAAATCTTTCTCTTCAGTTCAAGTCATATTTTGATTAGCAGGGCTTTTTCTTGATTAATTTTGAAACCAGATAAGTTCCCAAAGTCTTCTAAGATCTGATTTAAAGGATTTAAGGAACACAACGGATCTTCTAGTATGATAACAAGATCATCTGCATATGCTCGTACTTTCACTCCAGCTTTCCCAATCTTAACCCCTCTTATAGAATCATTTTGCTTTAGTTGAATCAAAAGAACTTCTATAATAATTAGAAAAAGTAGTGGCAAGAGGGGGCAACCTTGTCTAGTACCTCTTCTAATCTGGCAGGCTTTGGTTTTTTCAGAGTTAATAATTATTTGAGCATATTGATCAGAATATAATGCTTTTATCCAATTTAAGAAATTTTGATCACAGTTCATTTTTTGAAGAGCTGCCAATAAAAACTGCCATGAAACGTTGTCAAACACTTTTTCGGTGTCCAGGAAGATTAATCCTAATTTCATCTTTTTGTGAGATTCAACATGATGGAATACATTCGTGATCATTCTGATGTTATCTTTTAGATGGCAACCCGGTAAGAAACCCCCCTGATCTTCCTGGATCCAATCTGATAGTATTCTTTTTAGCCTCTCTGCAAAGATCTTTGTAAATATTTTATAATCAACATTAAGCAAAGAGATTGGCCTGTAGCCTGATAATAATTTAGCGTCTTGCTCTTCTTTAGGGATCAGAGTCACATTCGCGGATTTCCATGACTCGGGAATTTCTCCGGTCATCAATCGATTTATAATTTCATGTAGGGGTGTATCAGCTCTTTTTCAAAAACTTTACAGAAAGTAGCTGAGAAATCTGTCAGGACCTGGAGCTTTCCCTGATTTCATTTTTTGGATCACTTCAGATATTTCGTTTAGTATGATAGGTCTATTAAGTTGATCCACTTGTTCTTCCATTAAGGTTGGCATATTAATTTCTCTTAGATAGTTCCTAATTCTTTGAGAAATGTTATCGTGTTTTGTACCATCTGCATATAGGTTTGAAAAATATTGATGGAAAGCTTGCTTTATTTCTTCTTCTTGTTGTATCGTTTTATCTCCAATTCTAACTTCTGTAATTGTTCTTTTTTCCTTGTCTTTTCTCAATTTACTTACCCACCATCTACCAGGTTTATTAGCTGATTCAAGATGATATTATTTCATATATAACATTTTCCTATTCAATTTCCTACACAATTGCCAATTGTGATTCTAACAGAATTGTGTGTTGTTTTTGGAGATTTTTAATCTCTTTAAGGATTCTGTAATTATTTGGTCTCATTTTAAGTTCATCTTCTTTCTCTTGTTTTTTGATCACAAATCTTTCAATATAGCTCTTTTGTACTATCAAATCTTTGACACGTTGTCTTAAAAAATACACTGCAATATCCCGGGGTAGTTTATTCCTCCAGGCTACTGGAGAATTAACACAGTAAATCTAGATAATTTCTAAATCCAGTTGTTCCACTGGCTATCCTAAGAATTGTGCCAGTTCTGGTATAACCCGTTCTACATTTTTAAATTTTTTCTCTTGGAGTCCTCTCGGTTTCAAACATTCTTGTCTATATCTGCATTCAAATGTTTTATTCACACAATGTAACTGAGCTTGTGTTTCTTTAATATCTGTTTTAACTTCTTTGACCTCTTGAATTTTGTCCTCAAATTCTTGAAGTTTAGTATCTATTCTCTTCATTTCTACTCTCATCATTTCAAATTCTTCTTTTAAGGAATGCATTTCTCTTTTCAAATCTGCCTTCATTTCTGCCCGAGTTTTTTTGAGTTCTTGAGTGATGTTTTCTGTGAATTTATTCATTTCATTAAGCATTAACGATTCCATTGTTGAGGCATGTGTTACAGAAGTCATTGGTTCAGGTTGGGAGCTTCTTGCCAATTTTTGGAGTTTTGTTTTAGTCCTTGTTGTTGCCATTTTACAGGCCCTTGTCAACTATTGGCTAAACAAATTTAATTTCTTAACAGGCACATCTTAACATTTGAATAAGTAATCAGTAATCGCTAAATATTATTAATCTTAATTTTTTTTGTTAATCTAAGTTTATAATCTAATGTCTTAATATTTTATCGTTATCTTCTCAGAAAATTCTTACCATCCTTCTTTGTAATAATAATTATGTGCTGAGCCTATTCCAGGTTTCCTTCTGCACAATCTTCAAAACTTCCAATAGATTCTAAAAAATTCATTATGCAATAATACAAGCCCACAATGAACTTAAGTCTGCTTCTTAATTCAGTATTTCAATAATTCAATAATTCAATAAATTCAACAAATCTGTTCCAGACCAAGTCTTTTAAAGATGATCTTTATACCAGGATTTTAAATTTCTAAAAACCAGGATCTGGTCTTATAACATGATAGGTGATATTTTCCAAAGTCTGTAAGTTTCAAAATTCACGTGTCCTTAAGTTAAACTGTCCAAATGTCCAGATAGCCAAATGTCTACTCTGAAGCTTATAGGTTTAGAGAAGACTCTTATATGATTAGTAATCCATTTCTCATACCATTAGGTTATCGTGATGCAAAGAAATAAAAATATGTGAGTTTATATGCATCCTGAAGTAACCCTATAAGTCCAAAAATATCCATATAGGTACTAAAGTCTGAAAAGTCCATTTATATCCACTTTTCAAAAATTCTCCCAACGATTAATGTTTCATATCTATTCCTCAATAACAAGGAAAAGTGAAAGAAGGATGAACAAAGAGAAATGAATAACCAAGAGAAAGGAAGAAGAATCTTATCTTAAAACAGCTTACAAGATTCTTATTATTAAAAAACGGTGGCAGATGCTTGAGCCGTGATCTGGGGAGAAAAATTACCCAGTCTCACCGGCTATCCCACTGCGGCTTCAGCGGCTCCCAAGCCCATCCCGGTCGTTCTGTGTCAGATGTCTCCTGTTGTTCTACGCTACTTTCTTCATATTCTATTTTCCCAAAACACTGAGACCGTTTCCGAACTTTCCAAGCCCCAAAGGTCTCTTCACTCTTTGAAGAGAACATAGTTTGGCTTCCGTGTCTTCTAAAGCCAAAAATAGCTGCAGTTTTCGGTTATCTCCTCCGCTCAACTGTTGGAGGGACAACCTGTCACGCCGCCATTACCGTCCAGCCCCAATTGAACCATCAGGAGATCTCTTACTTTTGAGGATCCCAATGTCTGCCACTTATTGGCAGAATCAATAGGTATGCTGCAAATAGCAACAAAAAATATATTTATCCAAAGCTAAATGTTGTAGCTTTGAAAGGTTTTATTAATTAAAATTAATTAATCTATTTTTAATGAAAAATAACCCCAAGTTATAGGAGAAGAGTCCTCAAGACCCTGGGGTCTTCTTAGTATTCATGCTGCATTTCAGAGGTTTACCTTTCATGGTTCTGGAGCTATAACAAAGATGGGTACGCACACACATACACCTATTATTATAGATAAAAAATATTCTTGTATAACTTATATAATGCATTCCCCCTCCCTTCTCAAGCCCTCTTTCATCCCACCCCATTCCTTCTATCCATGCAGGAGAGTAAGTGAGGGAACCCATGTACCTTCTCTCCTCCCACTCCTCTTTCCCATCCCCTTCCCCCTGTCTGATTGGGTGAGCAGGGGAATGCACACATGTACGCTCTTTCCTCCTGCTCCGCATTCCCTTCCTTCCCCCAGACCTGCCCAAGCAACTATGTGAATAAGGGTACACATTTGAGTGTCCTCCTTCCTGCTCTCTCATCCCATTCCCTTCTCTGCTGCCCGCCAAGTTAGCAGAGAATGCACACAGCACCCTCCCTTGTCCTATACCTTTCCCACACACACAAGAGAAGGAGGGAGGAAGGGAGCACATTCAAATGCCCTCTTTCCTTGCATTCCCCCACCTGCCTGTGTGTGCGAGTGAGTGCATGAGGGAAGCAGAAGTGGCAGGAAATAAACTATGTTTAATCAAATTCATGAAAATTAAAACCATAAATGTGGAGGGACAAATACATGCACCAGTTAAAAATAAAACTGATGCATTTATAATGTGGAACTACATCCTCAAGATGCAAATCATAAGCAAAACGAATTGGCATCATACCATTCTTACATACACACACGCACACAGGTAACATCCGATCAAATGCCTGAGAGCCTTTTGTCATGGTGCTGAAAAGATGTTGATGTTGATGTGGTGAGCTGGGGCTCTGTTGCCAGGCAGATGGTTTTTCAAGGTCTTGTTAGCATCATGGCCAAGTATTGACAGCTGTCCGCTAGCATGAAAAGTGTCCTTGTATTAATAACTTTGTTATTTCTTTCATTTGTTTTGAAGGTTGAGAAAAAATACAAAGGCTGGAATGGAAGAGGGAGTGAATTTTTCTGTGCTGATAACTGGCTTGTACCATTCCTATAGCTATTGCTATAGGGAGATGGCTGAGGCTTGCACACTTGGATTTTCTTTGTTTACTTCTGCTTTCTACGGCCTTTGCTTGGTGTATGTTGGGGTTGCAGTGACAGGGATTTTATTCAATTTGATTGTTGGCTGAGGGTAGAATTTGTTTGTGGTCCCAGTTCTACCATTGGCTTTGAGGGATGCTGGGGCCTATCAGTAAAAGGGATGAAATGCTTCTGTGCTACATAGCATCTGCAGCATCATTTACCCCATATAAAGCTTATTCTATAGCAGAAGCATGTGACAATGTTCAGCACATGGAACTACACTCAGTTCTGGAGCAAGATAGTTGGGTTCAGGTAAGCCTTGCTGTGGAGATCTTTCAATGTACATTCTAATAACTGTGCCATCGAAATGGTCTGGAAGGAGATGGGCATATTCATGTATTTAATGAGTGTTGGGGTTTGGTAAAGATTTTTCCAGGCAAGATAAAAATCAAACCCCCAAAGAACTTCTTGGCTTCTTTCCTGCTTTCCTGCTTTGACGGGCTGCTGCAGGCAAAAGCCCATCATCGCTCACAAATTTCTTAGGGCCCTATACAGCCATTTTCTGAGGTGAAAAAGTAAGCCTCACATTGCAGGTCAGAAGTGATTTTTCTCTGTTCTTTTGAGGGAGTAGAATTGAAGAGCTGTGTATGGTAAAACCTGTGGAAGGGGAGGACAAATTCTCTGCAGAGTATCCTTAGAGTTGACTAAGTGGCAGATTGTCTCAAAAATCCAATCTCAGTACCACCCCTTTTGCTATTTATGTGTTGTGTGTGTCTAGTAATCCATGCTAATTTGCAGCAAGCAAGGGAGAATTTTCCCATCTTTTCTATTGTCCATACAAACAACCATTCTTGCCTGTAAAAGACACATTCTCTGATGGATGTGTTTTCGTTGTCTACACAGATCCAAAGTACATCAACATTTCTGGGGTATACATGCCTTTCAGATAGATTTCTGTGAATGCTGATCCACTCCACTGGGACTAAGTGGCTTTAGAAAGCAGAAGCAGACTGTGAGGCTGTCCTGTAAGAAAGCCATTCACATGTTATTTGTGAAGAAACACCTTTCTGTCACTAGGCCAAATTCTACACCAGAATCCAGTTGCTCATGCAGAAAGGAAATAGGAGGAGAAAAGCTCCCGGATACTCTGTTTCAGCAATCAGTACTCTTCTGGCATTTAGAGTGTATTCCTGGTCCAAGATCTTTGCCAGAGTCTGTAAAGAGTTTCATTTTTTCCCCTTTTTTTGTCTTCTAGTGCAAAGGGAAAGATATAAAACTGATGAATGTAAAGACATCCAGTATACTCAAATTTCTTGCATTGGGGATTTCAGCAGGGCTTTGCCTAAACATCTCCATGTTTCACTTGGCAGCTGAAAGCACACTGGATGGCTAATGCTACAGTCAGATCATTTATCTTCATATCAGTATATATATGCATATAGATCAGAGGTATAAGGCTATCAAGTGCTCCATAGTTAGGAAATGTGGGTTTTTTGGGGAATGCTCAGAATCTCCCTTGGAGCCCCTGGGTTCAAAATTTAAAAAATGGTCAATGAAAATGACCTCTCTGTAGCAATCTCATTAACTGGGTGGATTTCAGAAATAGCTGCCTTGCTGCTTATTCAAAACACAGAAATCAAGTTCCTTCTCTCCTCCCCTCCACCTCTATTGAGGGAAAAATAAGAATCCAACATAACATAGGAAACAAGTATTATCTGTGGGTTTTTGCTCCCCTCCCTGGATCCTACTTATGAGTGCAAAGCAGGAAAGTATATAAACCAGACAAAAGTATATATACATCTGTCTTCTGAATAAGGAAACCAGATTGATTTTGGTCAATTAATATTATTTTGTCATCTCTTATGTAGAACTTTGCCCAGTTTTAAGCACCTTTCAGTACTTTCATTTGACATGAATCAGTATGCTGAACTTCCCCTCAGTTTCTTTCCAGTTTAATCTTACAGTTCAAGATCAAATCTATATTTGCAGTAAAGTAATTCTGGTGCTGTCCTCAGGGCCACCACCTCATATCTGTTGTGTTAACCTCTGCTCATCAAACCTCTTGTCTTGCTTCAACACTAACGTGCACTACATTGTGGCTCAAAATCTCCTCCTCCCCAAATTGCTTCTTGCCCATTCTGAATAGGGATATACATCCTCAACTCTTTGGTCCTTGCACATGAGGATGAATAATTAAAGAAGGCAGCCTCTTAATCTGGGAGAAAATGAGTGGTTTCTGCAGTATTCTTCGTACATTTGAGCATCTCAAGGTATTGTGCAAGAATTATTCTGCAGAGAAAAAGTGTGTTTTCTAGTGCAACCCCACTCCTTCATTCTCTGAACAGAAAGCAAGTTTCTTAAACAGGAAGCAGTGTTTCTGTGTAGCATACTCATTTTCTGCATTAAAAAAACCACAGGCTTTTCTCCATAGAACAATTTCCTTGCAATATCTTGGGACATCAAATATCATGAGAAAATTTCACACAATTCTTGCTGGCCTATTTTTCTTTCCAATAGGAGTCTTGACTGTCAGGAAATCTGTTTTGTTTTTGTTTGTCAACCTGTAAATAAATAACTCTGAATATTCTTTTAGTCTCTACTTTAAAAAATTTAAAAATTGCTGCATGGTATGTCTTTTCAAACAGAGAAATATCCCAAAAGTTTAGATGAGGTATAAATCCTGCCCTCTGCATCTTGTTAAAGGACATGAAAGAGAATGTGAGAAGAAAACTTGAAAGTATGTTTTTTGTATGCATTTGTTTTATATGAATCCATATATTCATATGGTTACTGGTGCCATTATCTCTTGAGATGGCAACCCTACTAACTATTAACAATGAAATTTTAGATGTGTTTATCTATAGTTAGTCTAAAAAAAGCATTTATGTTTATTCCCAGGATTGTATTTTCTGAATTGTTGATAAGCAATGCTGGTCTGCTTACCTGGGAAAAATCTTAATTAAACATGGTAGCAGTGAATTTTGAATACTATTAATTATATTTGTTTGATTTTTAAAAGATCTCTAAACTGCATTGCAGGAAAATGCTCTTCATCTATGTTGGACAGATTACTACCTGGAAAGATTTAAATTTTCAGAGACTTGGCATCTGAAGGAACTGAATGTGATGAAACAAATGGCAAGCAACACAGAAGGAATGGTCCAGCTCCATGGTGTATTTCTATATCCAGTGCCAATAGAACTGGGACTTTCTTTCTCTCCTCCTGTTCTAGCCTTTCTTACCAGCAAAAATATGCTTCTGAAAGGTTTCCAGTCCTTTGGATCAGGTGTGTAGGGTATACATGGATATGGGGGGGGGTATAGCAAGGAGAAGGATTGCTAATTCTTGAAACAGCAGCAGGACGAAGCAAAAGCACAGTACTGGATTGTGGCCAATGACACTCTTACCATCAAAAAGATCCTTCTAATTTTCAGTCAAAATTTATCATCCTATAGCTTAATATCTTTAGTCCTAGTCCTGCCCTCTGGGACAGAAGAAAACAAACTTGCACCCTCCCCTCTATGAAAGCCCTTCAGATATTTAAAGTATACAAACATCTCCCTCCTGAGTCTTTTGTTCACTAGGCTGAGTGGGCCCAGCTCCTTCAGCCTTTTCTCATGTGTTCTCTTATTATCTGCTCCAGCTTGTCTGTATCTTTCTTTTAGTAAGGTGCCCAGAACCTCATGTCAGATCAGCATATCCAACACTCTGAGGCCTGACTAGCACAGAATATAGTGGGACTATTATTTCCTTTAACTTGGAAACAATGGTTCTATTTATGTAGACTAAAATATTATTTGCCTTCTTTGCTGTAGCATCACACTGCTGGATCATGCCCTGTGTCTCAACTGGTAGTACCAAGTCTCAGGAGAAACTCCAGTCCCCTAAATACTGGACTCTCCTGGGAATGCAGTCACATCCACGACTTATTATCCACCTCAAGCCAGATCGGCATATGTGCAACCTACACAATTTCCATTTTGTTCTCATCCATCCCAAAATTATATATGAAAGAATGTGATTTTTCATGACTCTGAGAAAACAAGAAAATGATACTATAATACTTGCCTATATATCAGTAAGTTTGCTTTTCAGCCATGCTTGTCATTGACTTCTGTACGGCTTGGCTATCTGTTATGGTTTGCTAATTAATCTTTTCATTTGACTTCTTTTGGTCAAATGCATTGAGTAGCTAATACCTAACCTGTGTCCTTTTATTCCTATTGGATTTATTATTCAGTGTAATTAGACTGGATGAAATAGCCTGTGGATCTCTGTATGGGTAAATTTCCTTCCCGGCGATTCCATTATGGATATGGAAGAGTTTTCAAAAACAATCTTCTATAAATGTTATAGGCGTCTTAACAAAAAGTCCCATTCTTCCCTAAGAGAATGGAAAGAGGAACACTGTGTTTTTCTCATTAACGTTTACATTTTAGGGGATTTTTATGCAGGGAGCTTTAGTGATTTACCAAAAACACTAAAGACCAGTACAACACAAGACCAGTACTCAGCAAGAGAGTGCAAGAAAAAGAAGGGGGGAAAAGCCCAGTGGGCTCCTTTTTTCATTGTTCTATCATTGCTAAGCAACCAAGGACATATTGCTTTGTATTCTACACAGTATATTCTGTCATGTTTAAAGCTTCCCTTCCCCTTTAAAAGCAGTGCCATTATTTGGGACCAGAATTAATGGATTCCAAGGATATTATGACTTTCTCAACTCATTTTTGTTTTCTGGCATGTCTCTTCTACCAGGTCAGAGCAGTCACACAGCTGAGGCTCAGCTAGCTTCAGACTTCTCACTTACAGGTTTAATTAAAATTTCTAGCCAGTTCAATCTGTCATTCCTGTTTTCAAAGCTGCTCCTGCTGAAGAGAGGCAGGTTCCAGTGCACATTTTGCAATGTTGAATTACATCTTCTTCATACTTGCCTTGATATGTATAACCTTAAGTGACAGCAAAAGTATATGTCTGCAAAATGTCCAGACTAATTTTAATTGGAAGGATTTGGTGAAACACAGTAATTTTGTTTCTAGAGACTTGTTCCTCTTGCTAGCATAATTTCAAAAACTGATTTTAAAGGCATCCAGATTCAGCAATCTATTTCTTTTTTTTTAAAAAAAAAGGTTTTTATTAAGACACCTATTTTAAATACATAAGGGAATACGTAACACTAAGACAAATAACAATAACAAAACAAGACTAACAAAGAATTGTGTTGTTGTTGCATGCCTTCAAGTCATTTCTGACTTTTGGCAACCCTAAAGGAAATCTATCATGTGCTTTTCTGGTGCTGAGGATGGCCCTTTCCACACGCGGGCGAAGAAACGGCCGGAAACATGCTGAAATGGAGCTTACCTTAAACCAGGTAAGTCCTTCGCCAGTGGAGCAGCGCATTTTTGCTGCTCCACACTCGTCAGCGTCCCGTGGCGTCCTGCAGTGCCCAAAATGGCGACTTACAACTGTCAGAGGCTCTTCACCAAACCGGAGAACCTCGCCAGCTGGAAATCCCACCCCCGGCAGATCTGCAGGCACGCCCTTGTGCACGCCTGCAAATCCACACCCGGCACTGCAATGGGGCTGCACGGGGCTGCACGCCCCGTGCCTTTTAAAAACCACATAAAAAGTGGTTTTTAAAAAGCATGCGGCGCCGCCACTTCCGGGCATCCTAGCGTGGATTGAGGTGTGGAATTACTCTAAAGTAATCCACCCCAATCCACTTTACAGTGTAGACGACCTCTGTCAGAGGTCGCTCTACACCGTTTTTAGACCCTCATGTGGAAAGGGCCAATGTGTGATGTGCCCAACATGACCCAGTGGGTTTCCATGGCCAAGAAGGAAATCTAACCCTGATCTCCAGGGTTGTAGTGCAAACACAACACTGGGTCTCAACAAAGAAAAACAAATTTTACAAAGACAAAAGAATCTAACATAAAAACAGAGGGCTAAATGTGTATATATGACTTCCAATCCCTCTACTGATGGCTATCAGATATACTAGATATACAAACACTAGAATATATATTTCCTCAACATTATAAAATTTCATAACTACTTCTGCTATCATAACTATAAGCTTCTAACATTCAAAACCCAAATTTGAAGTTCTCCCCAGTGAGCTCTCAAGCAAACAGTCCACATGCCCCAATCTTTTTTAAATCTACTCAGCAATCCTTCTTAAATCACATTCAGCAATTTCTTGAGGGTTGTATGGTATGCAGATGTTTTTGGGGTTTTTTCCTGCCCCTCTGCACAACTGCAGTTCATTGTGTGTAGAAAGGGATCAAACTGCATGTTTTACAGCATTCAATTCAGGGTAAGTAGAGTCTTAGGACAATATTCCAAATGAATTTGACCAAATCTCTCCCTTTCTAAATACTGGCTAATATGAAATTTGCCTTTTATAAATTGCCATTGCAAAGAGAGTTGACATTTTCATTGTTTGTCTATCACAGCTCCAAAACTATCCCTGGGAAGACATATTCAGTTTGGAATGTATGAAGTTGTGATTGTTTCTCAAATGCTTCATTTTGCATTTCTTACCTACACTGAATCTCCTCTGCCATTTTGCTGTCCATTTATCCAGACTGGACAGATTATTTTTAAAGACTCAGATCTTATTATGATGATTATAACATGATCACTTAATATGTTTCTTTCTGCCCTGGCTCATCCCTGATTTAAACAGCCCGTTTCCACAGAAATCTTTAGATGACCCTGCTGCTTCCTTCTTTCCATTGTGGAAATTGTCCGTTTATTTTTACTCTCTGCTTCCTGAGATGCTTCAGCTGGAAGTTATCATGTCATCAACCTACTTCCTTTGTGGAATTTTGCATAAGTTCCAGGTGTTGATGCATTCCACTTAAAACCCAACTGGATTTCACTACTGCTTCCTTTTATTCAGCCTTGCTAATCTGTCAAAGAGAGACAGACAAGGTATCTACACAATATCTTTGTGTGATAGTGCTAGAAGCCATCAATCAGGAAAATATTCCTGTTCTTTAACTGATTACTGATTCACAGCAGGATATGGCCTCTTATGTCACTACCACTAAGTTAAATCAGGTGTAAGACTTCATTAAATGCTTCTTGGGAAGTATGAGTTTATAAAGACATTCCCAAATACATCAGGTCCCATTTTTCACTAACTTTTTTCACCTGTACTGTTATACATTAACATAAAGTTCTTAATGGTCTTTCATCTAGTCACTGTCGCTGTCAGTTTGGCTTCAACTTATGGAGACCTTATGAATTATAGACTTCCAAGATCACCAGTAATTATTGTTGTTGTTGTTATTTATAGCACCATCTAGGTACATGGAGTATTTAAATGAGATTTTAAAATTATGAAGGAGCAGTCACAATGTTCAGGGAGGTGAAAAAAGATGAAGCGAAGACAAGGGAGAAGAAACACTTGGTTGAGTGAGAAGCCTAGAATTCCTAGACCGCAGATCTTGAGCAAGCAGTAAAAAGAAAGAAAGAAAGAAAGAAAGAAAGAAAGAAAGAAAGAAAGAAAGAAAGAAAGGCTGAAAGATGGAAGGAGCTAGGTTGTGTATGCCTTTGAATGTTAAAACAATAAGTTTGTATTGAATCCTGGAAGGAATGGATAACCAATGAAGCGCTATCAAGAGTGGGGTAACATGATCAAAACAGCAGGCCAAAAAGATAATTGTGGTAGTACAATGTTGAATGGAAACCAGAAAACTGCAGTGAGATAATGGAAGTCCAGTCCAAAGAAGATGACAATAATAAAGGTGGGAAATGACCAAGGCTTGAACTAAGGTCATAGCAGGGGAAGTAGAAAGAAAAGGTCTGATTTTGGCAATGTTATAAGGAAAAAAAATTGACATGACTTTGCTACATCCTCAATGTGGGACAAAAGACAAAGAAGAGTCAAAAATAAAGCCAAGACTATGTGCTTCCTCACAGGAAAAATGGGAGTATTATTAACAGTGATGGAGAATATAAGTTGTAAAGGTTTTGGAGGAAAAATAAGTAGTTCCGCCTTTGACATGTTAAGTTTTAGGTAATGATGAACCATCCATGCTGAAATATTTGAAAAGCATTTTGTAATACAATGTTCAATATCAGAGGAGAGTTCTGGAGTGGAGGAATATAGCTGAGTATCATCAGCATAAAGATGGTTATTTCAAACCATATGAACTTATATAACTGCCTAAAGATAATGTATAAAGAGAAAACAACAAAGAATCTAGAACAGAACCCTGTGGAACCCCAACAGAAATGGGAAAAGAAGAAGATAATGATCTCCAGCTACCATGTTAAATGACCAACTTGAGGGAACAAATGAGGACTGAATCAGTAAACCCTAGGTCATGAATTGAATCCAACAAAAGAGCATGATCAACTGTGTCAAAGGCTGCAGAGAGTTCAAGGAAAATAAGGCCTTTTGACTGACTACCTCAGGTCTTGCAAACTCAGGCTATCCTTGATTGAATCACCTGTAGTGCACTGTTCTTCTTAAGAACTTGCACTCTAATATAGATACCTTACTTTCATTGAGTTTTGGGATACCAATGTGCCACAACAAAAGCCATTTCAAAGCCATTACCACCTCCACCCCCCAATTAAGAGTAGTGGAACAAAATGTCAAAGTCTTTCTTGGTGCGTTTGTCTGGGCTGCAATCCTTAATGTTTTATTCTCTCCACAGATGTATTAAAAACACTGTGGATGGCCTGAATCCTCCTTTCCCCTGGAGGTGGGACTGTAGATTGCATATGCCTTAGAATGATCACCTGAAGAACCCCACCAATGTCATGTTTCCCTAGACCTTTGGAAGTAACAGTTCCAAGTAACATGGTTCATGTTAATTAGTTGATATTAGAGGGGGAAAGGATATAAAAAACATACATTTCAAAAGTAATAGAGCAGGTTAAGTTAAGTTAGTTTATGGTCTCTAGATACTTTCAATGGTCTCTAGATACTTTCAAAAAATAAGCTCATATAATTTGATGACTCCATCTTTGGCCTCGTTCTGTTGACAATGGAAAACATTCTTATGCCACCAGGAAACTGAATGGGATGGACTTTTACTGAGGTGTGTGCTGCTGTATGATTTGTTTAGTCTTTTAATTAATTTGAATGTTATTAATGTTTAATGTTTTAGCATTATAAATTGTTTAATTGCTTTTTAAGTTTCTTATACTTTTTATATTTATACTATTGCCAAAATTTTGCATAGTTTTTAATCTATATTGTTTTTAAGTACATTATTAACTGATTTGAGTCCCATTACTGGGAGAAAGTCAGGACCTCAGTGAATAAAAAAAGAAGAAGCCCTATGGGATAAACTAAAGGCCTATCTAGTTCATTCTGTTTCCACAGCGCACAATCTATTGCCTGTGGGAAGGCTGCCAGCAGGACATGAGTACAAATGATCCCATCATCTTGCACTCCCCAGCAATTGATATACAGAGGTGTACTTCCTTCATCAACATAGCCATTAAATTCATCATCCATGAATTTATCTAGTCCTGCTTTAAATCCATCCCATTTGGCAGCTATTGCTATGTCCTGTGGGAGTGAATTCTATCATGTAACTCCACACTTCCATAGTGGAAACACATATTTCCATTTATCTATCCTCAAACTCTGGTTAGTTAGCTTTAGTAGATAACACCAAGTTCCAGTATTATCAGAAGGAGAACCCCTATGTACTTTCGTCACACAATATATAATTTTATATACCTCTCTTATGTTCCCCCTCTAACCCTTCCCTTTTCTCTAGGCTAAACAGCCCCATATATTGAAACCTGTCCTTTTAGGACAGTTACTTTCATCTCCTAATCATTTTTTTCAAAAATTACTTTTCAAGTGCATTTTAAAGACATCTTAAGAGGATATTTTTCACGTTTTAAAGTGCTCTTCTCTTATAAATCCTAACTTTTTTTCCTTCCAAAAGACTAACAGAAAGTGATAAAAAAAAAAAAAATAGTAAGTAATGGAATGAATTACTTTTTCAATGAATAATGGCAGTCGATTACTGTTCAAGCACTGTAACAAATAACAGAAATGAGGAACTTTTTGAAAGCAGCTTCCCAAGTTGTGGGTCTTTCCCTCCTTTTATTTCTGAATAAAATGTATTTATTTGTTTTGAGATCAGGTGCATACTATACTGATATCATAAGGAACTGTCCCATTTAGTTCATGAATACAGTTTGGTCACTGCCAGAAATAAAATGGCAAACTAATTGGACTAGAATAGCCTGCCTGGTCATTTTCCCTTCAATGCATGAAAAGTGAGTGGTTCTTATACTGCCCTGGCTTTTGTTAAGAATCAAACTATTCTGTCCTGCATGTGCACAGTGTGAAGTGGTATGCAACCTGTAGATGGACACTGTTTTCTGTGAGGCACAGATGTTTATGGCAATAATGGCCAGGTAATTGTTATACTGTAGCATTTCAGTTGCCACACTGTACTGACTGAAACATGCATGCACTCTCACGGAGCACACAGGCATTTGCAGTGTGTGTGTGTGTGTGTGTGTGTGTGTGTGTGTGTAGGACCTTATTAGACTCAATAAATCCTGTGTGAAGAAGAAAAGTTGTGCAGTGCGCCCTCTCCAGACATCCACACATGTGAATGTGAGGTCGCACAAAGCCTCATGTCCAATTATCATCAACAGATGTGCCAGGCACACACTGGCACAGGTGGGCATATGTTGTGTCCATTGATGATAATGAGATAGAGCATTTGCAGTTTTTGTTTCAAGTGAGGGTTCCTGGAATGGACCCCTGCATATATAGAGGGTGTACTATTTATTTATTTCTTGCTACAGATATTCCTTTGTTAAAAAGATAAAACCTTGGAGAAGAAAATTTTGTACTATGACCTCTAGAACCCTCATAGTGTCTCAGAGATTCCAGGTTTGTTGTTCAAAACTAACTTTTTGCAAGACCCAGAAGGGGGATTATAAAAAAAAATCCCACAATTTAAAGTTCTGTAATGTGACTTGATTTTGAGTAAATGCACATCAGTCCGAGCTGTAAATAAAAATTAGCACTTCAAAAGATCAATTGCTAAAAACAAGACATGAATCATATATCGTGCAAAAAAACTGTATCTACTTAGAAAGATGTGTAGAGTGAGTGTCTTTTTCAAGCAGCTGCTACTGGGTTTGGGAAGAGAACATCCTCAAAAGAACCTGCATTTCTGTCCTGCCAATCTTGCTCTGTTGAAAGGTAGATTGTGTGCCAAAGAAGATTGTGTACTCTCCTTTGAGTACAATAGAAACATCAGAGAAACAAACGTTTTGAAGCCTGTATACCTCAGACCTTTGAGGTTTCTAAGCTATCGTCCAATAATATATCATAAAGGAAGGATGTGCTTTGTTGGCTTGGTTGGACTAAAAATATCATCCTGCCTGTCACTCTCAGTATCTGCTGGTTTAAGAGAGATTTCTTCTGGCCTTTGCAATGGTGTGCATAGAGCCTGTCTGCCATCCAGTGGTATGTCTCATATTTGCAAGTGCTTGGACAGTTTTTCTCCCACAAGCTTAAAGATACTATAAGTTCTTCCAAGATATAGCCAGTTGTTTAGGAAGACCATTTATTTCTTGCCTGCTTTTTAGGAGTATGGAGGGCTGAATCACTTGGCAAACTTCATCCTGCAAATCTGTTGAAAGAGCTAGTGGGTCTGCTTTGTGCTCTGTCATTATTTATCTAATCTTTGACAAGGTGTTGACAGAGAACAGGACGTCTTACCCTCCCATTATTGAATGATTTTATAACGTTGCCAGTCAACGACACTCACAGTTTATGAGAGCTTTAACTGGGCACTATCTGCTTTCTAAAGTCCTTCATTACCTTGGACAGTCATTGCCTACTACTTCCTTACTCATGTGCTTGAACTGCTTTTAATATACTATCCAGATTACCACAGTGAATGAATATTGAATCATATTCACAGTCATATTTCAACACCACTCTCACTCCATCATGAAACAGCCAAAGTGCTTGAGTTGTATTCCATTGTTATCCAGACTTCTGGAAGCTTGTATTGAGACAAGGTTCCCCCAGTGTGAATCATACACTGAAGTATGTAATTACTGTTCTGAGTCATTCCTACAAGTCAAAGAAACTGGACAGATTCAAAGCCAATTCACCTGACAGTAATCACTACCTTTGTTTTGGGCTCAAACCTGGAAACTTAACTTGTTTGGGAGATGAGAACCTCTGTGGAATCTCCCTCAACAGTATTCTCCAGTGGCTGCCATGTCCGTAGGATCTACTCTGAGATTTAGTGTGAGCTTTAAAGGAGCTGTTGAATATTTTGAGGGTGGAAGATAAGGCTCAGGATCTTTAATAGCCCCTTTAAAGTTCAGAATAAAAGATGGAGTGGATTCACGATCTCTTGACATGGAAGCTGCCAGTCACTCATTATATAACAATGCCCATGCTGGTTGTAGGTGATGAGAATTGTAGTCAAACATATCTGGAGGTCATCAGGGTGTTTTGGTTTTTTTTAAAAAATGGGATTTTTAGGAAAAATAATTGAAAAAGAGGTACAAAGGAGTAAAACAAGAAAAATGGGGGGAAAAGAGGGGGAAGTTCACAATATAAATAATGCTAGACATATGCATTAATATAAGCTGACTATGTGTCCAAACTTACATTTTCTTGAAATGAAAAAAAGAAATTCATTTTTGAAGGGCATCAGGCTGAAGAAAGTTGCCATCTCTTCACTTGCTGTTTCTTATCTTCTTGAAGCTCCAGCTCAAAGATAAGGGGAAATGCAATTTATGTCAGTTATTAATACAGTCAAATTAATGATTTCCTTCAGTCATCGTGCCAAAATTGAGGCAAAGATTTTGTAGTCCTCATTGAGAAGGGAGATTGGTCTGAAATCCTTGGATGTAGGGTTTTCTGAATCAGTCTTCAGGATAAGTGTAATACTTGCTTCTTTCCATGTATTTGGAATTACACTGTTATCTTTAACCATATTCAATAATCACTGTAATGGCTTTTTCTTTTCAAAATCTTGGATATAATGAAGTTCGGTGAGGTCTTTACAGCCTGGATTAAGGCTATATACACAGAACAGAAGAGCACAAGTCAAGGTTACCCTCTCTCTCCACTGTTTGTCCTGGTCCTAGAAGTCTTACTTAGAGAAATTCGACAAGAATCCATTTGTGGTGTAAAGAATGGCAAGCAACACTACAAATACAAAGCATTTGCAGATGATGTGGTCTTCTTTTTGGAGGATCCTTTGCCTCAGATGGCTAAATTAAATGAAATACTAAATGGATTCGGTTATTTGGCAAGATTCAAAATTAATAAATCCAAAACCAAAATCATTGCTAAAAATCTGAGGAAAGAAGACCAAGACTCTTTGGAAACAGTAGCTGGAATAAAGTGTGTAGGCAAAGTAAAATATCTAGGAATCTTAATATCAAACAAAAATAACCAGTTGTTCCATAACAATTACGTAACTGCTTGGAAAGTGATTAATCAGAAAATCATGGTATGGAAGAATCTGAACTTATCCTTAATGGAAAGCATGTCATTAATCAAATAAGTGTTCTTCCTAATTTACTTTTTTGTTTTCAAACAATTCTGGTTGTCGTCCCTGAGAAATGGTTCAAAGAATGCACTAAAGATTTGATAGATTTTTTGAGAATGGAGAAAAAGCAAAGAATAAAACTGAAACCATTGACAGATTTGAGAAAGAAAGGGAGATTTGCTGTGCCGAACATGAAAATCTATTATGAAGCAAGCTGTTTAGTATGGATTGAACTATGGTTTACTTTGAACAACACAGAGAGGGTTTAATGATCATGTGGTCCATAGATCTTTCTATAAAATATGGACAAAATACAAAAGATATTTATGCCGCAAGCTTCAATCCTGTTTATCCCCCTGTTTATCATTGTTCTTCTGTGCTATGGTCCTTGTTTGTTTATTTTTATCTTCCCTCTTTTCTCTTCCTCCCCCGCTACCTTTTTTCTCCCTTTCTGTTTCAAATCCCAATCTATTTATCCAATCTGTGTGAATATAATGAAAATCAATAAAGATTTTTGTAAAAAAAAAAAAATGATTCCCATACTCTTTTTCACTCTGACTTGAAAAACAATGACAAAAGATAGTGATCAATTTATATATGGGAACATGACACTGGTTTCTGCTCAGAGCAAGCTACTCAGCTGTTACTGACCTGATTTCTAAGGTTCTGTGCAACCATGGACAAGGGCAAGGATGCTCTACTGCAGTGGATTCAGACATGGATCCCCATGGGCATGACATAGGTTGTTGGAAGTGCAATGAAAGTGTGTGCAGCTGCTGTAAAGCTCCCAGGAGCCCCAGTTGTCATCATAAGGTTTCTGGGATTTGTAGTCTAACAATATCTGAGGACCCAAGATTGGGAACAACTGCTCCTGAGCTTTATGAATAAGAAAATATGTAATCTTTGAGCATTTCCAACCAATTTGTAGGAAACTCATAAACCAAATAATGTACGTCTTTATGCAGAAGCTTTTATGTATCATTTAAGATTGTTAAACATGGTTCACATATTTTACCTTTTTATAATCCTTATACAGGTTGATCAATGTTATTATCCCCATATTGCAGATAGACACGTTAAGGCTTGTCAATGTGAGTTCATGAGTTGCAATCATGCAGGAGATATATTTTTATTGAGACATTGCACTAAAACATACATATGGTTCCCTAGGGCCTTGTGGATGATTTCACATTGCTTAAAAAGATGTAAGGGAATTCTGTAGCACCTTTGAGACTTAACTAATTAAAAAAAAAGAAATTCCTAGAATAAGGTTTCATGCAATTCAGTCCCCTTCATCAGGTGGATGCAGTGAATCCTCTGTGGATAGATATAAACACCAAGGAGTGGGTGCGTGGGTAGGGTGTGAATTCAAAACATGTGAACATGAAGATATGGTGAAAAGTTCAGCCTCAACTATGGTTGTAAAGAGTAATTAAAAGGATACATGTGGGAAATAGGTTTTACATGCAAACCAAAATGAGCAGGTAAACATATGAATAGTGGAGGAAGCTGTGGGTCTAGTGTTTTGATTGAGTATACAATTGTGAAAGTGTTACAATAAAGCAGGCATGAAAATCTTGCTTAGTAAGTAGGTGTCCACTAGTGTTTTAATATGTGTAGTGTGCAAAGAAACAATTGTGTCTGTTCAGACCACTGCCAACGGGCTTGACTTTGTGGATTTATACTAATTCAGCTGTTTCTCTTTCCAGTCCCTCATTGGTTAATTGATTGTTCAAGGACTGCTAGTTGGAGGTCTGAGATGGAATGCCCAGAAAGGCTGAAGTGTTCCTTCATTTTGTTTGCTTGTTTGCTCATATCAAATAGCTTGCACAGAGTCTGTTTTCCTGTTTTCCTCTTTCCTGTTTTCATTGCCCTTCTTTCCTATATCCATCTTCTTTATCTTGGATTGAAACAGGATAAATTGTTCATTTGCCGATGGTACTAAACTGTTGGTGACCGAACAGCAAAATCACAAATGAGATTTAATGTAAGCAAATGTAGCATGATGAATATTGGGGCAAAACAATCCTAATTTCAATAAATACTGATGCGCTGGCAGCAATCGTCTAAGAAAGGGATTTGATGTTATACTGAATATCTTGTTGAAAGGGCCAACCTAGTGGGCAGAATTTGAAAGAAAAAAAGTAATAGCACCAAAAGGGATATTGTAGAGCTAATAAAAGTCCAGAAAAGAGTAAGTAAAGTTATCACAGCTCTGGAGCAATTCCTGTATGAGGAATTATTGTGTCATAGGATTGTTTAGTTTAGAAAAAGGCAAGTAAGAGTAGATGTGATAAGATGTATACAATTGTTTATGGTCTGGAGAAACTAGATAATGAAGTCTCTCCTAATTCTAGAACTCCCCTAAAAACTAGAATTCTCATAATATTAGAATTAAAGCTGAAAGTCATATAGGAAAATAAAGAAAAAAGGGAAGTACTTCCTTACAGAGGACTTTATGAAAATGTGGGATTTGCTACCACTTAATGGATACCATTTTGGATAGGGTTAAAAAAGGATTGGATAAATTGATAGAGGATGGCTCCATTGATGCAAGTCTGGGAGAACTCTTCCTCTTCCTCCAAAATGGAAGAGAAAAAGAGGTCCTAGTTATAATGGTGAACAGAGCTAAAAAAAAATGTCCTGGGGACCAGATGGCTGCATTTCTATGAAGATGGATCTCAGCTTTGTAGTTCAAAGAAAAAACAGCCAGGCATCCTTGCAGTTTCCTGCAAGATCAGTTTTTCATCCGAGGATGCATGTCCCCAAAGTGTAACATTCCTGGCTGTTTGAAATGTTAATTTGATCCCAGAGACCTCCCATCTCCTGTTAGCGCCATCACTGCTGAAAATCCATTCAAATGGCCTGTGTGAACCATTTGCAAGATTCACGTAGGATGCGTGACAGAAAACAGGGCTACCCTTTGATCTATTTCTATAGCTCTACTGCCTATGTGTCCTTCCAGTAGATCTCTATGGCTCACTATGTTTGATATAAAATAATTATGATCCTTAGGACATAGCATGTAGGTGAGGTAAGCGAGGTAACATAACATATACCCCAAAGGCAATTGTTGTTGTGTCTCTTCAAGTCATTTTTGACTTATGGTGACCCTAAAGCAAACTTTCCAAGTGTGTAATGCACCTGAAGTCACCCAGTGGGTTTCCATGGCCAAGGGGAGAATCAAATCACAGTTATAGTCCAGTGCTCAAACCACTATACCATGCTAGCTGTATTAACAGAACGCAATAGGCCTCTGTATATCATGGGGTTGACAACTGTGCCAGTGGGAAAATAAAGACCTAATGTTCACCCCATCAACCCCCAGGGAATCACAGCAACATTGTTTGTTTTTTTCAGAACTGGAAGGGACAAGATTTCATTTTCATTTTCAATTACTCTTTGACTGCTTTTGAGAGAAGGTATATGGATCAAGGAGTGGTGGGAAGGAAAACTACCATTGTGTGTCGAGAGTGGCTTGTGTGGTTGAGTGAGGGACTGAGACAAAGATTGAAAGAATTTTATTTTTAAATGGATTGTCTGATGATCTTGGAATCTTGGAGGATTGCAAAAATGAGGCTGCAGAAACAAGTGGGAGGATGCGGTATTGCCCAAGCCCTGCTAGTAGATTTCCCATCGACAACTGAACAGACGCTATATGACTATAATCCTGAACTGTACAGGACTTTGGTCTGATCCACCATGTCTCCACTTACCTTCTTACTTATGTTCTTCTGTTTTAGCAATACCAAGCACTCTGTCATCATTATGAAGCATCTGTATATGGTTTCTGATCTTCTGCCTTCTTGTTAATTTATTAAACACCTGTTATATTCTTCAGCATTCAGCAAAAAGCATATTTCTTCAGTCATCAGCAATCTTCTTTTGGTATGGTGCCATTTCAGGACATTATTACGTATAAAACAGCACAGAAAGAAAGTATGCTGATCTGTAAAGAAGGCAGGTTCTACATAACCATCTGAAGACTTAGGAGAGAAAGGGTAGAATGTTTCACTTAAAAGCCTTGAAAGAAAGCTTGCACATGGAAAATATAAGTAGGTGCTTGAAAACACACACTATAGTATCCCCAAGAATCTGAAATGTTCCAAATGGTAGATTCTTTAAGCTTCTGTTGTTGAAATCTGACTCATTCATAAAATACCTTTCTAGAGAACAGTCATTTGCTATTTGTAAAATTGGCAGTGATTTGGATTGGAAGGGGAATAATAAGCAAATTAATAAATATAATTGCTGGTGCATTAATTATAGGTACAGTCTTAAATGGAAAGAATCAAAGAGACGTGAAATAGCAAAACTACTGTCCAGTCACAAGCTCTGCTGATTTGTGTTGGCTACAGTGAAGTGTGTGTGTGTTTTCATGTGTATGTATGCTAGGATCTTCAGCTTAGCAATTCTTCTTTCAAATTCCTCCACTGATTTCATTGGGAGGAGATACTAACTAAGCCAGCCCCAGGCTGATATAGTTAGGGGAGGGGGTTCAATGCATGCCCCTCTTGGCAGAAAAACCATTTTATTCATTATATCATTAATTGTATCTAAAGTTGGCTTGAAACTACAGTAAGCCAACCCCAGAACATCCTGTTTTGAAGTGTTATACTCACACTTCATTTACAGTTCCATGGGCTGAAGTGGGCTGTTGGGACAACCAGAGGCCCTCTGGCAGGTCCTTCTGTCTGATAGGAAGGTATTTCTACCCTGATGGGTAAGATTTTCTCTCTAAATGAGTTGCAGTGCAATAAGGTATCCCATTTTGTACTGGTGAACAGTGTATCCTACAGTGAGTATAATGCAGTACTGATATTAATATGGTTTCACCATTGTGAATTCTTTCACTTCTTTTCTCAGCCAACTGTGTAAGCTGATGAAGAGAACACAGTCCTGTGAGTTAGGAGTCTGTATATTTTATAACAGATTTTCTTTTTATTGGTTTCTTGGACTGTTTGTAATGAGAGAATTGTCTTTCCTGTGGGTTCACCAGTCTTAAAATTAACAATTCAATCTCCAGATTACTATATATGTATATTTTCTATTTGGATTGCTGGAATGTGATGTTATTCAGAAAGGAGTAACACCTCTGCCAAGTCTAGAAGATAGCTTTATAAAACACAGTGCAATCATGTATTTTGCAGTACTGAAAGTTAGCTTTAAAACCTAAGAAACTTTGAGAAAACTTTTAGAACAATGTTAACATATTCTTTTCCATTAGAACATTTACAACAATTCATGGAATAGCAAACTTTCCAAATTTCTTCCACCATGGTGTCTTTGGATCCAACCTGGAATAACTAGGAAACACAAACAATGCAATTCAAAATCAAAAGCTATAATTTTTCTCTTTGCATCTTACATACATAAAAAAAAATTATATTCTTCATGTGTCCATGTATTCTTCATGTGCTCACATTTCTGTTAATACATTATTCTTATAACAAAAAGTAGGCATGTTATTTTTTTAAAAAAAATCATTTGCATGCTTCAAGACAGTGCCTACCCATTTAATACTAATCAGATAGGATTTTTTTTTTTCATTATTAGCTTTTGAATCAGTTTCCACTTGTTCCATTGATGGGAAAAATAGCTAAATGATTTTTCCTCTCTGAAGCTTGTGGAAGCGATCCCTAAAGTATAATGAATAGTAAACATGCATAGCTCAGTGCAAAGTTAACATATAGAGTTTACTGTCCCAGGATATGGTGATGACTGCTAACCTGGATGCCTTTATAGAAGAGTTAGGTGAGGAATGGTCTATTGTGATGGCTTCAATAAATAAATACATGACTTATGTACACTCTTTTATTTTCATGATTTTGTGAAAATTTCGCAATGGGGTGCTTCCGTCTCTGAAGACCATTTCTTGTCAAGGATGAGAGGCATGAGGTCAGTTGCGAAAATACGTGTTGAAGCAGTGAGTTGGAGCTATAGATTTTGAGTGGAGCAGTTTCAGTGCCCTGGACAATACTACAACTATGATCCATAGATTTTTGGATTGGATTCAACATTATAGCCTACCAAAGAATTAAGTCTTAAGTTGGTACTGGCCTGTAACAACTGACAGTGTTCTATAGCTAGGCCAGGTTGGACTTTCTGGGAGCTCCACAGTCTCAAGTACAGCATTTACTTGGCTTAAAGAGTTAGCCCCTATTTTATAGTAGCTGGTTTCTTCTGGAAGACATGAGGCTGTCTTTGCTGACAACGTTTATGAATCCCCACTTTTCCTGAATTTGTCTGGTGGGGATCCCAGCAGTGGCTCTGCCAAGAGGCAGTGCAACCGGAGTGGTCCCCTCCACACTGGCTGGCTCCCTGTGGAAGGGAGCATGATGGCCACACCTCTTCCTTCCACAGCACAGCTGGGTACTTCCCCATGATGCTCCGGGGCAGGAAGCGCAGGCATTGCGCTTGTGTGGTTTCTGTAGGATAGGTAAGTCCCGGATGGTGGCGTGATCACGTGTCATTGATGGGGAAAACCCATCAATGATTTAATCCATGATCATGCCTCCTGGGGATGGGAGAAGGATGGGACCACAACGACATCACGCAGAAGCGTTGTGCCGTCCCATCCTTCTCCCATCCCCAGTGCGGAATGGGAGAGTGCTGTGGAAAGTGCCAATGATAACTGAACCAGCAACAAACCCCAAAATAAAGCAAATTTAAAATGTATTGATATAATAGATCAAGAGCAATATATGATTATAAAAACATTAAATCATAAAAAATACAAATTACAAGCTGGTAGTAACAACAATAAAACACTTAAGCAATTATAATATGTTTAGTAAATAATAAACTAATGTCATGGCTACATAGTGAAACAGTGACAGTATGAATACCAAATAAAATACAGTTGAGTCAATGCATAATAATTATAAAACCTTGTTACATGCCCTCTAGCCCTTCCTCTTTTAAGAGTAAAGGGCTTGGCTATAAAGGTTCTCAAATTGCTGAGGATAAAATGCAATGTTCTCAGGCAGTGTATAAATCAAAAGTCTAATGCATGAGTCAAAATGAAAACAACACAAGAACAGAACAATTTTTAGAAATAAGCAGAAACATTTCACAAAGCAATTGTTTCCAGAAACTATTGAAATCTGATTGAATCTCTCACTCATTTTGGGATAAATTCTGCAAAGGCTTAGCCAAAGGCAAGCACATACCCATTGCAAACCCCAAAGTAAATAAAATACTACACACACACACACACACACCACATACACATACACCTGTAGCGTCTTTTAAAGAAATTGTAAAGAGGAATTCACACAAGGACATAAGGAAAGATATAAAAGAAGAAACATAGGCTATTTCCTCACAACAACGCTCTTCCGCATCATCTTGCTGCAGTCCTGGGTCCAGAAGGGAGCATGTTAGCAATGCTCCCCTCTGCACCTGCTCGGTCCATGCGGAAGAGAACGCAATGGCACTACGTCTTCCTTCCGTAGTGCAGCCAGGTTTTTTCCATTTCTGTGCTATGGAAGGAAGTGTCGTCAATGTGCTTTTGCAGCTTCTGCACGGCCAGAAGTGACAGGACCACCGCGCAATCGCAAATGCGAAACGGACTTTTTCAGTTTTGCAAAGACTATGCAAGCACAATGCTCTGTGACAGGATGGCAGTGGGACGGCGACAACGTCATGCAGAAGCATGACCTGCTAACCGCTGCCATCCTGTGGCAGAAAAAATACAGCAACATCATGCGGAAAGGGCCATACTATCCTTTGTTAGCTGCAGTGCAAAACCCAGCAAAAGTTGGTTTCATCCTCATATTTTAAGAGAAATCTGCAGGTGTCAGATCCAAATAAAAACTGATGTAAGACAAAGGCCATTTCCACATTGGACTCTAATAGTGCTATTATTCCACTTTCAATATCCTATGGAATCCTGGGATTTGCAGTTTAGGGAGGGGCCTGAAAGGATTCCATAGGATGTTCAAAGTGGAATAATAGCAGTATAACAGTCTAGTGTGGAAATGGCCACAGAAACAAGCAAAAGAATAAAGGGGGTGTAAGTAGTTGGTTAAGGTAAGGAAGAGGAGAGAGATTGGATCTTCCCATTTGGTTCTTGCAACTTTTATAACTCATTTCACCATTTTTTTCTCCTGAAATCTGATCAGTTCTTTCTCTGTCTCATTAATTTTTATGTCAGTTAATCTTGGTATGCATTAATTTCTTATTGGATCAAAATTTTTAAATTATTTCTCTGTTCTCTCAAGCTTATCTTTTAAATTTTCCCTATGGGCACTCAAAAGCCAAGAGTTTCTGTACCCCAAGTTCATACTTAGAACCACACAGATAGCACTTCAGCCTACTGTCACAAATTTATCCTCTTTATTTCTAGATTTTAATCATTACAGGTATTTGGAAAATAAGCTTTACCAGACAGTTTAGTGATACAAGATAATAAACATAAATAGGCCAACTATTTTAATGCCATGTTTCTAATAAGCTTATAATAAAAACATAAAATCCTGTTGTTTCACTATGAAACCATAAAAGGGAAACTTGCCCCTGCACATAGAAAAAGATGACACAACTTAAGAGTAAATAATGAAATGAATGTTTGTTCTTAAAAAGTGAGACAACAAACACTATGTTTGACTTAATTCACTTAAGTATCTCTTATTTTATAGCAAGGTGCCAACTCTGTTACCAAGTAAAAGCAGCCTATAAGGCAAAAATGTAACCACAAACTAAAATATGTTAAAAAAATTTTTTAGACTTTTGTGTTTATTTTTTGCATTATTTCACAGTCAACAAGGCAGCTATCACTTTAATAATTTTAACTGGAAAAGAGTTTTCAAGATTGCACAGTGTTGGTGTCTTATCTTGAAACATTCTTCATTAGTCCATCTGGAAAAAGTTACCCACCTGTCCATGGTCTTCTTCCAGTTCAGTGTCTATATTTCATCCTCATGGACAGACTCACCTCATAACTCTACGTTCATTATAATTGTAGAATTCCATCATGAAGTCTGTGAACCTAAATTTCCTGAATTAAAGTTTGTTCACTGGAAACAGTCAACCTTTACGCCTTGGGTCTAGTTCCCTTAATTCTAATGCTTAGAGGAAGTAGTTGTACTCACTTCCTTCTGTGAGGCTTTCAAAAGTGAACTGTCTGACTGTAGTGCAAAGAGGACATTGGAATAAGGAGACCCTTAGTGTGATCCAGCATCACCGTTCATAGATTCTTCTTGTTGTTACTCTTCAGAATGACACACATTTGCAACTTCTTTGCTGCCTAGCAAATGGGGACCCAGTTGAGGTTGGAACCTGTGCTTCTTGTAATGTTCCTTTAAGCACATTACACTTTCAGGATACAGCTTACAAAATGTTTTTGCAGTCATGTTGACAATTCCTGGAATGTGACATTCACCAGAGTGATTCAACCTCTCTATCCCATAATTACACTTGAAACCAGGTTATCTAGGAATCCTTGGAGCTGGGAGACCACCATATGTTCCGATAGATTGCCCAAAATGGCATGCTGCATATATAAAGTATATTAAATTTGAGAATACAGCTTGCAAAAACTGTTTGAGGTCATGTTGACATGATCCTTCAGCAACTGAAGAGAGGCACATAAAATCTTGCCGCATAAGTATACTTATACTTACCTCAAAAGAGGTTCACGTTTCCTGTAACAGAATCTCAGAAAAGTGGTTCATTTGTGCATACCTTTTGATGGTTCCTTTTTGTATGCAACACTATCTACTACCCAGCTTTCCAATGTGTCTTTGTAGTTTAGCAATTCATACAAGTTGTTGTCATTGTTGTTTTGGTTTATTTATTTATTTTTTATTTATCCAGTGATATTTATTTATCCAGTGATAAATAAACAAGTTAATTTGTATTGCCTTATTTTTTGTCAGAATTGTTGCTGTTGTGTGTCTTCGGGTCATCTTCTGAATTATAGCAACCCTAAGGCAAACCTATCATGCAGGTTTCTTGCCAAGATTTTCAGACAGTTTCAGACAGATTTTCAAGATTTTCCTTTTGCTTTCCTCTGAGGCCAAGAGAATGTGACTTCTCCAAAGTCATCCAGTGGGTTTCCATGGCTGAGGGGGATTTGAAACCTGGTCAAAGTTGTAGTTCAGTGCTCAAACCACAACATCTCCCGGGTTCTTCTCTTCAGATACTGCCATGCTTTATGGCTTTTATCTCCACTTAAAGCACATGAATAAATACTATTTTATAATAGTTCACATGTACCTCTTGCAAGGAAAGAGCCCCTTTGTGACATCCTAACCACTCATAATATAGATTGATGCAGTTCGTAAACATCTCAGAATTATTGCATAGTTTAAAATATTCATGCTTTGATTTAATTGTGCTCAGTAGCAGCATCAAATTTTATGCATGCCTGGAATTTATTTGAGAATGATATGTCATTATTAAGGTGTTGTTGTTTTTTTCCCCCTCCTCAATCCTTTCCTGGTTTTTTAAATTTCTGCTCTAGGAGAGTCAATGAAGCCAGTCAACAATAGTATGGCAAAAAGCATGTTAAATTGGCTGGTTGTCAAAATATTTTAGGAAAAGTGTTATTTCAATGCACAGGACTATTCCTAATATTGTTATATATATTCCTAATATTGCTGTAGTCTCTTTTCGTTTTAGAAAGTTGCTCAATTGTTCAATTCTTGATCCATTTAAAATATTTAAAATATAGATCTGGAAGAACGCTAAATGTAGCAACATCTCCAACTATGCAAATGCATTTACAATAAGGTTATATTAACACATTCTTTTCATTACAAAGCCAGAACACAAACACTGGGAGGAGGGAAAATTACTCACTCATTCATTCATTCATTCATTCATTCATTCATTGTATTTATATGCCACCTTTTCTCCCAAAGTGAGACCCAAGATGGCTAGAAATCATATGGAAACAATGGTGAATTTTTTCCCCCTGATGAATTGCTTTAAGAAATAATGATAACATAATCTGTGGTACAGTTTTAGGAGATACACAAAATGTAATCATTAATGTTAGTTCTCTTTGAATAATTCCTGAGAGAAAATGGTAGAAGAATTATAGTTCAACACTTTGGATAGAATCCAATAATAAGCAAAGATCCACCAATACAGTTCAATTATCTTCAACAATGATGACAGAACTGTGTCTACTTTACTGTCATGGAGAAAAAACCAGCTTAGAAGGTGAAGATCAGCTAGTTGAGGAAATCTAAACTGGGAGAAGAGTGGCAGACTATTACCAGGCACAGATCTGCCATTTCCTGAGGCCAGTATCTCTTTCTAATGACAAACATATTCCTCACTGTCAGAGAGCATGTAATCTGCTGTTTGACCTCTCAACATTTGTCATTATTCTTGCACTTTTTCTATATTGTCAGGGCTGGGTTTATTGCTGGTGCAGTTTACTTTCAGAAGTTATTAATTTATTTTTACTCCAGGAATTCATGAGGGCAAAACCTGAGAACAGACTCTTCTAAAGGATCCCATTGGTGGAGCTTGGAGTGTGTGGAGGGGGACAGAGGGGTGAGACTATGGCGAGTGGTGCATGGCTGCGGTGCGTGGGGGCATGGCTGCAGTGTACAGAGGTGTGGCAAGGGGCACGAGGGCATGGCCAGGGTACGCAGGGGCATGTCTACGGGCCAGGATGCCCCAGAAACATTGCTGCCCAAGGCGAATTGCTCCTTCCACCCCCACGTCCCTACTTGACTGGATTCTTTTATGGTGATACTTTGTGTTTAGGTTCAAATGCTAATGGGCTGATACTGAACACTTTACCTATGTTAGAACATTTCTCAACAGCAGTTAAAGAGAATTCAAAAGGAAGAAATCTAGTAGCACCTTCAAGGCTGACTAATTTTAACATGAATGTTCATAGATTTTAATCCATTTCTTCAGATGCACTGAGGAAGTGGATAGAAATCCACAAAAGCTCATGCTAAAATAAGTGAGTCTTTTAAAAAAAATGTTGCTAGTCTCTTCTTTTCCTTTTTTGTAATGAAACAGACATATATGAGTATTTATCTGAAAAGGAATGAAACTCTGTATTGCTATCCCTTTGGATATTTGTGTGTGAGGTGGGAGGGGGTACAATGATGGTCTAATAACTTAACAGAATTTGGTCAGAACAGGTCAGAATTTGCACTGCACAGTTCTCTGACCCGTGGCAGACATCTCCAAGCACCAGAATGGGATGTATTCATTGAAGCTGGGCACTATATGGGTGCCTCCTTCCCCTCCCCCTGCCAGTAAATGGTCCAGTGTTTGGAAGGTGCCTTGAGTAGAGTGAACATTGTGCAAGGAAATACTGAATACCTCTTTTACAAATTCTGAAAAATACATATATTCTTGTCATTCCAAGAAAAAGAGGAACATGCTGGAATGTAAAGGTACATGGTGAGAGGTTAAATTTCTGGGAGTTTTGAAGACATGGGGAGGGAGCTTGTATCTTTCCCCCATTTTTAGAAAAATATGGAAAAATTGAAAAAAAATGCAGTATTAACCTCTTTACAGATTGAAAGTCATCTAGTTACTTTAGGAACATAAAATTTGGTATATATGACTTTGGCATCAAATGATCATGTCTGATTTATTAAAGCACTGTTTATTCATAATATAATTACAATTTGAACTTTTTAGTATTTTTATCTTTTGCTACAAATGGAGTAACAAGGTCCTAAATTGTAAGGAATATCTAAACTATAAGGAATCTCTTCAGAAGAGCAGGCAAAGAAGCCTCAAGAAAATAGAACATTATTGAAGCAGAGGAAACTATTTTGTCTTTACAAGTTTTGTTATTATTTATTTTATATGTGAATTTATCTATATAAAATATCTTACAAAACAAAAAGTTATACACACCATATCATGACAGTATACCCAACATTTAACTAACTACTCATATGCATACAATATTTCCTTCTTTTTTTCCCCTACCCACCCAAGAAATGTTGTAGCTTATTAGTTTCCTTTTTTTCTCATGTGAAGAATCAAGTTAACTGTTTCCTTTACTTTTAAACAGTTAAAATGATTTTGTCTTTACAAGTACTTCTTAGTGTTGAGCATACATCGTGTATGAGAAACTGAGAAAAGGAAACCATGACGAAGAATTACAGTGATCTGATATTGCACATAATTTTATATCAAAATGCCTCTTCTTACGTAGTTTTTAGAAATGATTTGGGGACAGTAATTATGTGAGCACCTTTTTGAAAACATTTTACTCATCATTTATTCATAATTCTAAAAGAAAAAATTCCATGATTTTTTTTTCCAAGAAGAAAAAGCTTGGGGCAGAGAGGAAACCAGATTTTTTCCCCTTAATTATATTTTTCAAGGTCTTCACATCTCTATGCATATGTACTCCCAAGTTATATTGTATATAGCAATAGAATTCTGGATATAATATTTCTTGTTTGTTATACATCTATTTTTTTTAATGATGGGAACTGTAAAAAATTGACAAAGTCCAATTTAGACAAGTCTGTTCAGAAACAAATGTGCCATGCAGGGCAAAGAACCAAGATTATCTATGACTTCTAGCTATGGTGCGCTCTGATGCAAAATGGAAGTTGTGTGGCATGCAATTTATGGAATACCCATTAGTTGCTAGCATGACTTTTCTTTAGATTTATCCCTCACTCCTATCAACTGAAATAGGATTACACTGGTTTGGATTGTTAATGTTTTCAACAATGAATTATACTTCCTAAATGTGAATAATGCTTAGCCTTCAATCTTTCCCTTTCTCCTCTCTTCCCTCCCCCCCCTTTTCTTTTGAAAATATAGATGCTGCACAACAAACATGTGATGGTCCGTGTAGGAGGAGGATGGGAGACATTTGCAGGGTACTTGCTGAAACATGATCCGTGCCGAATGCTGCAGATCTCTCGAGTGGATGGAAAAACATCCCCAATCCAGAATAAGTCTCCGACCATCAAGGACATGAATCCAGACAGCTACTTAGTTGTTTCTGCTCATTACAAATCCAAAAAGGAGATTAAGTGAAAAGTTCCTTCTCTTATTTCATTGTGGACTGTGTATCTGTAGGCCCACACTATCTTCTCCAGTGTAGTGAAATTAGCTGGCGCTTTAAAAGGACTTGTGAAAATTACATGCAGACTGGAAATGACAGTCCATTTTGTGGATTGTTGAACTGTAGAGCTATTTATTTCTAGTACTGTACCTTTTTTTTAAATAGCAAGTTACCCTAGATAGGTTAATTACTACAATCAGATAAAAAACAGACATATATTTTTAGCCAAATTATTACTCTATGAATGTATTCTTAGAATGACTTAAACAATATGACTCACATTCAAATAATAAAATGTGATATATTTGTATGAAAAACATATATGATTCCTAACAATTTGCCCCAGTCCAGAGTTGTATGTAGCTCAGTGGTGGAGCATACTCTTTATGCATATAAACTCCCAGATTTGCTTCCAGTTTCTGAAAGTAGAAGATAATGGGAAGAGCTTAGAAAAATTTTTCAGACTATGTATATGTATTTATGTGCCTTCAAATTGTCTGTCAACTTATGGAGACCCTATGAATTCCATAGGGTTTTCTTAGGCTAGGAATACTCAGTGGTGGTTTTGCCAGTTCTTTCCTCTGAACTATAGCTTATAGGACCTGGTATGTGATGGTGGTCTCCTGTCCAAATATTAACCAGAGCTGACCCTGCTTAGCTTCCAAAATCAGACAGGATGTACTGCCTTTCCAGTATTTAGTTCATATTTTTCAGACTACAGCTCTTCAATACTCCTGGATTTTTGTTTAATTGTCTAAAAAAGTAACTTTTACAAGCTGTGAGCAGGGAAGAAGCTTTCTTCCTAAATACATGAGAAGGAGTCAGATTAACCACTGTTTGGCTAGTCTGAACTGGCATAGGACTCTTTAATTGTTCCAACACACAGTGAGTTTCCATGCCTGCAGGCTTTCCAATTCATGCAAGGAATCTGATTTTCTCATGCATTATTTTCAGGTCTGTTCATAGAGTCACTTCATTGAAATGATTTTTTTTTTTTTTTACAATTGGAAGATTTTTCCTGCTTTCATCAATTACTCAAAAATTGCTGGATCAGGTGCTGTTTATTATATGAGATGAAAACAGATACTGGACATCAACTGGAAGAAGATAACTGCACTTCTTAACCTCTGTATGTTAATGGCAGAATTCTTTTATAGATAGTGCTAATCAGTGCATGAAACAAGCATTCATTAGTTGTGATGCATAAAACAAAAAACTCCACTGCAGAATTTAAAAAGTCTGTATTGCTAGTGAAAGCAACATTAAGTAAATTTTTCTATTTCACTTTTAGATGGACAAGTAGTAATAGGAATAAGTGTTCCCCATTATATTTTATCATGGACAGTGTATAATCCTTTGGTAGCCAACCCATATGCTACATCAAAGGGACTGTAAATGTAGTCATATGTTCCATACAATTAAAGCAAAATCTGGAGTTAGATAACACCCTTTATTAAGTTGTATCTACATTTTGTAACTGGCACAAAAGGTGGCATGAACTTCCAAATTGATCTCTTGCTTTCTGCATGTGTTTTGCTCTCCTACCACTTTTCATGAGCTGTTGAGACACTTTTACATTTTAAATCACCTTTCTCAAATTGTGTTTTGTTTTTATGGGGACAAAAAATCCAGATGCCTGTATCATTTCTGATTTTTCCCCCTTCAAAGGGCAAATAATAGCTATGAGACAGGATAAACTATATTGCTGAAGTAGTGCAGGGAAACTCAGTATCCTTTTCCTTTGCTTCCCCAAATTAGTAACTCAATCATGCCTTAATTTGGAAGACAACACAGAAGGATGTCATTGGTATCTTTCAATGTAACATGTAGTTTGGATCAGAAACTCTTATGTTTTTAAAAAATCAAGTTATGGGCTGGATCTAGACTTGTTCCTTCAATCCGGATGGAACTGGGATACAGCAGAGGTTGTCCATTGGAGAAGGAAGCTGAGGTAATTATTTCTTGCCCCTGCATAAGCTCTGTTCAGGACAGCCCTTCAGTTCTTAAGCATAGCAATTCATTTATGCACACAAGACTTCTATTAGGGACATCTGTACACATAACTTTCCTTTATGTATATGTCCTTGTTTGTTACTATATAGGTTGATATTCTCTTCCTCCTGGCTCAGTGTCTGGCCCCCTCCCTACCCTGACTTACCAAAAAGCCCCCAAGACCACCTTGTGCAGCCATTCCATATTTTCCAGCAAGCTGATAGGTTTGGAGAAGTGTTTGGCTACAACACTGTAGTCAGATGCAAAATGATGACATAGGCACTCACTAGGGTCCCCTGGGGGTCTCAGGTGTTATGACTTGACTTTGGGGACAAAGCCTGGGGAGAGCAAAAAATGTGGTGAAATTGTCTCCAATGTCTGGTAGCGTTTGATGGAGGAAAAAATTGTGTGTGTGGGAGGGGGTCTTTTAAATTATTTTTGAACCCAACAGCCCTGGGAAGGGTCCACTTACCCAACCCTTGACTGGAAGGTTTAAATAGTCTCATTTTGTTTTGGCAGGAAAATAAGCAGAGCTAGCCTGACAATGAAATAATGGTGAACACTTTGTTCTGGGTAGCCCAGTCACACTCAGATATAAAGTGGAGGCAACTTTTCTTCTAACAGTAAACCCATCCAACATTTGCTGAACCTTGCATCTTTCATCATCACTGGTGGAGAGAAGAGATATTTAACACCCATTGTCAGACAGCTCCAAGATAGTATTGCATGGAAAGTAAGTTGCTGTAGGACAAGGCCAACCTAGAGTCACCCTCTCACCTGCACTGAGATGGGCACACATTTTAGCAATAGCTATGGGACAGTTATGTTTCATGGGAAACCCACATTTCTCTCACATTACTGCCAATACAGTCCACACTGAAGAGAACTGTCCTGTCAGTCAGACAGTGCTATGCAGTAGGGTGAACCAGAAGGTAGTTACCAGCTGTCTTTCCATTTAGACAACACACCAACAAAGCTTGATTTTTATAATGGTTAGCAGAAATGCAGAAGGTTGAGAAACTTCAGGCAGCCTGTTAACCTTCTGGAGTTCATAGTATTCTCTATTTCACAACTTGTTTTATTTTGAACTTTGTTTTTCACATTAAGCCTTAAAGATACCGACCAAGCCTTTTGTATGGCCATAAAGAGAAAAAATGCATGGACTAGCATAAATAGGGGTTACTCCAGTGTAAGTAATTCTTTGGACACTGTGCAAAGAGGTATGCAGTACCTTCTTGTGCAACGCTTTTTCCCAGGCTGCGGAATAGTAGCCAGCTGGGGGCTAGGCACAACTCTGCCCCCAACCCAAAGGGTCACTGATGATCTGTGGGATATGTCAGAAAAGCTTCCTCACAGTATCACCCATCAGGTAGCCATTCCCCTCCCAGAACTCCAGCATCAAGAATGGTGGCAGAGCTTTATATTTGTCCACAATATCAAAATGAATAACATTTTAATCTCCCTGCCACACTTCTGAACCATTTTGATAAGCACTACTACTTATGTTTCAAGGTAAGTGAAAACGTTTGTAAGAATTTTCAACTTAGGAGTGATTCGTGACAATCACACCTTTCAAACTTGACATACGAATGCATTATCTGTAGTAGTAAATGACTCACTGGTTTCTTCTTTGGGTGCCTGTTGTCTCCCTTTGCAATGGGCCTTTCTATCTATTGTGAGTAAAGGGTATGGTGTGGCTTAAGGCAGTCCTGGACATTAATTTCAGCATGTCATGGTGGGATATTCTCTGCCTCTGTATTTAGGTATTATTTTGAGCATAATGAATAAAATATGAAAATATTGTGTGTCTTTGTTGTAGATAAATGTGAGAGAAGGAGGTTAGGTAACATATCTCCATGGTATATAGGAATGCTGGGGTTTGGTTTATAGGTTTTGCTAATTTTCTTTGTATGTGTTAACTTTTGTGCCTTGCTAGGAAAAAAAAATCATTGTTCAAGGATTATTTGAATGATAACTGTATAAATCTGAGCTGAAATCATATGATGCATTAGAAATAAAACAAATACTTTTTAAAGAACCTATCTTAAAACTCTTTTATTGTTTGCTACGTAGTGATTTGCTACGTAGGCCTCATTCTGGAGTTTGGGTATTAAGGTTGTATCAACACTAGTTCCTACTGAATCATCAATCGCATTCCTAAGACAAATGGTCTATTCCTACAGTGGTACAGAAGCTATGTTATAGATCTTTAACCATCATTGCTCGATTTCTACAAAGAGCTCTATTTAATATGTGGTTCTATAGCGGCTAGAATTCCCTTATTTCTTTCCAGGGATAGCGAATGCTTTGCATACTCAAGATGGAGAATTTCAGAAGAATGTATCTCATAGGAGACAATCATGTAATCTTTGTTGCTGCCTTATATCTACATTATAGTAGTTAACTCATGGCATTACAAAAAACAAGGGAGAGAGAAGGGAAAAATGTGGCAGCACCTTAAAGACTGGTTTTTATTTTAGCATGATTTCTAATACACAAACTCACTTCTTCAGTGCACTACAGCATGTATTTGAAGAAGTGGGTTGGTAGCCATGAAAGCTCATACTATGTACAGAGTCAAGGCTGTCCATTCGAAAAATGCTGATCATTGGTTTGCAGGAAAATAGTTGAGGTTAGTGTAAGAGATCTATAATCCATTTTTTGGGCCTATACAGAAGCACTCCCAACTCTGTAAAACCACATCTTTTAGAAGCCTTATTTATGTATGCCTTTTAGGGGAAGGAGCTATCAATGGAAATGTTTGTTAATAGGATATTAACAATATTGAAGGCCTTCCAAAATCTGATGTGGTGAAGATTTCAGCTCCTCTCATGTCCACCAGCATGGCAAATGCTCAGGAATGCTGAGAATTGTAGCTGAGAATGTCTAAAGGTCACCAGTTTGGGGAAGACTTCTGTAAACCAATGTGCTAGGTGTAAAAGTAGTGCTTACAAAGAACTCCCAATTCAACACAAATCCATCTTTTAAAAGCTGATGGCAGGATTAAAAATACAGCAATGCATACAACTTCATTGTCAAATTGGCAATTTATAATGTCTTACAGCAACATCCTCCTGAAGGATGATCTGCATTATTAGAAACTCTTGTTATTCTGAGCTACTGATACATTTGTCTTCTATTAGCAAAAGAGCTGTAAGACAGCATGGTGCATCACTGCTAGCCACACAGATGTCCATAATCATCAAGAGTGAGGCATTATATCTACCAGGCCACAAGTCTTTCGCAAGGTTAACAAGATCACGATTCAATGAAAACGTTTAAATTGTATTCTGTCCTGCTAGACAGGAGAGAGGAACCTTACAAAAGTGTCGAAATGTATCATATTAAAGGCTAGAGTGGAGAAGAATTGTAGCCATGCACAAAAGCCCCACTTCCAATTACCCAACTGATTTTTGAGTTTTATGTATATAGCTCAATGACATGAAAGGAATCAATAATTGCCTAGAACCCTATGTGAAATGAGGAACACTAGCAAATCAGAATAAGGCATGATTTATAAGCACGTTCTGCAAAAAGCACTTACAAAAAGGCAGCACAGCTGGGAGTTCCAGTTTTAGTGGACTCCCAGATTCACTAACCCACTAACAAAGAATACACTGTTCCTCTGTGTAAAACAGTTTTTTCAAATCTCCATGCTAAACAGACAGAGCTATTTAACATCATCTGAATATGCGGATGGGACTGCACGCCTACTCACATCCACATCCCAGGTTAGCCCTCATGTTTCACTCTCGGCAAATGAAAATGAGATGGATCATAACTGAATAAGTTTCACAGCTAGATTAAATGCAACTGCAAAAACAAAAACAGTGCTATTATTTTATTGCCATGAAGATAAATCTTCCTAGCTCCAGTAGTTCATTTGTGTAAATGCAACACAACTAACAAAAATTAGCTTTATAGAAAGATATATGACCATTTCAACATAAGAATGTGTTATTGAACTTTTGCTGCCTCGAAAACAAGAATAATGTTTGGTTTAGAAGGTTAACACAACAGAAGACTGTAAATTGTTTTTTTTGTCACATCTGAATTTTCATTGTAATGGAATTTTTTTTAAGTGGGGGGAATAAAATGTCCACTATCTGTCACCATGCTTTGGGACTGTGGGAGCAATCAAAAGTTTTAAGTAAGAGAAAATTCATTAGGCACATTGTGTGTTAAACATAAACAAACAAACACACACACACACACACACAGCAAGTGTTATGTGTAAAAAGAAAGAACAACTTCCACACTGTGTGGCTTTTGTTCTATGTATCGTCCTCTGAGGTCACTTTTTAAAAAAAGACAAAATATGCCACCTTGGGGACAAATAAGAAACTGCCAACTTTATTTTTATCAGGAAAAAAAGGTAAAATCAGTAGGACCTTTACTTCCTTCACTATGAGCTGATTTCATTCCCCCAATTATCTGTAAGAAGCAGGTTATATTTACAGTCCTTCTACCTGTCTGGGAGTAATAATCTGATGTTGTGTGAACTCCTGCGCAGCAGGACTTTCTAGTACTCTGCTTCATTCAGATACACTCCAGAGGAACATCCAACCCTTTAGATCAAATTTGGGGGATAGAAGAGAGGCTCAAGATTGGGGGAGGAATCTGTCCCACCAATAGTGTTGACACTGTTCATAGAGGATTACAGTTAGCTGCAACAAACTAAACAGTTCATCAACATTTTTAAATGCAATAGTCAATAAGTGAAGTGAGACACTTCCGAAATACCCAGTAATGGATATGTGCATATATACAACACACGCTCAGGAAGGAGAAAGAGAAAAGAGGAAGGATGAGAAGTGGGGGGGCAGAGAGACAGAATGACTATCAGATGAATAACAATCAAATAACCTAAATGCTATAAATAGGAAAAATCTGTGAGATAAATCACATAAATATATTTACCATTGCATTAAGTATACATGGATGCTAATATTTTAAAGCATTTGTTAATACCGGATGAATTTCAGAAGTCTAATTTGCAGAATTTCAGAGTAAGCTTATGTTTTCTTTTTTTAAATACAGAAAATTCACCATAAGGTTATAATATCCCTGTAGCTTCCACTGTACAGAACTCCTTTACAAAATATATACCCATGTGATAAAGCAGAAGTACAGCCACCTGCAGTTTTTCTGTTAAAAAATTAACAGTCCATGCTTTCCTCTATTTCTACATCCCAAGACACGGAAAGAGTGTTTATAAGGCTAAATTAGAAGGATAGGAATTTCTCACCTCATGGCAACATTTTCATCAAATAAGTGAGTTCACCCCCCAGAAGGCACAAAAAGCTTCAATCTTTAAAACAAAACAAAAAACCTTTACTCTTAAACAAGTCTGCTAGCTTTAGTCCAGAGCAAGGAAACCAAGGATTAGGGCTTGGCACCAGGGGGGAAGGTGGACCTAGTTACATATCTAATGGCATTTTTTTTTAAAAACCAGAAGCATTTCCCATAACAATCAGGGCTTAAACATTTCATTCCATGTTGTCTCTTCTACATTCTGATCCCTCAAGAAAGTTAAGACATGCAAAGTTATACAATATGGCAGCATAACTAGTAACTAGTAAATGCCTGGTTTTGGCCATCCCAGCTGTACAGTGTGAGGTTTTGGTTTAGAAATATCCTTAGTTCACATCTTTCATCTGCCTTGCTACAGTGGCAAAGTACTGTTGCATCTTCAGAGGCAAAGAACAGCAAAAAGACAAACAATGAACAAATGCCACTTGGATGCAGGAACTTGGCAAGGTATTGGCAGTAGAACATTCACCCTTTCTTTCTCTTCAGAAAATGCACAGAGATTCAACTTATCCAACTTGCCACTAGGAAAAACAAGAACAGAAAAAAAGATTATTTACATTCACAGTGCTCCTTTATAGGGCCTCAGTTTTATTCCATTCTTTCATACTGAACAGATACTCATTCCTTCCTATCCACTTCACAGCTCTTGAAGGACCACTTTTATATTATGGAGCAATCTCTCCATACAGAAGATTTTTATTTTCCTATACAGAAAATGTACTGTATCCCAGATCTAAACAGTAATTTTGTACCATGAAGATTCATGTAATAAACGCTAGAAAAGGTGATGAAACAGCAGAAACAGCCCACATGCAAGAGGAATCCAACATTTTCATGTAACAGCTACTGTAATTAAAAAAAAAAAAAAAAGGTTACCCAAATCTTAACTACTAGCTATGAGTTTTCAGACACTAAATGAAATTGCTATGCCTTAAGTAAACTCTCAAAGCAATTTCACTTCCCGGGGGGGGGGGACCCAATACAATACACATCATTTTATAAGTTATAGTTGTTGCTAAAAAGAAAGCCAGACACTTAGCAGCGGCATCAGAAGTAAACCTAAAAATTGCTGTTTTTAAGATGATGGGAAATTACTGTTTTTAATCTAACACAGCTATACCTGATTAATTCAAGATCGCTTGCTGGGAAAGAATGTCAGGGAGAAGGTATTCGTTTTGTGTCCTTTGTGTGAGCTTCCCATAGAGGCATCTGGTAGCCAACTGTGGGGAGCACAATGTCAAACTAGATAGGCCTGGGGGAGAAAGCCTATGTTTTGGACTATACCTCCCATCAGCACTACCCAGATCTGCCAAAAGTAAGTGATTATGAGAGCTGTGGTCCAAAAATCTGGAGGGTGCAGAGCCATCTTCATCCATCCAACCCCTGAAGTAGGCCTTGCACTAATATAGCAGTGTTCTCCTTCCTTATGTTCTTACTCTTAGTCCGCCTCCTTCTGGTGCAGGGCCTGCAGATTCAAGACGCTTCTCCATTTCCTCCTGTTTTCTCTTCTTTTGCTCCACAGAAGCTAGATTCTTAATACCTCGAGAAGCAGCCTTTGAAAATGAAAATGGCAATAACAGTAGTAACAACAACTAGAATTCAGTTTTTCTGCAGCAATGAATGGCCATCAAATAAATAAGTATGGATATTTATGAGGCTGTTATTTTAAATTGTGTGTTAAATTCCTGCTATATATGGTGTAAATACATTGAGATTCATAGAACAAACAAAACCCCACCCCTCTCAATCAATAGACCTTGAATTAAAAGTTGAAGACCAGAGATGTTTTCAGGACAGGTGGCAGCAAAAAGCACAGCCAAGTCAGCCCAGAAAGGCAAACATTTCTCAGGTTTTTCCTTAAGAAACAGCAGGGAAGAAAGTATGTAGCCAGCTGAAAGGGAGGTAGAAGCAATGGTCTGTTGTCTACTTCTATCCTACAGGTATCCAGTGGTTTCTATTTGAAAAGTCTATAGGACAGAAGAAGATGATAGTTCTACATTTACATTCTTTTTGTAAAAAGGCTGGGATGTAATTCTCTTCCTTGGCCATAAATATGGTCCTAGGATATGAAGGCAAGTGATAAAAACAAGACTGAAGGGATCACGATACCACAGTATAAAAAAGTAACATTGTTTCTCAGTCAACATTTGTAAGGTAAAGGAACTGATGACTGCATCAAATACTTTGTGCAACATGCCAAATTGATATGAAACTACCAGTCTTTAATAGAGCTTCCCTGAGGGTCTTCAAGGAAAACAGTAATAATTCTAGGTGAAAACAATGGGTATGGAAGGTATTTAGGAGAGCAAATCTGGAAATCTAGAGAGCAAGAGAGGTATAGCTTTCCTTGACTAAAATAGGGCAGAAGTCAACAAGTCTGTGAGGCAGAGAGGTTCTTACCAAAGACTATAACATTTGATCACAGCTTGGAAAGCTCCTTTTTTGGTATACAACTTCTGGAATCCCCCCATCAGGAATCTCACCCTGCTGGGCTGCAGCCAGCAAGGGAGGAGAGAGGCCAGGAACACTTGGGGAGCGTGAATATACCAAACACCAGGAAAACACAAGCCGAGCCAGGTCAAGTCCAGTCCAAAGGTTCAGGAGGCAGAGATCCGACCAGAGGGTTTCAGGGAGCAGGAGACACAAAGGTTGTGAGGGCTCGCTAATAATTTGCTGCATGCAAGGAGCAGCCACGTTGGCAGACTTAAATAGCCCCTGTGAGCAGGTGCTGCTCGTTATTGTTTCCTCAGCCTAGTCCAAGCAGCCTCCCTCTCCACCACCCGTTTCAGCCTTATGCGTGATTGAGGGCCGATGGACATAGCTGGCTGCAATTCTTCTGCATTACTGCTGGTTCCTTCTCCGTCATGCTGGGGCAACTCAGTCTCTGTTTGACCTTCCAGTGCAGGGGATTGTTTGCAGGTTGACTTGCTCAGTCACTGGCTCGGCCCCCTGCACAATCAGTTGCTCCTCAGTCACAGCATCATCATCTACCACACCCTCAACCAAAATAGCCACCAGGACTCCGGAAGCTGTAGTTCCTGAAACCTAACTTTCCAAACTTGTGTCTTGTATATGTATCACTGCAAGGGCTTTCCAGTCAAGTGCCACATACCCCTGCAGTCTCAGTTGCTTACAGATGGATGGTGTTAGAACAGACCTGAAGACAAGGCCTTTTCTAGAGCTAGCCCAAAGAAGGATCATAGTCTGTCTCACAGGGCCATGCTGAGAGCAAAAACTAAATGTGACTGGGTTCCCACTGGGTAGGTTTTCTTCTACGGTGCAAATGGCACCTTGGAAAAATGGAGGTAAGTAAGGGATTTCAATCAGGACAATGGCATATAGGAAAGAGATAAACCTCTAGCTTTGTTGTCCAGAACAAAAAAAAAAAAAATAAAGCAACCCCTGGCTGTGTCTACTTTTTCCAAGTGGCATCTATATGGTGAGACAGTTTCAAAAAAATGCAAACCCTGCCACCCAGTGATGCCAGCACACAACAATATGGGGAGGCAGTTTCATGTAGTAGATGGTAACATTTGAACTGGCCTGAAACTCAAAGCTACCAATGAAATAGTGGCCTCAGGTGTTCTCCTTAACTTTAGGCAGAGAAATCTGTACCTCTTGATTCATGCTCACTACCGAAGCACTCTTCACATCTACCAGAAATGTAAACTGACCATGTTAAGAGCTTCCTCTTCCAGCAAGCATCAGTCTTTGATTTCTTGCTTTGTTAAGTTTTACTGCTGGCTGTTAACACCCCAGTATTTTAATTTTTTTTTGTTGCTCTGGCTGGTTTTTGACTCTTCTGTTCTTGTTTACAAACTGCTCTGAGCACATTTCCAAGGAAGGAGCATATACATTTAATTAATAAATAAACAAATATTAGCAAACCAAAAAAGTCTTCAAGTAAGCACTACTAAAGATTGCTAACTCACGACCATAGGTTTCCTACCTTTGTCTGTTAATAGATGACACTATAATGTGATGACTGTATATTAGAGGTAGAAAATTGTGGCCCTACATACTTTTTTGGACTGCAATAGACAGCTGAAGACCTAAGTGAATTGCACACAAATCCCTGTACTGACAGTGTTCTGCACAGCACTGATGAAGACTGTACCTCAATGGTACAGCAGAAACTTTGTACACAGGACAGCCTAAGTTCAATCTCTGGGATATTCAGTTTGAGCTGGAAGAAATGCTTCCTGAAATGCTGGTGACTTCCTGCCAGTCAGTATTAACAAGACTGAGATGGATGAATAATCCTGTTCAGGGTAAGTGAGCTTCCTACATTTCTAATCTTGAAAACCCATGATAAAGTCAAGTGTAGTGGCAAAATGATGACCATTCTCCCACATTATTAAAGGATGCAATTTCCAGAAGACCTATCTGTTATTCATGTTAATTGCATAAGAAAATATCTGAATAAGTGTCAGTGCCAACCACCTGATTACCTCCATTTGTCTTTTTTCTGCAGCTTCTGCAAGTTGTCTTCTTCTCATTTCCTATGGAAAATATGAAAGACCTTGAATTAAAAAAAAAAAAAAAACTTATTTCACACCAATTTTACTGGCAGTGGGCAATAGATCTTTGAATGGTCTTTTCAAAAGGGTAAAACATTTGAGACTCTTAGAGCTAGAACCAAGTTTGTAAGTTCCTGTTCTGACCATGACTCAGTTTTTTACTCTCCTAGTTGCCAATTTGAGGTTCTTAACCACCTTGAATGTTTCCTGTATTTGTAGCGCAGGGGTTCTCACCTGCATGAACGTGATAAGAAGCTTCCATTCTTCAGTATCATTGAGCTAATACATCAAAATGCTATAAGAGCTGGGGATGAAAAGACAGAAAACTCCAAATACTTTTTTGTTTGTTTGTTTAGTGGCTTCAGCTCTAGTCCAATCAAAACTTCCAGTTAACAAAGCACAGGGTTCAAACAAAATAGCTTGTGGAGTCTTAGGCCCTTTCTGCATAACGTCGCTGTCCCACTTCTGCCACAGAATGGCAGTGGTTGGCAGGTCGTGCTTCTGCATGACGTTATCACTGTCCCACTGCCATCCTGTCACGAAGCGTCACATTCACGCAGCATTTACAAAATGGAAAAAATCCATTTTGCACTTCCAATTGTGTGGCACTCTGTACTTACTGTCATGCAGAAGCCACGGCTGCGTGTTTGCGACGCTTCCTGCCCCAGCGCAGCAATGGCAAGTGCCCATCTGTGCTGCAAAAGGAAGGGGTGGAGCTATCCTGCTCCCTTCCGCAGGGATGAACAGGTGTGGAGGGGAGCATTGCTGATGCACTCCCTTCCGACCAGGATTTGCAGCGCAACAATGTGGAAGAGTGTCATCATGCAGAAAGGGCCTTAAATTCATCCAAGTGTGTTAACTGTGGGAAATGAACATGAACTGACCAGGACAGACACAATGCTTGCTCTACTGGAACTGCACCTGCACTTTTTGACTTCTGATTATCAAAATATCAATCATAAGAACAATTATGGAATACTGCAACCAGGCAAGTGATTTTGCGTGCGAGAATACTGTCCAACAACATACATTGGTCATTCATAAAAGCACTATCAAATGTCATCCTGTATATGTAAAAGTACAAATAAGGGGCTGGGAATTCTTGCACTATCCCTAATTCAACATCACCTTACTCATCAGCTTTGCTGCCTGTTCCTGTCTTTCAAGCGTTCTCCATGAAGGTCTAAAAGAAGATAGAAAGAACACAGATAGAATCCTTGCATGCTCCAGGGTTCAATTGCAGAGAGGCCTTCAAGTGTATTCAGCTTAGAAACCCCTTTCAGATCTTCATGCTGAACACAGAAAGGTCAGTTTGTGCACATGCTTGGTCTGTTTGTATGCATAACCAGAACCTCACACACTCAGGCTCAAAACCTAGCAGCGTTTTTCACTATACAGCTATAGCACTATTATTCCACTTAAACTGCCATGACAGCTTTTTGTGGAATCCCAAAGTTTGTAATCTGATGAAGCATTACATCTCTTTGACTGAGAATTTTAAGTACCTTTGCAAATCTCAGGACTCCACAGGATGTTGCCATGGCTGTTAAAGTAGAAGGTAGCATTATAATTGTGTAATGTGAAAGGGCCACAAACAGTGCTTTACTTGCATATATACCTACATGTAAGTATATATATATAGAGAGAGCTCCATTTCTGTATAACTGCTGCCTCAGTCTTTGGAATTCAGTTTCTGAGCCTGTGCAGAGCACACAGTCATATCAGTAAGAATTATAGTCTGAAAAGGGTGAAAAAAATAACTGCAGGGATGGAGGAGAAGGATCTGTCATCATCTGATGCAGTGTCTGTCTTGACAGAAACCCTCACTGACTACGCTTGCAGCAAGTGCAAACTGGTGGCTCTCTTGGAAGAGAAAGTCAATTTACTGAAGGTATGTGTTGAGACTCTTTAACACATCAGAGAACACAAGGACTTCCTGAATAGAACAGAGGAAGAATTGATCCTATAGAACCAACAGAGAGAAACTGCCAACGAAAATGAGGAGGGCTGTAAGACTGAGGGAGCACCCTGGAGGATAGTCTCTGTCAAGAGCAGACTGTACACAAGGGATTTGGAACTACTTCGACTAAGGAATTGCTTCCTACATCTTCCCAAGGATAAGAGTGGTGAAGAAGTGCAAGCAAGAGACAGTGCATGCCAGGGAAAGAGCCAACCTAAACAGCATCTGCAGCAAGGTGAAAAGGTGCTTGTAAAAGGAGATACACTGCACACGGGTATAAAAGGAACACAGGTATAAAAGGAACCCATGGAACAAGATGAATTAGTAAATATCCTGTCTTCCTAGTGCATATATCCAGGATGTCATTGACAAGCTGGCAAAGCTCATCAAGAATATAAGGCAGTACTCCATTCTTCTGATTCATATGGGCACCAATGACACAGCAAAGAACACTTTTGAGTAGATCATTTTGGACTATGAAGCCCTGGATGAAGGGTTGGAGGCACAGGTGGTATTCTTGCCAATTCTACCACTGAAAGACAGAGGATCACAAAGGGACAGAAAGATACTGCAGGTGAGTGACTGGCTAAACGGGTGGTGTTGACAGGAGAGGTTTACCTTCTGGGACCATTGTCTTTACTTCCTAGACAAATGACCATGGGCCACACCTCAGGAAGACTGGGAAGAAGTCTTTGGCAAAAGCATGGTGCATCTGATGAAGAGTGCTTTAAACTAAATCCTTGGTGGGGCAGGAGATGATAGCTTAAACATGTGTCCAAAAGCAAGTTCTAAATACAAGGATGTGAATTCTAGAGAAGAAGCTAAGGGAGAGGATAGCAACCACAGTAAAACTTACAGTAGAAGAAAATATGACAACAAACAATGCTTTAAATGCCTATACACGAAAACACAGAGTTTGCAAAACAAACAAGATGAGATTGAAGACCTAGTGCAGGAAGGTAAATATGACTTTATAGATATAACAGACTTGGTGGGATGATTCTTGTGACTGGAATGTAACAATTGAGGGATATAACCTATTCAAAACTAATAGATGGGGAAGAAAAGGAAGGGGAGTAGCATTATATGTCAAACACAAATTTACTTGTACAGAAATCCATGTGAATGATCAAACTGGACCAGTGGAGAGTATTTGCTTTTCTGAAACAAATATCAGAAATCTCCAAGAAGCAAGAACTGGTAGTTATGGAGGAATTCAATTACCCTGATATCTGCTTTGAGACTAGCTCTGCCAAGCATAGGCTTTCCAACAAATTCCTGATGTGCCCTGCAGATGATTTCCTCTTTTAAAAGGTGGAGGAAGGAATTCAGGGATCAACAATCCGGAATTTGATCCTAACCAACAGGGAAGAGTTGACCACTGGAATCAAAACAATTGTGAATGGGGAGTGCAGAGTGATAATGTAATGCTAAAATTCATGATTGTGGGACAGGCCAAAGTGTATAGTCAAACACAAACTTTGGATTTCAGAAAGCTGATTTTATCAAGCTCGGGGAAATGGCTAGGGGAATGGCTTTAGAGATGCTAAAGGAAAAAGACACCCGGCATAGGTGTGATTGCTAAAAGCACAATCACATACAACTGCACAGGAAAAAAAATGGCAAATTTCTGAAAAAGTCAATGTGGCTGCACAGTAAACTCATAGAGAAAGTGAAAACAAAAAAGAGCATGTATAAAGAATGGAAGGTAAGGGCAAATCGTCAAGAAAGAATACAGATGTGTAGCCTGAGCTCACAAGAATAGCATAAGGAAAACTAAAGCGCAAAATAAGCTGAGACTGGCTAAGCATGCAAAAAGCAACAGCTGAGTAGGAACAAAGAGTATTTGAAGATAGGAACAGAATTCAAAAGGGCTTTATGATAAACTAGAAAACTAGGATGAAATTACTAAAATTACTAACCAACAGATTTAATTCAAAATTATACATTTAGGCCCTACGTCAACAGGCAGCTTGAAGGCATATACACACCCCGGTCTCTAAAGAAGCATTCTGTATTCACCACCTGGATGGAAGCTGCTGCTGCCACCATCAGAATACCTAAAGATCAACTGACCAAGATGCAATTCCAGCAAATACAGCTGCATCACCGTCAGAGATAAGGAATGGCATTTGAATGGAAGCTTGTACATTTTACTGAGACATGGAGCACCCCGCTTAATTGTAGTGAACATATTATCAAAATACATTATGGCATCAATAAAAAGTTTTGTTATTGGCTGTGAATATCCTTCATTGTGCATATAAATACATGGGTATGGTGAGGGCAGTAATTCCAACAAGTAAAACAAGTATGATTCTGCTTGCATTGGAAAAATGAAGTCACTATGCGATGTTATTGGCATTGTTTGGAATACAGAGTAACCACTCTGGTCTTGTCTGCTGAGTGTGATCAGGTATCATTAAAAGTGTAGAGAAATAAAAAGACAAACAAGCACCCCACTTGTGAGTAAATGACACTGTGCCTGAAGTTCTGGAATAAGTTCATAGTCCATCTTATCTATAATTCACTGAGGCCTTGTCCATGCTATTTCAGCGCTCAGTTTCCTGCCAGCAAAATGTGAATAATGGCACTCCTAACACTTATGAATTAAGATTTAAGAATTGCAGGACAACAACCATGTTAAACCTGGTTTGACTGGGTTTTTTGGGGTGTGGGGTGGGGAGGCACTAAAACAGCACCAACACATTCAACACAAGTGTCTCCTCTCCTTCACACCACACGGGCTGGTGCCTCCCACATTAGTTCCAAATCTGCACAAACACCTGATTTGCTGGTTTCCTTCCAGGATTTTTGAGAAGGGCTGAACACTCCAGCACCAGAGCTCCATAGCAAAGGATTCTAAGCACTTTCCCAACCTATAAATTCCCAACCTCTATTGGATGGAGCCATAACAAATGAAGTTGTATTGAACTCCTGTAAGGTATCTATGGCATAGAAACATGCCAAATTCAACAACAACATAACTGAGTTATGCAGACAAATAACATAGCAGACAAATTTAAGTTTTAGATTCAGCTTTGACTCTTCATTACTCCCCTATCTATTACACCCACCCAAACCAGTATTGCCACCACAGTTATTTTAAAAGCAGTTAGACAACTGTTTGTCATGCGCTCCTCCTCCTCTGTAAATATTTTAAGGGATCCAAAAATATGCTCTCTCTCATACTTCATTCTAAAACTATGTTTAAGCTACGCTTTCTCATATCCCCGAGAAAAACCCCTAATATTTCAAGCAGCCTTTTTCCCAACAGGGCTTACGCACCCTGTCATTGGCTCTCCTTGTGACCAACACTTCTGAAATGCAATCCTCCCAGCACCCTCCCTTGCTCTGTGTACCTGGGAAAAGGGGTGTTTTAAACTTTTGTGCCCCCTTGGGCACAACTGTTTTCTGTGTAACAGATCCATTTAACCTGCAAGAAACCCCTACTCAATACAGTGGGATTTACTTCTGTATAAATAACCATATAATAACAGAGGATCCGGCTGCCAAACTTCTTAGGATTCCTTGGTGTTTTTTTTATTTCAGGGGTGCTATCCTATTTCTACCTTCCTGAGAATAAGCCCCATGCAAACCAGTGGGACTAACTCCTAAATATGTTTAGGGTTATTTAAAAAGGTTTACTTGGCCTATTTCGTTGTGGTTGCATATTTTGTCAAACGAGGGAAGGAAGGAGGGAGGGAAGGTGGTCTGAACAGGCAATAGGTGCACTGAATCTTTCTTTTTCCTGCAAAGGGGGCGGGGAGTTTCAACAGAATGCACAAGCTCCAGAGCACAAGGCTGCACACTATTTCCGCACTACACTGTTATAGCGCGATTATTCCACTTTCAACATCCTCTGGAATCCTGGGGTTTGCAGTTTAGGGAGGGGCCGGCCGACAAACCCCAGGATTGCAAACCCCAGGATTCCATAGGATTTTGAAAGCGGAATAATCGCGCTATAACAGTGTAGTGTGGAAATGGCCATGTCTACTCAGAAGTAAGTCCCACTGAACTCAGTACGGCTCACTCCCAGGCAGCCTGAATGGCAGGGGAAGGAGGGCAAACACCACGAGCGGAGTGAGAGTCCCTGGGGACGGCCCTCAGGCGGAGCAGCCAGGAGAAAAGGGAGCCGCCACCAGGACCGAGAGCCGACAACTCCGCCTAAGGCGCCAGCTCCGGAGCCCCCCCTCACCACTCACGGGGTCCGGCGTCTCCACCACGTTGTCGGCCGCTCCGCCCAGGCAAGGCAAACAGAGTCCCATCCCGGGCCCTCTTCTCTCCTTCCTTCCTGCCTTCCTGCCTTCCTCCCGTCCGCCCTCCTGGGCCGGCCCGCCTCAGCACCTGGAGCAGCAGGCGGCGGCGGAGGCAAGCGAATGGCACCTCCAGAGCCCCGCCCCGAGGCCCTTTGACCACCGAGCCTCCCGCCGACGCTGCCCCGCGCCCCGCGGAGGCTTTCCTGCGCCAGGCCCCGACGGCGCCACCTGCCGCTCCGGAGCCGGAGTCGGCCCGCGGCGGGGAGCGGGAGGGAAAGCGGAGCAGGTAGGGAAGGAAGAGGGGTCAAGGTTTCTCGGTGGGTGGCTGGGAGGGAAAGAGGCGGAAAAGGTGGCGCGGAGGAAGTTGTCTGTCTTGGCCGGAGGAAAAATTCAGAATTCGCATTGTAGCAATGCCAAGAAAAAAGCAGAAACATCTGCATCGTTGGAGGGAGATGCACTCGCGCATCTTTTCCGCACTAGCCTGTTATAGCGCGATGATTCCAGTTTCAACCTCCTGTGGAATCCTGGGGTTTGCACAGGAGGTTGAAAGTGGAATCATCGCGCTATAACAGGCTAGTGCGGAAATGGCCTTAGAGGGAGCACGTTGTCTGCACAAAATTTCCCTCTAAACAGATGAGATCCTCTTTCCTAGTTTGAAGGATTTGCTGGAGGGAAAGGAGATTGACCTGAAAGATGCAAATAGGGCTTGCAACAATATGGAGATCTTTATAGAGGTTCATAACCTGTGGTCTGTGCAGGTCCACAAGAGGACTTCACAGCAGGGTCTGTGAGCTGGGGCATTTGTAATTTTTATTATTATTATTATTATTATTATTATTATTATTATTATTATTATTATTGGCTTCGGTTCCCTTTCTGATCTATTGGAAATGGCTTATATTTGTATATTTAAGAATATTAAAAGCATGTTTAAGTATATGCAGGCTCTTGTGCTTGCAAGATATTAATACTTTAATCACACGTTTTGATGCATCCTTCATTTTTTTTACATTATTTTTTATTGGTATGAAATTATATTCAGTTATTTGTACAAAGTAAAGATGCAGCATCACTATTCTAAACTTCATCTTACATTACAATTACTTATTACATTAACTTCTCTGCCACATTTTACATTTCTTTCAGAATTCATTTTTCAAACTTTGTATATATGTACAAATGTATATTCAAACCTTTTTGTATTCAAGATTCTGCTATAGTATGATGCTAATTCTTGATGTATTTTTTTAAATAACTTAGTATCAAAGTATATTTTTCTCTTACCACCACAGGTATACATATATATATCTGCATACCTGAATATACACACACACACACACACACACATATATATATACATATATTTGTGTGTGTGTGTATTATAGGTATACTTCAGTAAACAAAGTAGATGTGTTTCTGGGCATTACAGTGGGCCCTTGGCATTTGCTAGACTTTGTTTCCAGGATCCCCTGTGGATACCAAAATTTGTTGATGCTGAAGTCCCATTATGTACATGGCATAGAAAAATGGTATTCCTCATACAAAATAGCCAAGTCAAAGTGGATTGTGGGGTTTTTTTTGGATTTTTTTTCTTTTGGAATATTTTCAAGACCTGGTTGGTCAAATCTGTGAATACAGAATCCATGGACATGGAGGGCTGACTGTTCTGTAACAGAAATTTCATACCAGAGGTAGAAAATAACATGGAAAAAACGGGGTTTCATTCCTACGCCACACACACATACACACATACATGTTTCAGCAGCATGTTGCTTAGAAAAACAAAAAAGCAAAAGAAACGTGCATGTGGGAAATGAAACAACCAGGTCAAGTAAGCCTTGGATAAATAAAAACATTTTGAATATTCTGGAGGCCCTTGAAAGCTTCTTCAGAAATGGGTTCTTCTTTTACCATCCTCCACTTTTATTAAAATTTCCATTTTGGTGGCCAAACGTATAGATCTATGCCTTTTTAACATGCTAGCAGGAAAATAGTGAGGCAAGCTAGTCTGTTGTCCCCTCTTCTCTCTGTCCTGCTGATCACTCATAGTCAGTAAGGGATTCTGGAGGGAGCTGCTGTTTACCTTGCCTGTTGTAGCAAGGCACAACAACTAAAGTAGGATCAAAAAGAGTAAAATTCCATTCTTTCCCAGTTCAATCTTTGCTGCAGTGTTTTTACTATAGACGTATTTCCATAACCTGGAAACTGTTTCTCCAGCCTCTTGATGCTGCTAAAAAGCTTCCAGCAGAACAGAAGATGAGGAAGAAAGAGAAGATTGGGCAGGCATAAAAATACTTTGTGAAAAGGATCTCCTTTGTTAACTGAGGTAAATCAGAGGTGAGGAACGGTGGTGAAGCCAGTGGCCAGCAATCTGTACTTTTTTCTCCCTCACAGAGTTACAGGAATGCAAGTTTTCTCAGAATTCTGCTTCACTGAAGTAGGGTACCTGGAAGCATTTTTGTGATACAAAGTTTGTTCACACACATATGTGAGTTGGACATAGCTCACAGTTGACAGTACATAGTTCACAGTATTAAAATTCCTCTGGTATCATGTGCTCCAACAGGGAAAGAATAGTGTAGTAGTTTGAATGCTGGACTAGAACTCAAGGGGATGAAGATTCAAGCCCCCACCACTGGTTGACTTTGGAGAAGTCATACTCTCTCAGACTTAAACCATTTCTGCACTACAGTGTTAAAGTGCTGCTATTCCACTATCAACCTCCTATGGAATTCTGGGGTTTGTAGTTTAGGGAAGGGCACTTCGAATTCTCAGCCAAAGAGCTCTTCGGTCTCAGTAAACTACAAACCCCAGAATTCCGCAGAGCATTGAAAGTGGAATAGCAGCAGTTTAACACTGTAGTGCAGAAATGGCCTTAGGTGAGGGAAATGGCAAACTTTCTCTGAGTAGCCCTTGCCAAGAAAACCTTGTGATAGGGTCATTGTAAATTCGAGTCAACTGGAAGATGCATAACATCAACAGACAGACATAAATCTGTACCCTATGAATGCTGTTCATACAATGGCCTTGGTGCAGATGCTTTTGGTCATTTTTACTCTCCTTCTTTTTGATTGCTATACAGGAACTAGGAAGTGGCTCTACATTGTATCGAGGTGTATTGTTGTTGAATGCTTTCATGTTGTTTCCAATTTATGGCGACCCTAAGGTGGATCTATCACATGGTTTTCTGGGGTTAAGAGTGTGTGGTGCACTCAAGGCCACCCAGTGGGTTTCCATGGCTGATCAGGGAACCAAACCTTGGTCTCCAGGGTCATAGTCCAATATTAAAATCATTACACCATGCTAGCTTTTTTATAGGTTGTACAGCATGCCAATTTTTGATTGTTATTGTGATGACAATGATGATTAATTATAGTATGTCTTTCTTCTCACTCAGGGAATTGGCTTCCACAGCCATGTGATGGCACTGAGCGTTTCTTTGTCATTTACTGACACATGGACTCATAAGGCTGTTGGGCAACTTTTGCAATATAAACAAACATGGGAAAAATTCTTGCCAGGATGGGAAGTAAAGAACTGTAACAGGTTATCAGAATTTGTTAGTTGCCAGAATCTAATATTGATAACTTTCATCTTTAGTGTTTCCTTCACTCATCAAGTGTTACTAGAGAAACTGTAGTGCCAAAGGAAAAGCACAGATGAACAAGAAGCTTTCAAGAACTGCCTCCTGGGGGTTTATCAATGAAAGAAATTAGTGTTGTCTCTTGAAAAAATATCACGGGGTTATAACCTGCACTGTTTGCTGAGAATTGTGTTTGAAGACGAGCAAGGCTTCTCCCAGTTCTAGCTTCTTCATTTTGTGATAATAACAATTACTTAAATGGGAAAATCACTGAGCACCTTAATGCTTTATTCAATTATACTTCCATGATAAGTATTAAAAGATTACTTTCTCCTTGATGTATTTTTTTAAATTGCCACTTGAGTGGCCTCAGAGCAAAATGGAGTTGACAGAATGCCTTCATAGAAATAATAGCCAATCAGTGCTGACAGGTTTGAGAATTGATATACTATCCACTTCAGAGTGGGGAAGAGAAAATTTCAATTTCAGTGCAGAGTGGTTTCAAATGGATCATGCTTCATGAGATACCTCTTTCTTGAAGTGTAGATTGTGTAGAAAATAAGTGAAGTGAAACAGGCTTAGGTCATAGGAAAGTTAATAGTCAAGCAAGAACGAGGTGGTGGTGTTCTAATTAATTTTCTCTTTACTGTGATAAATCCAAGATTCATATCTTTAATCCCTATGCAAATTGTTACAGTTGTAATTAGCTCTTGGAGACAGAGCCTCTTTCCCATTTCTTTTCAGTGATGTTTTGACTCTATTAGTGCCAAGAAGCACTTGTGGCTTGCTTTACTCTCACGTACTGGATTATTAGATAGTTGAATCCATTTAGACTCACAGAATCTGTACTCCTTTGTAAAATAAATAAGTCAATCTGCAATTAGTCATGGATTTGAAATTGGAAAAACACCTTTTAACAATGGTTAATTCAGATCTCCCTGAAAAGGCACGTATTTGCTCATACAGAGGATTGCGTCTTCCAAGTAGTGGGTACATTTGAATGCCATAAGAAGCCAGAATTCTACAGATTTGTCTCCCCCCCCCCAGAAAAATACCTATAGAATCAACATTGGTTATTTCTCTAGCTTGTTGGTGGAGAGTACTAGCTCCTGTGGGATTCTAATATCATCCTAAACAAACCATGGAAGGTCTGTGGGGTTTTTAGCATTCCTGAGGCAAGGGGGAATGATTGGGCAGTGCACTCCAGCATGTGACTTATCTTTGAGAAGTCAAGGTGTAACCCCAAAACATGTCTGACTCAGGGGTCCAGCCATAATGCCAGTGTCTCCATGTCATGGTGGGGAATATTAGCTCAAAGAGGAGGCCTGACAGAAGGGAGTAACCTTACGAGATCTTTGACACCTATGTCTATCAGTACTAGTGCAGGGAAGAACCAGCCAGAAATCTAAAAAGTAAATGTATGTGTTTTATCGAGGGAATTAACAATCATACACACATAAGATCCATACAGTCACACAAGGCTAGCTGAAGGGAGGAAAGGTTTGGATAGTGAGAGTTCAGAGTGAAGTGGGTGGTATTTACCAATACAGCAGAGAAGCGAGGAGTGATATGGCTTAGACTAGGAGTCGAAGGACAGTAGAGAAATGGGAATCAGAGCGGCAGAGTAATGACAAGCAACCAATATACTGCGAGTATACTGCAGGTTGGCTAGCTCAAAACTGGGATTTAAATACAGTAGATTTAAATACTATTTTCTGCCTGGAGGGCAAAGCTGTTAATGTCTCTCTGGCCAAGCAAACAATAGAGTCCAGAAGGTGGACAATGGGATCTGGAATAGACTAATGGCATTAGCGTTAGGTGACAAAGGGACTGATGGGAATCTTGATAACTCCTTGACTGACTCAACTTACTGTATTAGAATGTGCAAACAGAGCCATTTCCTTACGGTTCTGTAAAAATAAATACAAGCAAACAACTCCACACATGCAACAGAGAAAAATCTATAAACATCAAGAAGAATGGTGAGTGCAAGGCTCACTACTGCTTTTAATAGTTGTTTCAATAACTTATGTGAGTTTAGATTTGGTCAATACAATTTCAAATATAAACTTAAAACCAACAAACCAATACAGTAAATCATAAATATATCGGGTAAGATGTAATCAAACTAGCTGCCTTTTGAAATATGGACTGTAATCCAAACCCACCCAGTAGAGCAGCAGTTGGAAATCCAAGATGGGCCCTATACTTGTGTGTCCACAGGTGAAATGAGGAGATAAACATTTTGAAGGTTCATGTAAGGCATCCTTTACCTCTTATGCAAATGATTCTCCCAGTCTGGTGAAGTTTTGCTCCCTCAGTGAACTCAGTTGGCTGCTGGTGGTTGGTGGGTCAGACCACACTAAAAGCTACCAGTTGGATCTGTATCTACTGCTGCTGTACTGGCTGCAACTGGATTCATCCCTTAGTGTTAGTATACATAACGTTCCTTTTTTCCCCTCTGGCTGCATTGCATTGGCTGTTAATCCATTTTAAAAAAGCATTTATTATTATTTCACTAATGACGTATTTAAAGAAGCACTTCTGCGGGTGTGTGCCTTTGCTCCAGGTGTGCTGACCAAGCTATTCAGGATTGTTGTGTTACCCTGGCTACTGAGGTCTGGGGGACATCTGGATTTTACTAAAGTTGGGGAAATTAGCAGACCATGACTTGGCAAAATGGAGGGCAGGGCAACACAGCGAGATCTTTTATCCTATGCTTACGGGGTCAGACTGCATGAGAAATAGAGAAGTCAAGTGTCCTTTTAAATGGTCTTTCATTTGGCAGAATTGGTAAAGTTTGCTCACACTCACACACAAAGCATTCACTCACACAAGCACACAAGGATTACTGAGGTTGAAGCTCTTAAGAGAGGGAAGAGTTAAAGGAACAAAAGCAAGTATGCTACACCTGATCTTGAAGGCTGCTGTTTTGGGAAAGCACGGGGATAGATCAGCAGACAAAGAAAAAGACTGACAGGATCCTTTAGGCTAGCAGACACTAGTCAAAGGTGGAAATTCTCCCGAAAAAGAGAGAGCGAGAGCTGGCCAGCCAGTGAGAGGAAGGGAGAGAGAAAAGCCAAAGAGTCAGAGAGAGAAACGCTAGCACAAGCCCCAAAAGGTAATGCAAATATAGGCATGCATGCTTGAGAGGTGGACAGACCCTGTTCCTGGGAAAGGACAAATGGCAGGATCAGGCAGATGGGGTAAAGGATTTTTATGGCAGTGTAATCAGGGCTCAGGAAAAGGATAGGGATGAGGATTTGTTTGAAATCTTCCTGTTTCCTGACTCAGAGTTATCAATCAAGAAAAAAAAATCTTTCTTTGAAGTTTCCAAGAACTGGGAGTCAAATTAAGCAGGTAGCCAGTTTTTATGGCTTGGTTTTCCAGAGAATAGACAAACCATAGGGGGTTTTGCTCTTTCAGGAGATTCCTTTTGCTCTCCTTGCGGGAACCATTAAATTGAACACAGCCATGCCCTGAGATCATCTCTGACCTGTTTTTCAGTCAGTTCCTCTTCCACATGGCCTCATCCAGTCATTGTGTATGATTTATATTTTATGACAATTAAACATATTTGCTAATATATTGATATAGATATATAGATTATAGATATTGCTAATTAGACGGTCAGGATAGTGGAGTTACAGTTGGAAAACCTGAACATTGATATATCTTGAACTAAGTTTCTGGCCATAAAAATGCACTGACATAATGTCAGATGTACACCAGTATAATCTTAACTGGCTTATGCTAAGATTCTTTCACTGCACAGTTATAGTGCTATTTTCACTTTAACTGCTGTAGCAACATTTTATGGAATTCTGGGGTTTGTGGTCTTGGAAGGCCCCAGATCTCTCTGGATGTGAATTCTGAATATCACTACTTAAACTGTAAACCCCAGGATTCTATATAATGTTGTCATGGCAGTTAAATTGCTATAGGTATGTAATGTGAAAGAGACTCAAATCTGATGGTAAAAAGGTAGACTTAGAATTATTATGCCTGTGTTCCATTATGGTGCAACGAGGATGGAAGGAAAAAGACTGTGTTTTTCTGTTGTCTCTTTTGCATGTAATTATTGTCTGTCTCTCTGGCCACTGAAAAGTTATTTATTTATCTAAGGTACTTAATTTATCACCCCATAGCTTGCTAGCCCCACCACTATCGGAATGATACACAATCAGTCAAAACACTTTTAAACATCCAATACATAACTAAAACCTAATTAAAATACTGAAAGCTTCTTTTTAAAAATATCTCTAAAACAGTTTTAAAAGCAGCCTTCTGAGGATAAATAATAGCTATAAAAAAGATTTTAAAGACAACTGGAACAGATACATAATCTTACCATCCAAAGGCCAACTGAAATGGCATATTATTCACTGTTGTTGTTATGTGCTTTCAGGTCATTCCTGTTTATGCAACCCTAAGGCTAACCTATCATGGAATTTTTTTGGCAAGATTTGTTCAGAGAGGTTTACCTTTGCCTTCCTCCAAGGTTGAGAGAATGTGACTTGCTCAAGATTACCCAGTGGGTTTCCATGACCAAACAGGGATTTGAACCCTGGTCACCAGTCTAACAATGATATCATTACAGCACCTTTACTGCCCATCTGAAACTCAAAAGGGGTAGACCTAACCTGACTTTCCACTGGATGGAGTTCCACAGTTGGGATGCTGCTACAGAGAAAGCCCTGTTATATGTACCCACCAGCTATCCTACAAGGTGGTGGGGCTTAACAGGGAGATAGCTGGTAAACTTAAGATTTCAGGCTAGTTCATACGGGAGGAGGTGGTCTTTATTTGGTGCATTTTTTGTCTTATATCAGTTTATGAATTTGATTATGTTGGTATAGGGCAGAGGTGGGAAGCCAGAGGCTATGGACAATAGGAGAGAAAATGTAGAGTTGCCAGTTCAGAATGTCCCCAGGCCCTGAGATTTGTGGGCCAAAACCTGAGACCTAGCAATGACCTAGTATGCATTAAGTGCCAACTATAGTTGCTCACAGTTTGACGTTCAAACACACATACCCATGCTCACTCTCACACAGAGAATGTATTTTTATGTTTAAACATTATGTCAGAAATCTTAGCTAACAGAACTGTTCCTAGAATAAAAAGTATAGTTATTCTTTCTCACCTGCTTAGGGGGATGGGATAAGAAATACTTAATCTAGCCTACTGTAGAATCCAGGGATTTGTACTTTGGTGAGATCTTTACATCCCTTGCTAGATGCTTTGGTGCTGAACTATGGCAGCAAAGCTTTGTGTTAATAGGCCATTGCTTACTGTGCTGAGGAACCATTAAAACCTTTGCCCTTTAAGCAGAAAAAGAGTATTTAAACCCCTGCCTGGCTAGTCAGCTTGCATTACACTGGTTGCTGGTCATCACTTTGCCACTCTGATTTCCTTTTGTATTCTGTTCTTGGACTCTTAGTCTAAGCCACATCACTTCTTCTTTTTTCTCTTCTCTTCTCTTCTCTTCTCTTCTCTTCTGGATTGATAAATATCAACCACTTCACTCTGAACTCTCACTATTCAAACTTTTCCTCCCATTAGCCTTTTGTGATTGTGTGGATCTTGTGTGTGTGATTGTTAATTCCCCCAATAAAACAAATTAGCTTACTTTTGGATCTCCAGTTGGTTCTTCCCTGCACTAGTACTGATAGACATAGGTGTAAAAGATCTCATAAAGTTACCCCCCTGCCCCGTTAGGCCTCTTCTTTGAGCTAATATTCCCCTCCATTTCATGGAGGTACAGACATTGTGGGTGGACCCACATTTTGGGGTAAGAGTGGCAGAGAATTCTACAAAGCTGTGACCAAAATGCAAATCCCAGAGTGATGCAATTGATTTCAAAATGTTGTACTGTTTAGTATGGATGTCTCTGTAGCCAGAGACCATATTAATTTTATCTGCCCTGACTCTTTTTGGCTTCAGATCAATTTAAATAGTTGCTGCCATTTTTTGTTACCGCCTGATCATTTTACTGTATTACAACATAGATGTAATGCACTTTAGTATTTTCACATTAAACATTAGTGCACTTTCAATTAAAAGTGTTTAACATGGGCCATGAGCCTTGGCTTTCTCTAGGGGTTAATAACCCACGATTATAGTCCATTAGAATTTTCTACACTTAGACAGTTCCTTGCGTATGCAGCAGAAGTTTCCTTAGGCATGTAATCTGATTATGCAGACAGGTCATTTCATTGTGGGATGGTTTGCTTTTTTAAAAATCTCCATTGTTATATTTTTAAATTATTGTTTGCTTTTCTGATTGATGGTGTTTTAATATGATAGTTTATTTAGTTGTGTTTCAACTCTTTAGTTATCAGGGGTTTTTTGCCCTAATCTGTTTAATTTTGTTGTACGTTGCCTAGGGCATCATGTTGAAAGAAGGGGGTATTAATTAATTAATTAAAACATATAAGCCACCTGAAAACATGCTGAAAATAATAAGCTCTAAGTAGTGTAAGGGTAGAGTCTAACAAGGATTGGATAAGATTAATGCATAAATCCTAAGGCATTTCTGTATGTCAGTGGGTATTACTTCCAAAGTGCTTTGGAATCATTACAGCCTGACAAAGATTTTTCAAGAGATACCAACTTTTTGCTGAAACTTTTTAACAAGAATCGAAATGGATGGTAAGAAGAGCCCCAAAACTGATTGATGTTGCTAATACATATAAGAAACAGAAAGAATGTAAGCTTGGTTGTTTGACTAGAACTGGTCATGTTTAGAATTGATGAATGGAGATGGAAGTATAGAAATCAGATGAATGAAAAAAAAGAGTGAGGAAGACCATTACTATGCTATAAATAAAAAATCAAGGTTTTGTTCAGGGGCAGGCAAAATCAAAAGAGGGATGGATTTGTTCTTGGTCTGCAGAACACTAATGTATCTATCCATCATGTACTGATGTAGATACGTTTCCATGAACATCTCTATAAATTTGAGGTCCTTAAAAATCAATGTGCATTATCACTGTGCACTTCTAAATTGCCAGGGAAACTTTCACTAGTGCTTCACATTTTATTCTGATGAATGAAGCAGAACTCTCCCTCTCTCTCCCCATCTCTCTCATCAAGTATGTGGGTCTGTTTCCCCAGCTGAAATCAATACTCAGGATTTTATGCACAATAATTCCTTGGCACATTAGGGAATACACAGTACTCTGAAAATAATTTTTACATCTGGGTGTAACCATCATAAAGACATACTGATCCCAGATCATATTTGCCATTGGTTTGTGTGAATATGTGTGTAAATCAATTGCTAGATTCAAACAGAGCACATGAAACAATTTTACAATTTTTAATTGAAATTTTTCACTGATACATAGCACATACATGATAGGGACATAGGGAGAGCATAGTTCAACTGTTCATTGATGAAGTTGACATTCACTGCTATCTTTCAATATATCTTCTGTCTCCCTGTCCCGATAAAGGATTTTTTAATTCTGATTTCAAAACTTATTGAACATCAGTGGAGCAGTACCCATTTTCAAAAGATTCTGAAAACTACAAGAGCATAGCTCACACTTTATGCCTACCATCACACTGATGCTAAGACAGCATTTCAAAATAGTGGCAATCTAAGCCAGCCTTTGAAAACCTGGCTCAGCAAATGTGCTTGCGAGTCAGCTTCACAGCAGCAAGCTCCACACCTTTTCCACACGTGTCCATTGATGCCTCTGTGAAATGCCCATTTTGTTTCCATGCTCATGCAGGGATTTGAAGATCAGAGTATGTTGGGGAAAAGTCTTCTTGCTACATCCCCTTCATCTGTGTTAAACGAGTCAATCTTTTCACCACCAAAAATACATGTTAAAGCAAAGTGAAGTAGAGAAAATGCCTTCATAGAAATGATAGCCAATCAGTACTGACAGGTTCAGGAAATTCACAGTGAGAAAGAGAAGATTTGAATTTCAATCCAAAGTTTCAAATGAATTGTTCCTCATGAGAGGAATTGTAATGGGCTCCATGCAGGGAATTGTAATTGTGGTGACCAGGGAGAGAGCCTTCTTAGTGTTGGCATCTCATTTATGGAATGCCTCTCCAGAAACACCTGGAATAGATATTTATTCTATCAGTCTTTTAAATTTATTTATTGAATTTATACCTCACCTTTCTCCCAAGAATTAAATAGCAACATTATTTTAAAAACCATGATTAAAGACAGTTAAAAACATTAAAACATATTTAAAACATAAAACACACGTTTTTAGCACATGAGTTTGTATAAAGCATGCTGTTTATGCTTATGGTATTAGTATTTTATCTTGCTTTCTTTTTAAGGGCCTGGAATCTCTGCTGGAGGAAATCTTTTAACTCTCTTAGTAAAGAGATCCATCCTAACGCAGCTGCCAGATATCCTGACCAGTCCCCAAAGCAACAGCAATTCTGTTGGCAGTTAGTGAGTGAAAAAGAGAGGGAAGCATATAGAAGGAAACAAGAAGTGGTTTTGAAAACCAAGGTATGGAGATATATTGATGACAAGCAGAGTCAGGAAGAATTTCTTCAGGTACCCTTTGTGAGTTTTTGAGAATATTTTTTTTGGGCTTGTAAGTTCTTCTGTCCCTCCAGGACAGCAGTTCTCAACCTGTGGGTCGCGACCCCTTTGGGGGTCGAACGACCCATTCACAGGGGTTGCCTAAGACCATCGGCAAATATGTATTTCCGATGGTCTTAGGCTCCATTCCCTCCTCGGTGGTGGTGCGCAAGTGCAAGCTACATGCTTGCGTCCTCCTGCCCCCTGTTCAGAAGGGACTGAAATCGTTGCCCTTCTCTGCTACCAGGAGAACTTCCCGTCTGACAGGCCAGTTTGGGGGGCGGCAGCAGCACAGGGGGCATGCCCCCTCCTTGCCATGGCCCCTGCCCCAATTGCCATGGAGGGGGGCACTGCAGAAGGGCCGGGGGGCCACAAGGCCGCGCTTTTCCGGGGGGAGCTGCACCCCGCGCAAAAGACAAAGACGCCGGGATTCCTCCTCCCCTTCCGGCCAGGGTCAACACTCTGGAAACTTTTCCCACACTGCCCCCCCCCAGTGGAAATGAGAGCGAAACAGAAGCAGAGCCCGGGGGGGGGTTCTCGGAGTTTTTTCCTGAGGGAGACGCGCGGCTCCTCTTTCCCTCCCTGCCCGCCCCCCTTGTTCCTGGCCGGCGAGGCGGCCTTTGCGGGGGGGGGGGAGGCATTGTAAATAATAAATAAATAATTTTATGGTTGGGGGTCACCACAACATGAGGAACTGTATTAAGGGCTCACAGCATTAGGAAGGTTGAGGACCACTGCTCCAGGATAATTGAAGGAAACTGTTGTTTAGTTTCTCAGAAACAAATTAATCAATCAGATGCAAAGTGAGCAAGACCAATGCCTGTGTCAGATCTCAGGAAAGGCAGAGCAGGGCAGGATCTGTATAGGAGAAAAGAACAACTTTGATAGAAAAATACAACTGGATTTGGACTGTTGGACACTGTGGGCAGTACTTAGTTGACATGCTGGTTTGAAGCAATGGGCCCATTTCAGTGTATATTTTCAATCCATTATTCAATTCATAATTTCCACTCAGTCTGTCTTTCCAGTTTGAGGTTTTATCAGAAATGGGAGTTATAAATGTTATGATGGTGGTGGTGGTGGTGATGATGATGAATCCATCCCATCATTTTGTTCCTTCAAGGAGCATATCCTACATTCTAGACCAGCGTTTCCAACTTTCCAGATTTTCAGGACTCATCATGCCCAGGAACTTGCCCCTACTAGCAGAGGATTAATAAGAGGCATAGTTCAACATACTTGAAGGGAAGTGTGGGGAAAGCTCTTCTTTACCACAGCACTTAATAAGAAAGGCCAGGAGATGTATAAGTAATGTTTAGGGTCTGAAACTGATTGCCTCAATTAGGAGCTATTTTGGGCCTACTTATTAATAGCAATGATAACATTTAAGCTTATCTGCGTAAAATGTACTTTCTTCCATTACTCAGGGTGCTAGTTTTCAGTAGCAGCATACTGCCATATACTTTGACACTAAGGTCAAATAATGTTAATGCTTTTCTGTTCATTGTAATGGCTTTTTCAGTAATCTAGAAACTGGGTAATTGCATTAGCCAATTTTGTGAAGTCATGCTTCAGAGGGAAGATGAGTAGTTTTCCTCAAGAAATATCAAATTTGGCACTTTTCTAGTTCCTTACTTTCACGTAGGGAACGTTACACTTGCTAAGATGTCAAGCAAAATTTGAACATTTTCCGTAATAGGATAAATGATATGGTACCATGTCTTTGGAAATTCTAGTGGCCCTTCAGCAGAGTTAATAAAACTATTATCAAATAATTCATATTGCGTTCCTTTCAAGTGGATTTAATTTCCCAGGAAGGTGGCTTGTTAGCACCAATTACTTTTTCAGCCTTGGTCCACCAGATGGGGCTCTGTAACAAGGTTTTAGCTTTATGAAACTGGCTTACTGCAAGTATGATGCATCCATGCTGGCCTTTATTTTTCTGATGTAGTATGTGTCTAATGTTTTAAGTCCTTCAGCTTAGAAAATTTCAAAGGCATAAGAACCCTCCTCTGAGAAAAAGGTGAGTTGTAGCAGCACAGGATCTGAAAAGAGAATTGTTGCTTGGCAGAGCATAATTCTACCTTTCCTCCAATGGGCTTTAGGCCACATACATACTCCTGTCCTTTTTCCACCTACAACAACCCTGTGAAGAAGGTCATAGTAAAAGAAGGTGGCCCAAGGATACCTACTCAGTTTTATAGTTCACAAAGGGCTTGAATATGGACATCCCAAATCCCAGTCAAACACTCTAACCACTATACCACACTGCCTCTCTCCACACATGTTCATGAAAAGACTGGGTCTCACCTTCTCACTCGTCAGTTGCCAGTACTGTGGCTTATCATCACAGCTTTGAAAAATTATTTTAAAGGCTAAGACTGGCATTCTGTATTGCAGTTATAGATTCATAACTATTCCATATTCAGTAACACTAGGTGTTCTTACTGTAAGAGCATATAAATCCTAACAGCCTGTCTTAACAGGCATCAGCTGATTTGGATGAAAAAGGTCTGTTTAGCTGCAAATCAGGGTGCAAAGAGAGTGATGTTTCCAGCCCTCTCCAGAATACAAGGCTGTAACAATCAGCAGGATCCCATCACAGTCCCTTGTCACAACCTCACTTGCTGACGGGAAGGGGCTGGAAACATCATTCTCCTTGCGCCCAGATTTGAGCAGAACAGACCTTCCTCATTTGATGCAGCTGCTGTCTGTTAAGCTTGGGTGAGGCTAGGAGGCATTACTTAGTTATGCATACATAACTAGTTGCTGTTGAATGTTGGCATAATGCACTAGCATTCTATTACTTTACAAAAATGTTAATACCTCATTGTTACTTTTTTTTTGCTGTCAGGCAAAAAAGAACCACTTAGGTTACTCATTAGTAACACATTAGCAATCAGTTAGTTTACAATTGCTATTTTTAATTAAAAATCTAAAAATGTAGCCCAAATTTCTGAAAATTACTGAAACAATTACTGAAAGTCTGAAACAATGAGTAGCTGAATCCTTTGTTATAAGAGTGTTCCATCTTGCAGCAAAAATTCTTTCTGCTGTTTTTTTTCTGTTTCTGCAGGTATTTATGTGTTTCATCGTAGGTTTTTTAAAAAGAACTTTTGTCTTGTGCTAGTTGCAGTCAAGAGGAGTTTGAAGTCCAGGCTCACCCTATTTTGTATGCTGCAGTCATCAGTCAAAAAACACATCCCTCTGATAGAATACTATAACTGCCATTTTGGCATCAATAAAGAATATTGTAGCTCTGTAGGTGAATGCTCTGTCTGTTCAACTACTGTTGCTTCATCTCTGAAGAAGTGAAAGAAATAAGGGTAAGGATAATTTCTTGTGAGTTATTAATTCAAACATCAAGCCCAGTTCATCATACAGATGGAGAAAAACAGGTTAAAAATATACATCAGGTTGCTCAGTTGAGGTCAGGTTAACTCCTACTCAGAATTAAACTAGAGGCAACACATCTAGTTAAAACTGTAAAGGATTCCAATGCTCAATTTTTAAAATGTGCCATATGCTGTTGTATATGTACTCATTTTTATTATTATTATTATTATTATTATTATTATTATTATTATTATTATTATTATTATTATTATTATTGGCATTGGCTACCTTAGCAAGAAAGCAGAAAGTCAGAATATAAATATCTTAATCAATCCCACTTCAGTGGATATCTGTGGGAAGAGATTTCCATACTGGGAACTCTTCCATGCTGTATCTTAATCTCACTCCAAGGGATCTCCAGGGGAAAGGATTCCCATACTGGAAACTCATGTACCATCATGTAGGAGTCTACATGATGTTAAATATGCATTTGGAAACGGGTGCTTAACACTGAGGCCATTTCTGTACTACACTGTAATAATGCTATTATTGCAATTTCCACATCCTGTGGAATTCTGGGGTTTGTTGTTTAGTTGGGTTTGCCACAATTTGCAAAGCTTAATTTTGTGACTCGGAAAGACTCTACAGGGGGCCTGTATATTTACTTAGTTAGCTTCCTCCTTCCCTGGCAGTCGTTGCAGAACCAGATCTCACCCATCACTCTGCTCTGCATCCACCTTCTGTTTGGAACTAAGTAGGTTACTTATTCCATCACCATAAACCAGTGAGAAAGAATCAAATTCTTTCATTTCACCTTGATCTAGGAACATCCCCTTTAGCTAAGATTTCTATCTTAATTTCCAAACAGGAAAATATATTCTGTGTCTCTGTGTGTCTCTGTGTTTGAATGACAGGTTGTGAACAATTCTGGTTGGTACCTAATGCATAATAAGACTTAATGTCATCCTCAGGGGGCACCTCTAGGTCCCTGGTTTTGGCCTGGAAACCTCAGAGCCTGGGGCAATCCTGAACTGGTAACCCTACTTAAGGCCCAAACACCCCCCCCAATAGCATTATATTTCATAATCATACCAACATGCTATGGAACCCTGGGGTATGCAGTTAGGGAGAATTGTTTAGAAGTGAAATATAGCACTATAATTTTGTATAGTGCAAATGGACTGGGAAACTAGGTATGCTTAGCCTGGAGAAGAGAAGACTGAGAGGTAGGCCATTTCCGCAGTACACTGTTATAGTGCTATTATTCAACTTTTAATATGTGGAATCCTGAGGTTTGCACTTTAGGAAGGGGCATTTAGATTTCTCAGCCAGACTGCTCTGACCTCACTAAACTCTAAAGCCCAGAATTCCACAGGATGTTAAAAGTGGAATAATAGCACAATTAACAGTGTAATGTGGAAATAGGCATAATATGATAGATATCTTTAAATATCTGAAGGGATGTCATATGGAGGATGGAGTGAGATTGTTTTCTGCTGCTTCAGAGTCCAGAACATGAACCAATGGATTCAAATTATAAGACAAGAAATTCCACCTAATATTTGAAAGAACTTTACTGTAAGTTCTATTCAAGAGTAGAATAGCTTGACTAAATGGATAGCAGACAGTCCCTGTTTGGAGATTTTAAATTGGATGACAATTTCTCAAGAGTGCTTATCTGTGTATTGCTACAAGGCAGGGGATTGAACTAGATATCAGTTGCAATCTCTGCCAGCTCTATGAGTCTGTGGTCTCCTTCTGAATGGCACTGAGTTTGGTCATAAAACAAGCAGTCCCCTTATTTCCTTTTTCTAAATTTCCTCATAAATTCTGCTCTTGCAAACAAGAACAAAAAAAATTATAATTTTTCTCCTCACTGTGTGAAGTGTCACTGAAAACTGCAGATTTTTTGAAGATTAGTTGCAATCCAGAACTTATTCTGTGCAAAAAGCCAGTATGGGTTTTTTTGTTTTTTGTTTTTTTGCACAGAAACTGTATTTTCTGAACAGAAATTAACATTTATCCACAGAAATTTGCTTTATTCACAGAAAAGTAATTTTTCTGTGCGAAAAACACATGCATTTTCCCCCCACACAGAGTATTCTGCTCATCTAGGAGTGTCTTCATCAGAGTTTCCCACCACTCACCCCCCGCTTTTTCCCACCATATTTTGAACATTTTTTGAATATTCTTTCAGTCCCTGCCTCACACTCTGCATCTTCCCTTACCTCGTTCCCTCACTCACTGCACTTTCTTTCTGGGTGACATGGTCGTGGTGACTTGCTCCAACTTGTCTTACATGAAGTATAGGTAAATGAAGATAGGAGCACTCTTATTCTCTCTCTCTTTCTCACTGATATCGCACTTGGACATCTGGGACATCTAAACATGTTGTTGTAGGGGAAAAAGCAACTTGAGAAAGGTGGAGAGGGTCATATTCTGACCTTCTGATATAACAGTGATTCATAAATAAGGGTTGTTGCTATGGTATTTTCATGGCAAAATACATTTAGCGTACTTATAGCAGATCTGACCTTTTCAAAATTCTGCATCTTGAGGGCAATATTCTGACATTCTCTTTTTTTTTGCATGTCCTTTCTCGCATGGCTGCTCTTTAACATGAGTAGGCAACACACATTAGCCTACTCCTGAAGCATCAAGGATGTAAGCAGCTAGCCCTACCAGGCAAAGTTGAAATACTTGCTTTCAAATGTGCCAAAGGAGAATGGCATTTTTCAGAGTAATACTGCTGCCTCCATACCAGTGGCTTTTTATTTATCTGTTTAAAAAGTTCATAGTGTCACCCAGCTGCCTAACTGGCAAATCACATAGGGTGGGGTTGTAAATATAAAAACAAACAATAAAATAACAGACTCTACAATAAAAAAAATTAACTGACATGGGACCTAAAACTTTCAAACATTAAAATATTAGAATGTTTGCTACAGTTTTAATGTGCTAAAACCAGATAAAGTTTGGAGGTTTCATTCCTTTATAGTACAGCTTTATTTATTACTTTTTACTGTCTTCTTTGCTAAGTACCCACTAAGTGACCTGAGGCAAACTTTCATTTCTTAAGACTCATTCTTCCATGTACAATACTACTGGCCTTCCTTGTGAGGGATATATCAAGATCTGATGAGTTAAAAGAATCCGCTAAATCAAGAGTGGACAACTTGTGACCTTCCAAATGTTGTTGGACTGAAATTCACAATTGACTACACTGGCTAAGTTTGATGGGAGTTGCAGTTCAACAACATCTGGTCCATATGTTGCCCAACTCTCATCGAAATGCTGAGTGTTATTTAAATTCTACATTGAGTGGCACTGAGGATCTTAACAGAGGACAGCTGTCTGCATTTATGCTAGTTTGAAAGGAAAGCTTGAAGAAAAGAGATGATTACTTTTGCCATGGACACATTAGGTAATAGATCTATGCGCTATTTGCAGGAGATCAGCATTTCTGCCATGGTTGGCCTTGTGCTAATTGTTGACCGTGTAAACTTAAGCGTTCTTTGCCAGTACATGAGTATTAATTTTTTGCTTTTGACTAGATCTTTATGCAGCTCTGTTAACCACTTAGTGACTGGTATGTTAGAATCCCTGATTTATAGTAACTCAGATGTAGATTTACGTTTGTAATGTAAAGTGCATGCATGGGATGTAGTTGGCCATTGATGCCACCACATTTTCCTAGTCCCTAATTTGCAGCTGTCTCCATTTATTGGATCCTGGTGTTTTAGTAAAATAAAAAAGTCAAATCAACAAGTGGATGTCTGCTCATCATTCTTGTGAGTAACCTGACCATTCTGAAATGATAGGAAGTGTAAATATAGAGAAAATATTGGTCATTAGCAGAGCACCTACTTTGGATCTGAAGGATCTGAAGTTCATATCTTTTCAGTTAAAATTTCAGTTAAAATCTCAGTTGAAAGGATCAGAGGATAGAAAAGCAGATCTTGGAAATAGTTATTTTCTGAGTAACAAAGGCATAACCAGGTTACATGGCAGTATTAACTTGGTTTAGGAACAGAGATATAGCAGTATTCTTACAAATAAGAATTCTGCCCCCTCCATGAAATTTTCTTTCACTTCTCAAGTCTCTTGCATTGCAAAGTGAAACACTGAAAATCATTCACACCTAGAACTCATATTTGCTGTGTTCACATTCTCTTGGTAACTTTGACTTTGCCTGCTCCTTTTCTCTGGATGCCCAAACTCTATTTCTAAATGTTCAGCTTCAGTTTTAAATTGCTACGATGCTAGAAATTTGGGAATTGAATGACAATTTCATTGTGGATCAGAATTCATATCAGAGAATCAAAGCCCTCATTTAGCACCATAGGGACATCCATGGTGAAGGATAAATTGACTCCATATACATGGTGGCAGAATTGAAGTGCTGCTTCCGGCACTGCCTCATACTGCTATCTCATACTTTGTTGTATGTGTTAGGCAAAAAGGTAGATGAGAGGAGATTGTGTTTTGTACCGAAGGCCAGGGGTTGTACTATCCAGGTGTTTTTTTAAATAACAAGAAACAAAACAAAACCATATTTTAATTGCCTTTTAACTACCTATTTTTTTTAAAAAAAATGTAATTATAATAGCAACTAAATGCAGGAGGGAAGGGTTAGAAATACAGCTGTTTCTAAAAAAAATAGCTAGGGTCTGTGAGAGAGTCCTTTCTCTACCCTAAATGCCAAGAAAGTAGTTGCCAGTGAGTGGAAACAATATTAGGCTAGGTGGACCAAATCCCTGCCTCAGTATAAGGCAGCATCATAGAGTGGTAAGGAAACTTTTGCTTCAAAGATTAGGGTTTGGTGGCAAAATGGCCTGAAAAATCAATTTGTTTGCTTCTTTGATTGTTCTATTCATTTATAACCCACCTTATCCCCAATAACAGGACTCAAGGTGGCTTTCTTGTTGTGTGCCTTCAAGTATTTCCAACTTGTGGTAACCATAGGGCAAATTTATAATGGAGTTTTCTTGGAAAGATTTTTTCAGAGAGGGTTTGCTGTTGCCTTCCTCTGAGGCTGGGAAAGTGTGTGTTGCCTAAGGCCACACAGTGGGTTTCCATGGCTAAGCAGAGATTCGGAACCTGTTATTCCAGAGACCTAGTACGACACTGAAACCACTTCATAACACTGGCTCTCTGCACCATGCTAGTGGCTTGCAACATATTAAAAACAGTGCAAATTTTAAACTGTGCAAAAATCAGTATAATAAAGGGTTTTTTTATATATATAAAAAAATCTTTGAAGTTAAAACCATTACAGTTCATTTAAAGACTACATTTTTAAAAAAAGGCAAAAGAAGCACAACACACTATTAAGAACCTATTACAGTTACTTTTGGAAAGCCTGATGGAATGAAAATGTTTTTACTTGCAAGCAGAAGGAAAGCAAGGAGGGAGCCATCCTAGCTTCCCAGATAGGGAGTCTGGGAGCAGCCCCTGAGAAAACTCGCTCTCTTATTCCCACCAAATGAGCCTGAGATGGTAGTGGGACAGAGAGAAGGGCCCTCCTGAAGATCTTAGACCTCTAACTGGCTCATAAAGAGAGATAAGAGTCCTTCAAACAGTTTGAATGTTTATGGTGGTTGCGGTCAGTCTGTCTATCTATCTATCTATCTATCTATCTATCTATCTATCTATCTATCTATCTATCTATCTGGGTTCTCTGGCAGACTAGACAGATGTTTTGAGCTACTGAATCTCTCCTGTAATATTCCAGTACTTTATATCAGCTGTAACACTACATGACTTCATGCACTTTCTTTTTCATAGCAAGCATTTAACTACCTCCATAAGTCCCACTGAATTTCTGAGGCTGAAAGTAATTTATTGTGAAAAGGAACAGAATAAAGCCACTCTACTTTTCAGTACTCATATTCTCTTCCAAACATATGTGTGTGTATGTGTGTATATATCTTTTCGTGAATGTATCTCTGCACTTTCTCTGCTTGCTAAGTGTCACAATGCCATTTTAATTACTGTGCTTTACCAGGGAAATGGCTCAAGCTGAGAGAGCGAATGTCTAGGCTGCAGGGTAAATAAGACTGAAGCTTTGTAATCTCTGCTCCCTTCCCAACATGCCTGCTTTTCCTGCTGTGAACACAGGGGAGCACGCTGGGATAGTGAGAGGAGATATACATAACTCAGCATGGAATACTTGCTGCTATTTTGGCTAGCCTGTTTATTTATGTGCTATACATTAAAATTACTCCTCAGGAAGACTGTTTCTGGATATACATACTGCCTTTGCAGATTGAAGAACTTTGGAAATGTGTATTTGAAGAATAACCTCCACCTGACAAAAGTCTGGACTGTGTGTGTGTGCATGTGTGTTTGTGTGTTGGGGGATGAATTGGTTTGCCTCCCTTAGACACCTTTAGAAAAGGGTATAATAAATTTGTGAACAGAAGATCATACTTCTACACACATCACAGTGTTAACATATGTAACTCAAAAGCACAGCTGGTTTACTTATTGAATTACTTTGTGTCACGGAAAAATGGTATTCAAAGTGGTTAATAACAATAAAAATCGAATATCTTTAAAACTTAAAAATAGGTTATAAAGCATCATTATGAACAGAACAATAAAAAAACACAACAGTCCCTTTCAGTTCAAATCCAGCTGGATGTTCTGAATAAAGTATTTGTCTGTTGGTGGATGGACATGAGGGAGGGGCCCACCCAGCCTTCATTGGCAAAACATTACAGAGCTTAGTAGCAGCCATTGAGAATCCTACATTCCCACCAATTATGCCTTCAAAAATTATGGGGATGAGGGAAGTTGTGGTACCAGCCACTGGCTTAGATGGCTTTTAAAACAAATTATATCAATTTGTGTTATCAATAGTGGCTGGTATTTCCTATGTCAGTATGGTGGTGAATCTGGTCTGGGTTTAGTCATAATTTTAAAAGTCAAACATTAATGACTATTTGGGTCAGAACTGATGAAAGGGAAGCCAGTACAATTACTGGGGAATGGCAATCTGAATAAGAGGCAGGGACCCAGTTGCGCTGCATATGTTTTTGTCTTTGGTGCAGCACAGCTTCAAAATCCCATATTTTTTTGATTTAGTGAAAATAGGAAGAGTAGATACTTAGGGCACAACAGACCACCCCTGAGCATTTGGTGTGCAGCAAAATGGCCTCAGAGTACATATCAAATACTGTAGGGCTGTGAATGGCATTGCAGAAGCCTGGGTCAGACTCCCCCAGTTCTCAGGCTTCATGCAAATCACATACCCCAGTCAGCCATCCTTGAGCCCTGCTCCTTCTTGTAGGATGGAGGAGTGGAATGAGTATGCCGTCGTGAAAAACAAATCCTTTATTCTTCCAAAACAGTTTTTTTAGTTCAAGTCAGTACTTGCAGAGTTAAACAAACCAACCTGGCAAGTGTATAGCTCAGAAAACTGACAGTATTGATGTCCACTGAATTCAATCAATAAAGTTGCCAGACTATTATTTATTGAAAATGAAAGGAAGGAAGTTGAGAGACAAAACTGATTGTGATTCTGTTAGAGTTCTGCGTCATTCATTAAGTCTGTCTTCCTCTTTGAAAAAGGGTACAGTTTTGTGCCTTATATTATGGTGCTCAAGAATGATGGAGGATAGTATCATAATTTTGTTTTATTTTATTTTGGAAAAGGATTTTCTAACTCCAGCTAGTACAGAGCTTACACAAAGTGGAGGAATACTGATGTTATAAGATGCAACTATTTTTTTTAATGCATTTACATTTTGTGTCATGCAGTGCTGAGTATAAAAATTCCAATGGATCACTTTTTGCCCAAGCAGTACGGTGCCCTGCTTCAGATACTGTTTTGCCAATCATTTGTAGTGTTCACTTCAGATGTAAAGCCTGACTTATCAAAACAAGTACAAGTTTTCCCAAATGAGGAAGGCAGAGAGCATCTTCGAAAATGTCAGCAGTAATTATATGGAATTTTGAAAAGTCAGATGGCCCTGGGCTAAGTTGGCCGAGAGCGAAACATTTCCTTGTCAAACAGTAGTTGTTTGGTCAGTAACCAACGTTTAACAAGGGGCACATTTTTATATTTAACAAAAGCTAAAAGATGGGTAACAGTCACCACAACCACACATTGCATCACTCCCATTTTAATGGCATGGCCATAGAGATCTTTAATTACTGTCTCCTAAGTCTGACCATCCACAACAGGTAGAACAGCACTACCTTTATTATTCATCTGAGTTGCTTGCTCCCAGCTATGGATGTGTGAGGAACTGTAGTCCAAGTTTTGGCAGGCTTTTAGTTTTCCTGGAAGTCTATGGGTTGGGTGCCCAGAAATGTTCACGCTGATCAATGGCTATGAACAAGCCCCTGCAAAAGCATAAATGTGAAAACTGTGCATAGAGATGTGTGCACATATAAAATATGTTTTAGCCAGGGAAGAGGAGGAGGACATACTTTTAAGTGATGCATGCAGTTTAATACACACACACACACACTGCATACATGGGGGAAGAGAAGCAAAAGAATAGCAGATGTTGCCTTTAAAAAAAATGACAAAATGAGCCCGACTGGTATGCAAGAAATGGCTAATAAGAAATAGAGAAAGTCTGTACAGTTGGAATTACTCCATGTGGGTATGTAATTTTTTACTGTTTTGATTTTCAAAGGAAGCAATGAATAATTTCAGCAATTTTCTTGCAGTTCAAGACTTACTCTGTACTTTTTTTTGTTTTTTGTAGAAAACAATATTTTCTGTGCAGGGAACAGCATTTTCTGCGCAGAAACAGGCTGCATTTTTTATGCAGAAGCAACTCTGTAGAAAACAGCATTTTTCTCTGCCAAAAATAATTTGCTGTTTTCTGTGCAAAACAACCATGTGTGAATTCTGCATAGACTGAGTCCTGAACTGTGAAGACTTTTGTCAGTCCAGGATTTTTTTCTGGACTGAATATTAGAAATCTGAATATTAAAAAAAACATATTTTTTCTAATATTTTTGAATTTTCTTCCTATCCCTTCTGCCATATGTCTGAAACAAACACAGGCAGAAGGTACAACAAATATTTTAAATAGGTTTCATCTTGGGGAAAGTGAGGTGATGGTTTAAAACTAACTGATGGTCCTATCTAGAATATACTCACTGGATCATTTGCTTCTCGGTAAAACCAGCCCCCTGTGTAGACCCATTCATTCTCTTTGTCTTCTGAGTTGAATTAAGGGGCTGGGCCCTAACTTCAGAAGAGCTGTGCAGAATCAAACCAGAGGCCTGTCACTAGGCGGGAATTATGCAGCCCTCCAGATGCTGAACTGCAGCTTCCAGCAGTAGTGAATGTTAATGAATGCAGAGAGTTGGCTGCACAGCTCCCATACCTATTCTACCATTTGATTTTGTTAATAAAATGTCTTAAACAGTTGCCTGGCCATATGTTATACTAACAGTAGGTATACTGCTTTTAAAACTGTTAACATAGGCTTCCTTCTTTGGGTGCTAGCGTTGCTTAACTAAATACTTTTGGGACTTCTTTCATTCTTTCACACTGTTCATTCTGCTTAGGAAATCATTTGCAGAAGGAGTGATAAATAAATCATGCCATGTTTTATTTCTCATTATCTCATATTTCTATATTTTTTTTGTGCTAGATAAATTGTTGAGTGCTGCACAACATGATTAGGTGTATCTCCTTAATTAGATCAGTTGTATTCCATATAGATGATGTGGTTTCAATTCCCTTTTCCTCATGAATAACAATAAGTGATTTCCATGTTAATCGAAGTTCTGGCTCCTTTTCTTGTTCCTCCACTGTCCCGTGATTTATGTCAAACAAAATCGTAAAAATAATTATCTTCAGATTACATCAGCATTTATATGCTGACATTGTTTGGGTGGGTGTTTCTAATCATTTTCAAATAGAGGGTGAGTAGAGTTTGGAATACAAAAAAGTTGTGGTTTTTTTTTAAATGCACTTTTTATTCCCCTGTCTTTAACCATGCAATGGTTGATCAGTGTAGATTAGTGACACAATATGCCATTTACCAAGTGTAGCTGCTGTATGTCTTCTATTCACTTCAGCAGGGACGATGGAAAATACTTCATTATTGTTTACAGGACTTAAAAGATGTCTCAGAGATTAGTTTTGTCAAGGATATTTCCTCCTGTCCTTTTGGTACGTCGAAAGCAGAAGAAGTTCCAGTCCAAAACAACTGCACAAAAGGAAAAAAGGAATGTTTATTTGTGTGAAAACAGCTTTTAATCCTTAGGTAGTCACCACAGTATCAGCATGTACACCACCACAGTGGGCAAGTATGCTAAAGGACACAATAAACTAAAGGCAGTTGAGGTTGGGTCAGCTTGTGTACAGAAAAACATGACCCTTTTACTGGTATCTCTAGTAACTAAAGATGAATAATAACATTAGTAATAAAGTAATAACTTCTGTAGAGTTTCTTATTCATTATTCCCCCACTTTTTTGCCACATTAAGCTTTGCAAATGTAGCAAAACACATATTTATATATAAATATATATATATCAGGAACTGCACCAGATGGTTTGCAGAAAATTGGATTAATCTGGTATACATTTTCCCATACTCTGAAAATCCATTGCTACATTGTGTATCTACTTGTCAAGATAATGGCTGAAATGGTTTCCATGGTAACGTGTGTCTCCTGTTATTAGTTTAAAGACTATTAACATCCTCTGAAATACCACATGGCTAGTAACACATGAGTGTTAGCAATGCTGGCTTCGCCCTGCAGGCCTCTTTCCCCTACATGCTTCCCACAGGCCATTTCCGCACTAGACTCTTATAGTGCGATTATTCCACTTTCAACATGCTATGGAATCCTGGGGTTTGCAGTTTCGGGAGGGGCCGGCCCCTCCAAAAACTGCAAACCCCAGGATTCCATAGCATGTTGAAAGTGGAATAATCGCACTATAAGAGTCTAGTGCGGAAATGGCCACAGTCTCTTCACAAAGGTTACTCAGTGGTTGCTAAATGCAAGGGCTACATCAAGACATGTCGATGATACCAGTTCAACCCACCATAGCAAGTTGAACTACCTTCAGGCCCACCCAGACAAAAGGCTGCCCTGGCAGAGGCCCTACCATATGACAGATTCAAGAAGCCCTTTAATAGAGTTTCCAGAAATGTGGATTATGCAAAATGGGAAATTTTGTTTTTAAAAAGCAGAAAGAAGAGGAGAAGCCATAATCTGAAGCCACGACCTGTTGTTTAATTGGCTTGTGAGCATATCTGGAACCACTACACAAAGTATGTGATTCTTTGTCAGTTTCATTCTTGAAAGAAGCAGTATGTAATTTTAGCATTTTTTTTCCTGTTGTGAAAAAAATCTTCAAAAACTGTTCACAATTCTGGACTTAGTCTGTGCAAAATTTACATTTTGTGTCTGTGTGTCTTCACATGTGCACAGGCACTGGAAACAGAAAATAATATTTCTGCACAGAAAATGCTGTAGTGGAGCATCACTCCACTATTGTACTCTGCACACTCCCCCCCCCCGCCTCAGAAAACAGCATTTTCCATGCAGGAAACCCTGTAATGGAGGGTGCAACCTGTGGTTTTTTTGTTTTTTTTTTAAATCAATAGTTTCTTTTAATGAAACCTGTGATGAACCTGATGGAAGGGGGTCTTGACAACAGAACCTCCTTGGCAACTGAGAGTGTTTAAGCTGATTGGCTGGTGAAATGGAACCTTGGATAGCCCAGGGGAGGGGCTGGTGGAAAGAGGAAAAAATAATGGATTTTAACTGTCTCCACCCTCCCTCAAACACATCACAAGTGAAGAAAGGAGTGTGGTTTGTGGTGTGTTTGAGGGAGGGTGGAGATTTGAAGAGCTCTGTGGGAGTGAGAACTGAGAAATTGGGTGTACAAGTGAAGTGAGTCAGGCCTGATGACCACAAGGAGTGAGAAAAAGCAGAAAAATGGTCTTTTGCAGATGCAGCCTTTCTCTGTGCTTGATGAAAACAGTGGAACTTTGTAAGCTGAATTGTAATCTTGCTTTCTGGTTGATGTAGAAATGTATCAAGAAGTAGAAACATTCTCTGCCACGCTGGAAGAGAATAGCTCCTTGTTCATGGTATGGGAAAAATGAAATTAACGCCTCTTGTATGACGCGTCTGTTGGAATGTATAAAGGCTTGGAAAACCTGAAAGGAGGGGCCGGTTTCTTTGGGAATTATCCCGACCGGTGCTTGCTAGCAAGAATAAACTTTTTTTTTCAAACCGAGGTCTGATCTCTGTTTGCCCACTTTAAAGAGATAGTGAATGAATTGAGAGAGAGAGAGAGAGAGAGAGAAGAATGGTGTGCTGTTTATATTCTATATTTTTTATAAAAGCATAGTACAGAAAATTGCAAAGTATGTTATCTCAATTTTACAAAGTTCCAACTTAATACATATAAGACATTGCTCATTTCAATGTTCTCTTAATTCATTCAATTACTACTTCCCCTCTTCCCTGGTATGGTTTCCCCTCCCCCCTTATATCTAGTTAATCTGTGATCACTCAAAGCATACTCAAACATGTTGACTAGTCTCTTTTTTCTGATAATTCAACTGATTACATTGCTTATAATTTATCAGATCTCTTTAGAAAAACCCACTGCAAATATCTGTTATCATAACTTTAGTTACTTGTTTCAATATACCTCTTAATCAAACTCATATTAACCATTCTTTTTTCTTTCGAATCATTTCTCATTCTAGCAGATAGCTCTTCCATTAAAACACATTCTTGTATTTTATCTAACCATTCCTCAATAGATGGACATTCAGCTCTCTTCCAGTATTGCGCCCAAAGAATCCTTGCAGCTATAATCATATATAATACTACCATTTCATATTGCTTATTTGCTTTGTCCATTTGATGGGTCATGCTCAATAAACACAATTCTGGCGTCAGTGGGAGATCTATTTGTAATATAGTTATCATGGTTCTGTTTATTTTTTTCCAAAATCTTTTTGCCTCAGGGCATAGCCACCACATGTGGAAGAAAGTTCCATCAGCTTGCTTACATTTCCAACAAGCTTTCTCCTTCAGTGAATACATCTTGCTTAATTTGAGCGGGTCAAGATGCCATCTGTACAACATTTTGAAATAATTTTCTTTTAAATTTTGAGCCTGTGTAAATTTACTGTTTATAAACATTTAGATACAAGACACTTTTAAAGCAACAGTGTTACAATAAATGTTTGAAGTTCTGCGTTCCTTAAAACAGTATCACAAACTCTTATTTTGAATCCTGGGATATAGACGCTACCAATAATATCATCTTGACCTTAGTGCCAACAGTACCACAGTCTTGGAAAATATAAATCACTGCTGATCCTTACATCTGGGAGAAGGGCAGATTTAGGGAAGGCAGTAAAGGGGGAGAGTCCTGAAAGGAAGAAGACAAGGGGGAGCAAGAGTGAGGAAGGGACTGCGTTCTCAGAAGGGGAGAACTGAGGCAGACCTGTTTGTCCTGGCTCTGGCTTGATGCAGAGATCTCCCTGGCTGTTCAGTTCTGATCACAAAGAGGTGTCAGGCTGGGCAGGCCTGGAGTGTGAGGCTTGGCTGCGCCTTTCGCACTCGGCACTGATGGGTGGTGGTTTTTTCTGCTGTTTCCACGAAACCAAACCACTTTTTTCTAGAAAAAGGACAATTTGAGGACCCTAGAGGAACTAAAAACAGCTCACCTTGCCCATTCCTGCATTAGATGGACCAGAGAGTGAAACAATGAACCATTGATCAATGAACCTGTTTCTTGGAGAACCATATCCATTTCATAATATAAGACAGGGTATGCAAAGTGCAATTTTTAATTTTTTAACAAATTGTTTTGTTTTTAATTTGTTTTTAGTTTTTTAAGTATTATTTTTTTTCATACTGATTTTTGGGAGATTTTTGTCATCCAAAAACCAGCGAAAAACAGTCCAAAGCAAAGCAAATGGGACAGTTTACTTCACACATCCCTCTAGAGCAGTGGTTCTCAACCTGGGGGTCGGGACCCCTTTGGGGGTCGAACAACCATTTCACAGGGGTCGCTGCTCCTCAACCCTGCTCCCCCTTTTAAAAGAAGATGGCCTCACAGCCAATGGGAGCAGTGCTTCTGAGACCTCTGCGCTGGGAGGAGGCAAGAGGAGGCGTGCTGGGCGTTTCCCCGTCTTTCCCTGCCTGGTGGGAAAGCACTGGAGGAGCCTGATGTGGAGCTGGAGGTGCGGAGAGCGGGAGGAGAGAGCTGGAGCCTGAATGTTAAGGCGGAGGTGAGGACACTGAGAGGAGAGAGCTGGAGCCAGAGCGTTAAGGTGGAGGTGAGGAGAGGAGACCCCGCGCTGGCAGGAGGGAAGAGGAGGCATGCAGCCGGGTGCAGCCAGGCACTGCTTGGACACTCGCGCCTGCACCACACACACACACACACACACACACACACACACAGAGGGCTTCCCCTTCAAGTGTTCCCTTTCCCCTTCATGCTGGCTTGCAGAGTCAGAGTTGCTTGCTGGGGCGAGTGAGAAGCCGGGCGCTGCTTGGATGCTCATGCCTGCACCACACACACACACACACACACACACACACACACACAGAGGGCTTCCCATTCAGGGTTTATGGCACTGCAGCGGGATGTCTGGGAGGTAAGACCCCGTCCCCTCACCCTCTTCGCCTCACACTCATTCATGCCGGCGAACAGAGTTGCTTGCTGGGGCGAGCGAGCAGCTGGGCTCCGCTTGCTTCCCAAAGTGGCGGGGCTGCAGCAGCGGCGATCGCCCGGTCACCCATTCATTCTGGGCACACTGCTCCGTGGGAGTTGTCGGTATGGCTGTCGCCTTTGGTCCGGCAGGCAAAGGGGAAAACTTTTCTGCGGCGGATCTGCCATCCGAGGGGGAAGATCAGTCCCTCCGAGACCGAGAACTCGGTCGGGAAAAGGAGCAGGGGGCGTCAGCCAAGGGCTTCGGTTTCTGTAGCAAGAGCCCCCGAGGCTCCTTGGTTGTTGTTGGTTTTTTTTTTTTTTTGGTTTCTTGACCCAAAAGCGCTGCTCTGATCCGTCCTGTGGACTTTGGCCATTTCCACATTCCAGTGTTATAGCGCTATGATTCCACTTTCACCATCCTATGGAATCCTGGGGTTTGCAGTTCAAACGGCAAACCCCAGGATTCCATACGATGGTGAAAGTGGAATCATAGCGCTATAATAGTCTAGTGCAGAAATAGCCAGGATGACTTTCTCCTCTCACTTTTGTTGTGCGTGGACCCTTGGCGCTTGCCACACACACGTGTTGTGTTCTTCGCCCTGACTGTCTTGCATTCCTCGCTTTTTGTATGTTCAGCGTCCGCACTCCCTTTAAGGGAGGGAGGGAGGGAAACAAAACACATCTGCTTATGCCGCTGCCATCTTTCCTCTCTCCCTGTCCTTTCCTCCCTGCGCCTCATGTAAAATGTGGGCTGTTTCGGCATTGCCTTTGGGAGTGACTGGCTTTCTGAACTGTGGAAACCCAACATTCAGAACTAGAACTACTGCCTTAATTCTGGCATTGATGGATGCTTTCTGTGCTTAAAAAAGGAGGGGAGGGTTACCAGTCTTTAGGCATTAGAAGTCTATCCAGAGCAGTGATTTAGGGCAGTGTTTCCAATCTATTTGATGTTGGAAATAACTAACTAACTAAAAAAATTAATTAATTAATAAATAATAACGAAAATGATTTTATGGTTGGGGGTCACCACAACATGAGGAACTGTATTTAGGGGTTCGCACCATTAGGAAGGCTGAGAACCACTGCCCTAGAGCCTGCCCACCAAATAAAACAACAACAATAAAAATAGTAGAAAATAGCCAAAATGTTGACCTTATGTCATTTCTGGCTCACTAAAATGAACCAGTGCAGCCCACAGAGACAAAATGGTGCCTACGCTGTTCATAGTTGTCCATCATTGGTATGAGAGAAGACATATTAGATCAAACCAAAAGCCTGTCTATTCGCCATCCTATTTTCCATTGTAGCCCACTAAATGCCAGTGGGAAAACCACAAATAAGACTGAATGCAAGAACACCCTCTCACTCTTATTGTTTAGCAACAGATGTTCAGAGGAATATGTCTCTGATACAGAAAATGTTATATAGCCTTGCTGACCGCTGGTTGTCAATGATAACTTTTGTTGCTGTGTGCTTTCAAGTCATTTCTGACTTATGGTGATCCTAAGGCAAACCTATCACAGGGTTTTCTGGGACTGTGTGTACGTGAGGTGTCCAGTGTCACCCAGTGGGATTCTAACCATGCCATACCCACCCACTCCATGATATATTGGCAACTGTTATTTAATTGGCATAAAATATAAATCATACACTTTTATGGCTGAAAAGCCATGCTGGCAAAGAGGACTGGCTGAACATGTGCAAGATGACGTCAGATTGGACCTCAGGGCATGGCCAGGTCATAGTCAAGGAGTCAGTTGGGAAGCTTGGGTGTTAATGAGCTTGCAGCAATTCCCTCAATGATTCAGCCTTCAAAACACAATAGCACCCGAAACTGCCTCAACAGAGCAACTGATTGTCTTCAATTCATTCCCTCTTCCTCCTGAAATTCTTCTTTGTTTCCATACCTGCCCAGCCATTAAGGAGCTACCGTGATTCCCATTACTGCTTTGTCACCTAATGCTAAAGCTGTTAGCCTGTTCTGGACCCATTGTTTGCTCTGCCAGAAAGCCACGAACACCTTCCCCTTCAGGGTAGAAACAGGGTATTTAAACCCTGGCTCTGAGCCAGACAGCTTGTAGTATTCTTGATATTAGCTGTCACTGTTGCTCAGATTTCTGTTCTGATGCTTAGTCTGAGCCACATTGCTTTGTCTGTTCTCTGCAGAATAAGTAAATATCACCCATTTCACACTAACTTCTCACTTATCCAGTTTTTCCCTCTTTTCCTTTGGTTAGTCTTGTGTGGTTGTGAGACTGCTTGAATCTTATGTGTGTGTGTAATCTTCCCCAATAAAACATACTTTTAAGCTCCAACTGATATCCCTGGATTAGTACCCGTATACATAGGTGGAAGATACTGTATGGTTACCCCACTCTTGCAGGCCTCCCTTTGAGCTAATAGTTCCCCACTGTTCCACGGAGGCACTGGCACTTTGGGTGGACCTCTGAGTCACCCGCCTTTTGAGTTAACAAGTTTCCATGGCCAAGTAGGGAATCAAACGTTGGTCTCCATCGTCATAGTCCATCACTCAATCCATTATACCACACTGGCTGTCATTGGTAGATTTATCTTCCCTTAATCTCCTTAATCTTTTTTAAACCCATCCAGATCAGTCAGAAAGTTCACCCATCTGTGCTATAAATGCAACGCACTGCCTACACATGTAGGTGTTTTAGTCAAAATGCCTTCCTTTCTGCCTTACTCTGTGTGAATACCTGCATGGAAAGCAACAAAATTAGTCATACAAGTTAACTCCCAAGTGACGCCCTTTCACAGTTCTTTCACTGTTTCCAGGATATGCTGAATTTAAATGCCTTTTTTCCCTCTCACTTACAACACCTCCACTTTTGATACTGAATGTCACATATTTTAATTACTCTGCATGTGGAAACCTAAAGCCCCACTGAGAAATGATCCATAATTTCCTTAAGGAAACAAAATTGATTCAGAGCTAAACAGTTTTATTTTTAAGCCAAGTGTGTTTCCCATAAATGATTGCAGCATACGTTCTTGCAAATGTCCTGAGGTATCCCTAAGAAAGTCTCCTGTTAATGAATCTGAAGACAGGCATCTGAAGAGTGCAGCAGTGTGCTAGGTATCTGACTGGTAATATTTCTTTTGTTCTCCTACTGACAGTCCTCAAAAACCTGCAAATATGCAATGCAAAGAACTTGACTTTCTTAATAATTTAAAAGTGTGTTGTTTATTTGCAAATGGAAGTGATACCATTTCCTAATCTGAATCATTCAAGATTACCAGGATGGCAGAGTTGAAAGGGTATGCAGTAAATCCAAGGTTATCAAGGTTACAACATTTAGTGATTAAAGTATATCTTATGACATTGAATTATATAATGTAGCTATATAATCCAGTTTGTACCCCCTGTTGTCTCATCATGCCTATTTTAGGCAGGTCTCCAAATGGCAACATGGAGAGGGGTCCTTGGCAGTCACATCACATCATGATTTAGCTGCTAGATGTTTTATGGCTGCCAAGTTGTGCATGCACAAGTTGATACATTACAATTCTAACTTTGGCACAAAGCCGGACTAAATGACCTTTGGACCCTTTCCATTGTACAATCTAAAAAGTCTCTCTTTTTTTTTTTTTAAAGGAGCATTTGTATCTCATAACTAAACGTTGCTTGGTGCAGTCATTTAACATAGATTCATATTTGCTAATGAGTTTTTTTAAAAAAAAATCAAAAGGTTAATTTGAAAGTAGCATGCAGATGTTAAAAGTCAGAGATCTCCCCTTTCAGTTGTGAAATCTAAGACCCAAACAGAGATTGAAGAATTAGTATAGCTCCTTTCACAATGATGTGTCATTTCCACACCCACCCTCTCATCCACAAATAAAGATACAGGAGATAAAAGTAACTCTAGAAGAACTGCACTATTAACCAACTCTGAAAAGGTTTCTTACTGAAGATAATGGAAAGAAAGCTAGAGCCTTGGCAAGTGACAGCATTATAATGGGGAAGTGGATTTTTGTGACATTCACATTGCCACTGATCAAAATGACCAAGATAGAGGGCTCTCTTACATTCAGCATATTTGACAGACTTTACTGCAGTGAGCACAGCTCAGTATCCATGTAGAATTCAATCAATATCTAATTCTTTGCTATTTCAGGCAAGCATTAGGCACACTGTAGCAAGAAACAGTGTTCTCTGTATAATGTTAAGAAAGTAAGGACACTCAACTTGAGGCAATCCAAAGATGGATCAGACCCAGTCCTTTTCATGTGTCCACATTTTCCAACCTGCTCTAGCTTTATGTTCACTGCACAAAGCAATCTGTGAACTGGGTGGTCATGGACAGGGACAATGGCAACATATGTTTTTTTCTCAGATACTGAAGAAATATGCTGTGAGATCACATCCATTGCAGTACCAAGATCTGTAAAATCCCACCTAAGTGTACATTTGGAGGGGGTAGTCCAGTGCTGACTCTATTTTGATGTGTGGGTGGGCAAGATATTTTTAATGGGCATGCCTCCTCCTCCTCCCCCACACTCACCCCCTTGCATGTTTTTCTTCTCTCCTTGCCACGTAGGGCGTTATAACACCAGACTGTTCTCTTGCAAAAGAAGCATTGTTATAAAAATGCTGTTGAATCAGCATTGGTCTATTAGGTTTTGCAGCTTCAGAACCATTCTGGGATTACAGCATTTGTTTGTGCCAAAAGCTTATCACACACAGCATTTGGGATTGCCTACCCACTACCTCCTCCAAGAGATCTCCACCCCTTTTCCTTGTTTGACATGCACATGCACACACATGGACACAGAAACATAGTATTATGTTTAAAAAGTCTTTTTTTGGGGGGGCTCCCTGATCAGCAATAGAGCAGGCTTCTGGATTCAGACTTAACTAGCTAATAGCAGATGAAAGCCAACAGCTACTGAGCTATCTGTCTCATCAATGCTGGCTTTCATCTGCCCGTGACTAGTTAAGTCTGAAGCTAGGATAAAGCAAGATCAATGGATTAATGAGATAAGTGCTTTTTTTAAAACTGCAAGACTCTTTTTCACTTATGTTTACAGGTGTGTGTGTGAGAGAGAGAGAGAGAGAGGCAGTGAGCAAAATTTTTGCTTTCTTGACAAGCTACAGTTGGGGGTGGAGCAGTCATTTAGCAACACATTCTTTCTCTACAGAGGTGGGCTGTTGTTTCTCCACCCACAGCATGCCTACTGAATACCTCTTTGTGGTAAATAACTCAGAGAAAAAAAGAAAACTCACAAAGAAATTAGGCATAGGATCAAATGAATCACATTTATTATAAGTTCTTCTGCAGAAGGGGGCGCCCATAAAAGAGGACCCCCCTCTCTATGTTGAATGCCTTACGTTTTATTCCCTATCCCGACGCAAGTTTTCCCTCCCCTGTAGCCCCATTGGTTAGGGTGACAGAGGTTACAACCCTATCAGAATCGCCTAAGAAGTTACATGCCCCTTCCCCATATATGATCATGCCCATAATCACGCTTTTACCTCATGCTTTCTTAATTCTCATTTGCTATTTCAAAATGCCCATCAACCAGATTCTAACCTCCCATTTTGCTAAACAAGGCCAAATTCTTGTCTTGTTTTTTCTTTATCAGCTTAGTTACCCCTTTCAGCTTTTGCTGACCTTTAGTCTGCATAAGCGGGTGCCTCCCCAAAAAGGAGTACATTCATCTCACTATTGAATTCTTATCTCTATTTGCCTGGTTCCCTTTGCTCCAAGGTCTTCTGGCTCCAAGCTGCCAGTTTCTAAAATTTATGCTTCTTAAGACTTCATTGTATTTCAAAAGCTCAAATACTAAAATATATGTGTGTAAATATATTTAAAATGTGTTATAAGCTAATACATATGTTAGTAATACTTGTTAATAATACTGCAAAACTAAAATGTATCTCTCTCACTCTTGATCACCCAAAATCAGCATAAAAGCCCAATTGAACTTTCACACAAGAAATCATAGCTCAAGAGAAATGGGGAAAAAAGGTCATTAACAAATTTTTGGTGTTAATGAAAAGAAACTCTTTCCAAACAGTATCCTGCTCGAGAACAACAGAACAATAACGGCAATAACAACATCTTGTGAAGTCTCAGCTGAAGACACCAATATCAAGCTGTAAATGTGATTTGTCTGACTGTGTGTTAAAGCCCCTAGACAGGAAAGATTGGGGATCCTTTTACATTACAAGATTATAGCATGATGATTTCACTTTAACTGCCATGGGAACATAGGATGAGATCCTGGTGTTTGTAATTTGTTGTTGCATTAGAGCTAGGAATTTTAAATGTCACTCCCTGAATTACAAGCCCCAGGATTCTCCATAGGATGTTCCCAGGGCAGTTAAAGTGCTATAGTTGTCTGGTGTGAAAGGACTCCAGGTGCCTGTGCCAGTAGTGACACCTCCCCGCTTGTTCTAGGAACATGGGAAGCTGCCTTTTACCAAGTCAGATTATTGACCCATTTTTAGGTGTTACAGCTCTATTCGTTATAGTTCCTCTATTTTTGATATGTTTGATACGTTAAAGCAAGAGTGGGAATCGTGTGGCCCTCCAGGTGTTGATAGACTATAAATGCCATAACCCCTACAAGAATGGCTAATGGTGATGAATATTGGAAACTGCAGTCTAACTATGAATCCCACTCTTTTTGTAAGGAAAAAGAAAATTATCTAGTACATGCAGTTTCGTATTTTAAACTCACGGAAATCTTAGTGGGTATGTACCTTACTTAAAGTTGCCTGCTGACTTGTGGTGACCCCATTAATTTCATAGGGTTTTCTTAGGCAAAGAATACTCAGAGATGGTTTTGCCAGAAAATATATCCTGCAACACCTACTTTCTCTGAAATATATCCTGCAACACCTGCTATTCATTGGTGGTCCAAATACTTACCAGGACTGACCCTGCTTAGATTGCAGGATCAGATGGGATCTGGTACCTTAACACTATTTAAGCAGGAATATCAGCACCAGTTTGTTGCAAGAAAGGAATAATATATTTTAGAGGAGGAGGATCTCTAACCATGCATGTGCTACCTGATTATAAAATGTTTCCTTAAAAATAATAACAGAAAGAGATACTGCAACAAGCACAATCAGCATTCTGCATATATTGAGATGTCCATGTTCTGAAGTTGGGCTGATTTTCCACTCCCCCCATTGCCTGCCATGCTCTGTGTACATTTGAGATCATCCTAGGCAGTGGCACCCTGGTCTTTGGTTCTGAAACTGAGACCTGGTTCTGAAACTGAGACCTGAAACTGGTTGACTCCAGCTGGGAGGACAGTCTCATTTGTTTCTGGATTTCATTTATCCAGTCTCCTTATTAAATGTTATTTGTTTGTTAAGTGAAATATTTACTTGCTATCTTCCTATAAGAAATGAACTCAAGCCTCAAAGTTGACTAAAGTTCTTATCACAAACAGCTGCTCGAGAGTGTATCATATCATCTAAACTTTTCTGGAATATTAAAGAATTTTGGTATGATCATAATGGGTCAATATAGGTTGAGAAATTCAAATAATAAGAACATTTTAGTAAAAGCACTGGAAAAAGGGCCTTACTTTCTTTTCTTCACAAAGATTGTATTGTTTGTTTTCATAGCATGACTCCTATTTTTATTTTTATTTTTTTGTGAGGGGCGAACCTCTAACTCTGAAATATATTTCAAACTCCTTTTACAAGGATATGTGTATATCAACTTTGAATAGCAATTAATTTTCCAGCTTGGAACTGCAACCATTATCAAGCAAAGCTAATCATCTGCAATTTCCTTTTCTCTTATGCCCCATCTGGCATGTTTGTTTTCTCAATGAGGATTTGTTGTTAACTTCACTGATAATATGTCATTGAATTTAGGTTGTTGTTTCAGATCGGAAGTATTATTCAGATCAAATGATATATTAAACTTTTACAATGGGAGACTCATACTGAATGGGTTTCTTGCACGAATGACAGGAATGGGAAATTGTCTTGACTTTCGTGGCCTCTTTTCCCCAAATCATTAGAAATGTGACATAAATAATTTCTCAACATATGTGGTATTGACATTTAAATGTATTAAGATGCATAATACAGAGTGTTTATTCACATTTTTACAGTATTAAGAAGATCTAGACCAAAAAATGACAGAATTATGAGTTAGGGTTACATGTTCTGCTCTGTGGTCATATCAAACATCACGAAGAAATAAAGAACATATAAAGAAGCACACACCTTTACACTTAGAAGTCACTAGTTAATAAAACAAAGTCTATATGCTAGTCATTTGTCATGGAGACTAGGCATTTGTCATGGAGACTAGGACAGTTTTCTCCTCTCACCTTGATCTCTTCTTTCCAGGACACTGCTACCAAAATCATTCACTCTGACATGCTCTGAAAATGTGGTGCCTCTCCTTACATTCCCATTCTGACTTCCTACTTTGTCCTGGATCTGGTGCAGGCTTTTTCTTTACACTTGCAAACAATTCTATAGCCTTATCCAGCATTTTTTCTCTTACATGCCTGCTTCCTTGCCTATGTGCTTTGCTTTATAGTCGTTGTTTCCCTCAGGTTTAATGACTCCCTCTCGTTTCCTTGAATGGCTCTACCTTTTCTCCCTTACTGCCTTGTAGACTTGGACCTGCCTCTTAAAACACATGCAGTACAGTCTTCAGTTCACAAAAGGTAGAAAAATATGGACCAACTGCATACTTCAGGGTAAGTTATATACAAAAATTGGTATCTTATGGTGGAAAGGTCAATCTTGGTTAGTAGCCTAGATGCCACATTTTGAATGGGCTACAATTTATGGACCATCTCCAAGGGCAGCCCCACATGCAATATGTGACAGTAGTCCAAACTGAGTGTTAATAGGGAAACTATGGTAAAACCATCTCTTTCAATTGTCATATTAGCTGTCATAGCACTTGAAGCTGTAACTAGGAACTGATCTTCTGTTGTTACTTAATAATCTAGCAATAAGACTGGGTCAAACAGTATTCACAGGTTGTTAGTGCTAGTCCAGGCATTAAGAGTCTGTGCCATCTGATCCAGAGCATGTAGGATTCCTCCTAAAGTGATAGGCCATAGCACAAGAAATACCTTTGCCTTATAAAGCAATACAATTTGTTCCTTCACTGAGGTGATTACTGACTCCAGTTGGTGCAATGTAGAAGGACTGCTACCTGACATCCACCCCTTCAGTGTCTGTGTCAATTGTAGGGAGAACTTTAATCAGTCTGTCTTTCTCTGACCTGTAGTCTCTGCAGTTCAATTATTTGTTCTTCAATTATTTTTAGTTGCAGCATGTTCAAGCATAAGTCATCATAGCACAGGCCCCATATATATGACACTTAACAAGATTCCAACCATAGAAATTTGGATTTTATAATTTTAGATATTAAATCCCCCATTGGAATTTATTGTATCACCTTGTAGTGCCTGTACAAATGCTAAATTCCTCAATGGCATTCTGTAATACATATGGTGGTGCAAGATCACATGAAATGATGCTACCTGGGGTTATTTCTAAGGTAGAAATATTAAGGTAGATTCTAAGGTAGAAAAATATTAGAAATAACCCCAATTAAAGGGGACCAAACTAAGAGGTAATGAATATAAAATTCGAGCTTTCGCGGACGATCTAGTGGTCACTTTGGAAAACCCTAACCATAATTTAAATGTGTTCAAAACTGTCCTTAAAGATTTTGGAAAACAATCAGGATTTAAAATTAACAAAGGAAAAACAACAGTATTAACCAAAAATACTTCCAAAGAGGAGGAAACCTTGATATCACAATTAAATGGATATACTATTGTTAAGAAAGTTAAATATTTAGGAATTATAATCACAAAAAAACCCCTCTGACCTCTTTAAAAATAATTATGAAAAAATATGGAAGGACATATTGAAAGATTTAAAAAATTGAAATAATTTGAGATTATCGTTTTTAGGGAAAATTGCTGTTGTGAAGATGTCTATCCTACCAAAGATCCTCTATTTATTTCAGACAATCCCATTTATGAACAGTGAAAAAATTATTAAAGATTGGCAGAAAGAAATTTCTAAATTTTTATGGGGATGAAAAAATCCAAGAGTAAAGTTGAAAACTTTAGAAGATGCAAAAGAGAGAGGAGGGTTAACATTGCCAAATTTGGTGTTATACTATCATGCTTGCTGCTTAAACTGGATACAAGACTAGATCAATCTTGATAACACCAAATTATTAAATCTAGAAGGAGAGGGTCTTTGGTCAGGTTTGCACTTTTACCTATGGTACAATAAGGCTAAAAATAATAAAGAATTTAATCATCATTACATAAGGAAAGCTCTGCTAAATGTATGGAGAAGATATGTTACGAGAGCTTGTTTGAAAACCCCCCAGTGGGTTTCCCCTCACGAGGCCTATTATAAAAAGGAAAATATATTATCCAATAAATGTATCAAATATAAAGATCTGGTTGAGAAGCAGCAAGATCAAATTAAAATTAGATCCCAAAAAGAACTGAAAGAATCTGGAATTAAATGTCACTGGCTTTTATATAGATAACTCAGAGAAAAACTAAGAAGTGATATTAAATTAAATGATTACCAAATAAAGGAGGTGGAATTAACCGCAATTTTATGATCAAGAAAATCTAAACCTATTTCCTCCATTTATAGAATTCTTTTACAACAGGCCTCAGAGGACGAACCTGTTAAATCAGCCATGATTAAATGGGCACAAAATGTTTCTCATCCAATTCCTATGCAACAATGGGAGAAAATCTGGAAAAAACGGATTAAATATACTGCATGCCAAGATATTAAGGAAAACCTATACAAGATGTATCTACGATGGTATCTTACACCTGTAAAATTGTCTAAAGTGTATCATAACTATTCAAACAAATGTTGGAAATGTGGTCAAGAAATTGGCACTTATTATCATCAGTGGTGGTCCTGTAAAATTGTTAAAATTTTTTGGAAGATTATCCATATTCAAACAGAGAAAATGTTGGGCATTCAGTTTGAAATATCCCCAGAACTTTATCTATTATCTATAACGGATGGTGGTCTGGAAAAAAAGGCTGGAAAACAACTGTTTTACGTAGCATCTGCCGCTAGGATGTTGTTAGCACAAAAATGGAAATTATGGAAATTATGCCTTCATTAGAGGAATTGGAGATGAAAGTGTTTGATATGATTCAAATGGATAGGCTTACGTATGTACTAAGAGGAGAAAAAATTGAGAGATTTATGCTAGAATGGGACAATATAATAAATTATTATAGGAATTTATGGAATAGTATCAAGATGGTGAACATTGATTTTTGAAAATACTCAGGAATATTAGCTACAAAGGATTATGTGACTGTTTAGGAAATAGAATGGAACTTATCTCATTCCCAAAGTCGGAGAGGGATGTTGTGAAGATACGGAGCGATTTTGGGATTGTAATATATGTATTTAATGACTTTTTGTGATGATAGAATGTGTGTTAATGTTACCTTTTTCATGTTTTAATCAATAAAGATATTCTAAAAAAAAAGAAAAAAGAAAGAAAATACTACTTGATCAGAGGGTATGAATAATTGTAGAAATATTTTTCCTTCTATTTTTTATTAACTAAAAGTTAAAACAAACAAACAAAACATTGAAAATAACAAAACAAAAAATGCATCCATACAAACATCAAGAGACATCCTAGAGCCTTTCTGCCCTACCCTGTTACAGTGCTATTTTTCCACTCTCAACATTCTGTGGAAATGGCCTTAGATTAAACATAAACTCCCTGAACCTCTTCCAGATTCCTAGACTCCAAAGCTGGATTCAGATCTCATCAGTTCTTTCTAACTGGCATTCAGTTTTTGGTGATTGCCCTAACTCTATTTCAGGCTATTTTGTCACGGACTTAAAGAAACAGTGCAGAGCGTCCTCCAGGGAGGACGTCTGCACCTGGGAGCGGACTGGGTCAGACCTACTCAGTGTGGTTCTGCACCTCAGCCTGCTCCGGAATGACCCAGAGTGGTCATCCAGCATGCTTTTGAAAGACCGCTTGAAACAGGTCTTTCAAAAGCACGGAGTGCACACTCCGTGCCTGCACTCCGGTGCAGATTTGCAGGCTCGCACCAGTGTGAGCCTGCAATCTGCCAGGGGCGGGCTTTAGGCTGGCGAGCTTCAGTGGTTGGTGGAGAGCCTCGACCAATCGGAAGCCGCCATTTTCGTCCCCGGAGCAGTGCGGAGTGGCAGCCACGGACTGCTCCGGATCAGCCTGGACCCAAGCGTGGAGCCAAGAAGTCCGGTAAGTACCGGCACAGGGCGATTCCCTCGCCCCATGCAGAAATGGCCTTAGTCTGCCTTACTCTAACACATTAACAGATAAACCTCTAAGTTATATCCTCCATGAGCCTGCCTCCTTTCAGAGCATTTCAAATGCTCCGATTGGCTGGCTCTAACTAGGCTTGCCCAGATATTCATTCCACATTGTTGAAAGCAGCTGAATCAATGGCAGGAGGAAAAGGATGCAGAAGGGAAAGGGAATGTTACAACATGATCCCTACCAAATTCAAATACCCTGGAGAGAAGGGTTAGTGGAAGTGTAAACACTTGCCCCCTGCCCATGCTGTTTTGGAAGTAGGAAAGAAAAAAAGAACTCTTTTCCCACTATAGCAATATTGTGTTCACATTTGGAATTTTCGGCTGCCTTGGAAAATTGGGAATTAGCTGGCTCTTCAAGCGGTGATCCAGACAGCTCAGCTATAGTGGTAGCCAGTCCCAGTGTTGGAGTTTTGAATTTGTTCTGGGTTTAATATGCATTTTAAAGGAATTCTCCAAGATGCTGAACCTATTTTGGAGTTAGGCTTAAGCAGTTTGAATAGCCCATTTAAGGCCTGGACTAAAACTCTGATCAGATTCACAACCCCACTGACATCAGAGCCACAAGCCACCACTTTTTCACTGTGTTTCCTGCTCACCTTCTCTATTCTGGAAGGTGAGTGGACAGCAAAGCCACTTAGCTGGCACTTCTGGAACTGTTTGGATCCTAAGCTTGTAGGTCACTCAACAGCAACAGCCTTCCATTGAAGTGCTACCTGACAGAGTGGTGAGAAACCAGGCAGCAAGTAAAGCCTTTGAAGGAGCCAGGTGAATCCTGATTTGAAACTCAGACAGCTTTCAAACTCTTGTATAGAGAATGTGAGGAGTCAGCTAGGCTGGGCCCCTTGCTTGAAGCACTAGCTTCAAGCAACATAGACTCTGCCTCAGTAATCAGCATGTGTTTATCATACCACATTGCCATTTCTGTGTAACATGACATCATATCTCATGCAAATAACCAGAACCCTCCTTACTAGCTGCAGTTCAATATGCGCAACCTTAGACGTATGTGGGCTGTACAACATTGCCTATCTCATCTGAGTGAGCCACTGCATACAAGCATAGTGGGAAGGCTTGGTACAGCCTTTATTTATTCTGAGCTGAACTTTAATAAGCATTGCAAAGGTCACGTGTTAGCAAATGTCACATAGCATTATCCTACTGAAAGTTGGTAAAAATGCTGCATTAAGGGGTCTTTGGTATTGCCCAAGAGATAAACTGAGGGCTCAAATTGCCGGGTGATGCTCTCATGTCATATCATGTAAGCTAATCCCTATGTCATTTCTTTTTCCTTACTGGTAGAAATCTGACAAAATATTTGCAATTCAAAATGTCATGCAGTATCAATAGGTTTCAAAGCGAAGCATCAGCTTATTTGACAGTCACTCAGTGGGCATCTGGTATGTTCATAACATCCCTCAAAGACTTATATATCAGAAGAGGGGGATTCTATGAATAAAATAACTTTTTTCCTTGTGAACGTGGTATTTGCATAAAGTATCTTGATCAAGCTAGAGTCAGTGATTGCTGGGCAAGAAGGAATTTTCATTCCCCAACACCTGCTTGTTTTAGAGGAGCAATTTCATGTCAATCTGTTTGAACATGAAATTTGAAGACCACTGAGAAATCATTGGGAGAACCACAAAATAAGGAAGAAAAAGCCCTCGAACCCTACAGCAACAACTATCAACAGGAACCATACTTATGTCTGTTATTCTGCTTCAAGGGATTTTCTATTATGGCAGAATTTCTCAAGCTGAGTGTTGAATAGATGGACAATGAAAGTAAACAACAAGCAGTAACCCATGGATTGCCTGTTGTATCTTTAGAAACTCAAACCATAGTATGGATTCTTCACTATAGCTAAGGCACGTAATAGTTTGGCATGATATCAGATCTGCTAAAGGTTTCTTTGTTTACTTTGTCTTTTTTTGCTTCTTCTTCAAAGAACAGTGATATGATCTGGAGCCCTGTACCCACTAAGAGTAAGTCCTGTTGAATGTACTGGAACCCAGTAGACACTTTTCAGTAGACACTTATAGGATTGCTCGGATAAATCACCCTTTCCAGTCTGCTTCAAAAACCTATCCAACAAGTTTCTTAGTTTTTAGTAGAGCAAGTTACAAACCAAAGTTGGTAGTAGAGTAAGGAAAAATTATTGCATTGCTTTCATTGCCTAAAACAACAGACGAGGAGTGTTAATAGATGTAAATGCTTTTTCTTTTCTTGCTCTCCCTTCTGTTGTGGATGGTGTGTGTGTGTGTGTGTCATGCTGATCTTCCAAAGTCCCTGGCATACCCAGTAAATGGGTTCAAGGTAAGTATAATGTCTTCTCATTTATCTTCACCCACCCTAACTTCAGTTTCACATGTGGTATTCTCATTGGGGATGAAATTCTCTGTGAGTGGAAGTGGGACAAATTCTTTATTCTAGCCATTTGTTTATTTACATAATAATTACATCTTGCCTTTCTGCTGACATGGAATCCAAAGAAGCTTACAGCAAAGATTAAAATAAATTGCAGCTAAATGTATCATGACAAAAAAAAAAAAGGCTATTGTATGAAAACACTACTATATTGTACCACTATAATGCATTAAAAAGTTAATAATAAGCAAAAAGACATAACAATCCTTCCCCCATTAGAAGAATTTCTTCACTTCCAGTTACTTGCCAAATGTCTGTTTAAATAAAAAGATCTTTATCTGTCAACAGAAGGACAGCAGAACAAAAGCTTTCCTATTACAGAAAGAGAATTCCACAGCCTTGGAGCAGCCACCAAAAAAGCATTCTCAGGCATTCTTACCAGATGACCTTGTGACAAATGGTGGGACTGATAGAAAGACCATCCCTGAGGATCTTAAAACTCAGATAGGCTCATATATTTACATAGTCTCAACCCAAGCCACATAGGATTTACAGGTTGTAACTAGCACTTTATAGGGATTATGAAAGTGCTCCATAAGGTTCTCAGATTGTATAGCAAACTTCCACCTCTGTTTTCTTCTTTTCTTTTCTTTTCTTTTCTCATTCTCTCTTTCTGCAAGTAGTGCTAAGGACAGTTAGCTGATTCATATAAAATGGAAATATGCAGATCCTCTCCTTTCTTAACATTCTTTTTTATCTGCTTGTAAAATGCTCCGTGCACCTGTGCTGCTCCATAAATAATAAATAGCAGCAGTAATCCAAGCATGAGATCAGTTAAAACATAACTACTCAGAGCTGATTTAGAACCTCCCCAGTGCAATAAAAATTGTGTGAAACAACCACTTTTGGGGAATTTTATTCTAGCACCATTATTCTAGCACTTTTTAGTTGTCAGATGGCTCTCCATGGATTGGAAGGGGAGAACAAAATGCCCTTCCGCACCATAGAGTTGTGACAGTATGCAGAGGCAGTGCCTTTTTCTTCTCTTCTGGAGCAGAAGAGAGTATTGGGGAGGGGTTGTCTTGTTTTTCTTTGAGTGTTCAGGGGGAGGCAAGTTGCAAAGATGACCAGGGGAGAGCCCTATAATGTCCAAAGGCTATAGGTTGTCCACCGTTTTAAATATTTGCCCTACCATTGTTCTCTATTGTCCCTTCATCCACCAGATACCTCTACATTGGGCAGGACTAGAGTCCTATTGATATAGCAGATAGGAAAGAAAAGGAGTGGTGGAGGAACATGATGGAAACATAGCAGCTGAATGTTCATTAGGGCTGGTGGGCCAGAGAATGTGGTCCCTAGAAGTGGAAGCCAGCAGGTCACCAGAACTTAAATTTAATTGAACCTAATTTGCTACCTATACTTTTTCTTTTTGATATCTTGAACACAAATGGATTCACTAACACCATTGTGACAGACAGAACCAGGATTAGGTGGACAGTGTCCTATCTACTCAACATCAGCACTGTTCCTGTGATGGAAACTGCATTGATTTACTTTTCTTTAATTTATTTCACATACAGGAGCAGCTGATGGATTTGTTATGGTCATGATGACTCACTCACATAGGGATGGGGGCAATGGGTGCAGTTCGCCACCAGCAGCAATGTTTTGGGGGCATCTTGGCTCATAGCCACACCCTTGCAAGCTGTGGCCACACACACACACACACACCACAGCCATGCCCCATGTGCTGTAGCTCCCCTCCCACCCCCATACACTCCAAGCTGCACTGCTGTGATGACTCCTCTTCTGATTTATCCACCATTCCTCCAACATCTGCTCCAAGCCAAACAAGAATTCTGGCTCAACACTGGCAGGAGCCCTCTTCAGTCTGAAGCAGCTGCAAGAGAAGCAGCAGTAAAATAAAGAATTGATTCATCACTACCATCTCAGCAGATCCATCAGCGACCCCTCCATACATATTTAAAAGAATAGTTAAAGAAATCTCACAGAGCACCTCCAGACAAGAAAGCCTCTGAAAGTCCCAGGCCTTCTTCCTGTACAAGCCAATTTTGTTTCGGAGAGCCAGATGATGTTTTCATCATCCCAAAGTATTTTCTGGAAACTTCTGGCATTACCAAGGACTTTTTATTCTTATTTCCCAGATCAGAGTAAATTTAACCTAGCATTTTCTGAACTGAAATGTATTTCTACTTGGCTGTTCGTTTGTATTATCCCAGAACTAGCTAAGATGGCCAATCCCAGTAAACACAGCTATAGCTTCCAAGACATTGATTCAACAGAGATAAAGTGAGGTAAAAAGGTATGTTTGCACCAAAACAAAATAATCATAATGTTTAAGTAATATAATATTGCTAAAGCACTTTCATTATAATACCTGAAGAATAATAAAGAAGGCTCAGTGGAAATTGGTGAGAATCAAATAGAGAAGGCTCAGAGAAAACTAATGAAAATCAATTTCTGAAATGTTGCATGAGTCTAGATGTGAGATGTGATCAGTGTAGAGGATGAAGAAGATAAGGGTGGGATGGAGGGAAGGAGAGAGTGCAGGTGGTTCCTAGATATTCCAAAAAAGAGTTTTGAATAGCCAGGTAAAACTAAGCAAAAAGAAGTGGCAACTTGATACTCCCAGAGACTTTTTCACTCTCTGGGTGAGGCCTTCCTTAATGTAAATGTCTCTGTATTATCTAGAAAACCAAAACACACCAAGAATAGTGAAATGGCATTGAGTGAACCAAAGAAAGTAGACATATAACATGTGCAATGAAATCTCTGAGTATGAAAGAAGCATCCACAAGCCAGAGGTGGAATGGTTATGTTGACCACAAAGTCATGACACATGCTGTTGGAAAATACTTTGGGTTAAAATTGCAGTCCCATTAATGAAGATAAGATAGGTAGGCGACTTCCCCTAGATTAATGTTTCAGTGGCCTGAATTTTGTTGTTAGTTCCAGGTAGAGTAGAACCATAGAATCATTGGGTGTCACCACTGTGTTAACTCATCATTCAACAGTCAGTTCAATGGATCTACTCTATTTTGGGCTAACCAACAGGATTCAGGCCAGCAGGTATCAAGGCATAGTATAAATAAGAAAAAATAGAATTCTAGGTAAGAAGTAAATTAAAAGATGAAGCAAGTCTGTGTAATTCAAAATTAGCATAAAAATAGGTGCCTTAAAGCAAATACTTCATGTGCCATTTGGACACTAGACAGGACATCTTCTGCTCTGAAACATCCTAAAGACAACACATCCACTAAGATAGATATCTAGCTTTCTCCCTCTTTAATTTTTTCTTCTTATTTTATCCCCTTTTGTTATAAAACTTCTATCTTTCAGACCCCCATTTCCTGCCACAGAAACTTTCAAGGCAGGCTATACACCTCCTATGCATGTCTTGGGTAGCTTTCCTGTAATTTATTTTCTTTTTAATACTTCCACTTTTAATACTTCCTTTCTTTATTTCATTGTTTGCTAGTGGCCAGCTCTCCTCTCCTCTCCTCTCCTCTCCTCTATCTCTCCTCCCATTTCTCAGTTATCACTTTCAGATGCACCAGACCTAAGTCCATCACCCATTCCACTCTTTCTCCATTTGTCAGGCACTTCCAAATAATTTTGATCCCCAACAATGCTTTAGCATCATTAGAAATATTCACAGAGCACATGCACCCACAAATTATGGCTTGATATTCCTCTCATCTGTTCTACTCAGTTGTCCCATTCACATTTGCTGGTGTGACAAAGGCCTCGGTGAATTTCTAATAAAAGCATCGGTAGGCTGCATGATGATTCCACATTTATTTTATTGTTCTGGTTTGTTTCCATGTGTTTCATGCATTCATTATATATACTCTATTTCATTATCATAACAAAGTATGATTTTTCCCCCTCTTTCACTTGATTAATCCTGTTTGGATGAAATAGACATGCACAACTGGATGCAGGTTACAATTCATAAACCTGGATATACTAGTGGGCGGGGGGAGCCACATTTGGGGAAGTACATATGAGTCTAGAACTGCCATCTCAAAATTTACCTCAAGATAACACGCGTCCTTCCTACTCATGTAGACCTTTTTATCTTCCACTAGGGTACTTGTGTTTTGTCCTTTTTCCTTCAGCTGTGTTGCATTATATCATGAATGACATTGGTTGGCTCCATTGAGTTTCTTCTGTTCAAAAGTTTTGTAGGCAGCCAGATTAAAACTGCACTTGTGACACCTTCGACAATATTATTGTATGAAAGGTAATCAGGGCATACAGTTAACCATCTCTGGAGGGTAAGCCCAGTAACAGTTTCACAACTTGCAACATCATTGGACACTTGACACAGCCCATAGCTAGGCAACCCCTTCTCCTCAGAAGCTGACCACCGGACCTCATGGGCCTGCATTTCTTCTTTCCTCCTTGTTTTTGGTCTCTTCAAATCTCTTGGTTCAGAACAGGCATGTGAAAAGACAAAGGGAGGAAGAAACTAGCACCATAGTGGAAGACTAAGTGAGAAGTAGTGGAGAAAGGAAAGGCATGACCGTTGAACCATCTTGCAATGGTTCCCAATGAAGTCAGTTCCAGCATAAACCTATCATTCTTCTCATGGACTATAATCAAATGGAAAGAAGTTGAATGATCTCCAGATTCAGGGGTTCCAGAAATTATGAACCTTGATGACATTAAGATATATTGTTATATTCTGGGTACTACATTTTTTCTACATATTTAGCGAATGTAAGGCCGTGAAGCCTGTGTATTGAAAAAAAAGAATGACAATACATGTACTCTGTGACCAGTGTCTTCATTGAGTTAGCTGCATATAATGAAGTGAGTTCTGGGCATTTAGCCATTTAAATCCCAACATCTAAGTATAAAGATAAGATAAAGAAAGGGACTGTCCAGCCATGTGTCTTTGTGTGTGTGTGTAGGGGGAATGGAAAGCTGAAAATGTGTACTTAATTGGTACAATAGTCCTTTATCATGCTGAGTCATACATGATGCAGTCACCTTATGGCAGGTAGCCAGAATAGCAATGACTAGTTAAAGATATGTATCCGATTAGTGGCCTGTCAAAAGAGTTGTTAAAAGTCCTATGTGATTAGCAGTGGCCTTATGCAAAAAGCCAGTAAAGTTTAATTTCCAATCGGATGATGGGTGACATTGAACAAATGGTTATTCCAAGTCCTGTCTAATTGGTTGAGGAGAAAAGACCTATGAAACTAGTTATTAATTGGCTGATAACAGAGGGCAAGTTCATAGTCACTCTGGTAGGTATATTTGTAGATAAGCAGGGGCTTGAGATACTATGATGCTAGACAGATAAGGCAAATAATTTCTTGACTGCTTCCACTGCTTGAGCTACAGCTGTTTCTAGTAGTCCCTACTATGCTGTTCCTAAGATATATGGCATGCCTAATAATGCTAGATAGTTAAGCTATTATTTATTGCACTGTAGTGCAATGCTTGTTATGAAAAAGATATAAAAGATGCCTCTGTTCTTGGTTGCCTATAGAAAGGCACTGTGGGTTTTCCCCACAGATGCTATCTGAAATATTTAGAATTCTTCAACATGTGATTATGATGGAGTGCTGCCTAGGATGTTTATTTCCTTACCAATGTAAATTCTATATAGATTGTAAACCCAGATTCTGAAAGGTCAATATATAAGTTATGTGTCAAGACACTGAGATATGATGTTCCTCCCCAAGGAAAGTGTATATAAGATGTACTGATTTGTTTATATTAGTAAATATGCTAAATTGTATTAAGAAATTTGTTAAAATAGTACAAAGCCACACGTAAAAAAATTGAAATTCTAATGTTTGGTTACTTACATGGAATGTTGATGCTGGCCTGTTATGTCAATGCAGTTTTCCATGAATTTGGGAGCCCAAATGTCAAGCTAGTGGACTCAACGGAACTCTTAACAGATACTGACTAATTGACAAATGGCAATTAGTCTATTCCTCTGGGTTAGTCTGTCTATCCCTCAAATATAGAGATAGAGTGGAGGGATCATTTTTAAACAAACAAACAAACAAACAAACTTTTAAAAGAAATCAGTGACCAGAACCCTGCTGCTGTACATTCCCTTACACATGTAATTGTACTTTTCTGGGCATTGAGTGATGAGTATCTTGAAATGTATTTCACATGCAGTGGTATATTCTTCGATGATGTGTAACTTCAGAGTACCACTTGATTCACTGGGGTTGCACAAACTGTCATGGCACATTTCCCATTGCACAGTGGGACAATGAACAAGAACATTGGCAGACACAAAATGGATAGCATCAGTATTCATCAAAAGGGTGATATAGTATAGCCTCTGTGTAAGTGTGGATTTACATCATACTATGCAAGCACATTAAGGTGTCAGCCACATTCTAGTTGGTGTTGTAAAAGCTCCTTCATGACAGAGCCCACTTGCAACAAGAGGATATCTTTGGGGTTTTTTTTTTAGTTCCTTTTTTTCACTATGAGAGAACTACAAAGTTTTTTTCTGTCTCCAGCAAGCCCCATAATAGTCAATCTTTCATACTGTGACAGATTACATGAGGCTGGCACTTTGCAGTCATATTTCTAGTAACCCACTCCCCCTAAAGTAGATAGTTTGTGACCCTTTTGTGCTTGCAAGAATTTCAGCAAAGGAGGGCACAGTCCAGAAGCACTTTAATAGTTTGGCACTTTTTTTTTTTTTTTTTGGTGGTACAACAGTGATGGAGGAAGAAAAAAAGAATTGCTGAACATTATTCTGCTTAGAGCTCTTAAATAGCTTTGCTCCCTTTTAGAACATATTCACTTTTACTTTTTATAGGCAAGGTTTCAATTCTAACCCTTGAGAGTCTCCCCCATTTACTTTTTCTTTTATTGCCTTCGGAGAGCTTTCTAAAGGGAAGTAATGATACACTACTTTTTCTTTTTCTTTTTTCAAGGCGCTGAAAGCTACTGTTCCATTGACAAGTTGGTGGATTAATAATTGTAAAACTCAGAATAATAGGTATCCCAGAAATGATTTCCCTAGTGCATGATGGGAAAATAGATACTCCTTTCCAGGCAATTTCTTGCTCTTTAGTTAATCCATCAATATATCTTAAACAGCAATGAATACTTGCAGTATGAAATGGATATCTGAAGTATCATCTCAGCAGGAGCTCTCTCCCCAAATAATCATATCTGTTATATGCAGACCAATAAAAAGTAAATGTAAAGTATGACTGAGTAGTAACTGGACAAAATAAGGAGAAATAGAATTTACAAGCACATCTAAATCTATAACCATAACAGGTTGTCTGTGTTTCTAGAAAAAGGTATTTTGGAAGGAGGCTGTACTAATGGGCTTGTTAATAATATGCATTTGAAATCTAATTTTGTAATTTGTTTCAGCATAGGTCTATTGTGAATTGCCAGCACACCTATTTAATTTGTTTGCTCTTTTATGTATCTCATCAGGTTTCCCATTTATCAGAGTAAATGTTACAGCAGAGTTTAGTAAAACCATTAGCTCCATCTACTGATATTGAATGAAATGACCATTCAATGGAGTGCAACAAATTTTTGTGCAGTGTAGTTAATACTAATAAACTTGAGAAGTGACTTGGAGAGACAAGTGACAGGGTTTCAAGCACCATTGGCTTAAAGGGAAACAAAATCACCTAGCATCTAAAAGTGTGCATCTTGTGTGTGTGACAGAATGTCATTAGGTCCTTACTAGTTGGTCCCTTCAGGGAAGAATTTCATTGGTATCTTCACTGACAGGACCATGGCTTTCCTTCTCTCAGGGTATTTTAATTTGTCTAAATGAAATAAGACCATATTCATGTTACTCACCACTTTCTTGAACAAGTTAACAGGGAAGCACCTAAATTTACCAACCTCTATCATTGCTTTCCCCGTGAAAGTGACACATTGATAGAAGCCAAGTCTTTGTTTGCAAGGAGAGTCTTCACAGAAAAAGCTAGGAAAAATCAGGGCTCTTGCTTACATGAAGAGGCTCCTTGCAAAAAGTAACCTCCAATTGGCAGGGATGAATGCTCCCTGGCTCCATTTTCAAGAAAATATGACTTCTGCCATGCAGAGAAATCCTAAGGAGTTGTGCTCAAAGGAACTGGAATACACAATAAAATATCCACTAAGAAGTAGAGTATCTGTATACTCATTTTATTAAACGTACGATGAACTTCATCAGTCATATGACTTAGGTGATTCCACTTATATCCACAAGAATCCATCCATATTTTAAGTCATTCTCAGAGGCCTTTGTTACCACAGTTTCTAGCCCAGACTTGTGGGATATTGGATATCCTTTTGATATCAATAATTTGGCCTTCTATGCTCCTTTTTCCTCCACATGCTTGCGAGGCCCCCGGACAAGCTCGCATATAGGCATGGCCGCTAATCGCCGAAACATTCCAAACAAATACAGGCAGGCCAGAAATAGCCAGACTGCCCCTTTACGAGACCTCAAGGCAAGTACCACATTATGTATGCACACTACTTACAAAGAACTCCCTGCCCCAAGCAAGCAGCTTGATGAGCCGAATACTCAACTGTCAAGCACTCCACGTTTGCATACTGTCTGAGCTATTGACAACTCTGTCATAACTCAATCATGTAAAATACTGACCTTTCGGAGGCTTTGTCTCCAGCCCAAAACTCATTGTTATCCCCGGGAACAGACTAGCCTGTGGCCACATTTTCCCCTATAAAAACCCTGGATCGCTCCTGGCTTCCATCTTACCTTGCTGTTGCTTTGTTCGGCGAGCCTTCCCCTCAGCTCCACGTGCTGAGAAACTCCATTTCCACGAACTTCTTCTTCAGACTACCCGGGCTTCAGGACAGGTGTAGTATTTCCCATACAAAAACTCCTCTTAAAATCCCTCTATCCAACTCCTCCCTTTATTTCTATAGATCTCTGTGTGAGTGTGTTGCATACACGTGTTTGACTGTATTTCAATGAAAACAACAATTATTATTTTACTTCTGTTTGCTCCTTGACTCGGCCTGACCTTGTAGACATCGGGTAAAAGATCTTGCTACGTTGCCCTGCCTCTCGTATTGCTAGCTTTTGCTCTTTGCTAATTCTCAACTCTGTAATTTGGAGCGCACTTAGGTGTCCCTCACGGGACCCCCAGAAATCAGGGTAACACCTTACTTGTAGGACTTCCACCATGATGAAGAAGGCTGGTGGTCACTAGAGACAGGCCCTTTCCTATCTTTAGGTATTAGAATATTTGCATTTTTAAAAAAGAAAAAAAAAGAAAATGATGTGTTCTTTCTGCTGATTAACTGAGATTTTGTAGCTGATAAACATCCTGAAATTGTATTTCATTGTAACTGGTACGACAAGCAGACAGATAGAAGCTAGCACTTTTTAAGGCATGTTTAGGCATTTTGCTTGAATGCATTTTGGTAGGAATGTTGCAAGTAATTTGCTATCCCTTTATCAATCCCAATGCTTCCCCTTCACCAAACAAAAAAAGAAGGACAAATGATATGTAATGCAATAAGTGATGTAACTATAGAGAGGCCTTGCCTTTTGACACACTGTTATCTGATTATTTGACCTTTTGACACTTCCCAATTAATGTTGAGTTTCATTAATTTGACTGGGGTTTTGCTCTTTTATCACTTCTTACCTACGGAGGCTTACTTGGGACTACTCACATGTGTGTGCTGCTTGCAAAGTGATCTGAGAGGAGAAAAAAGTGAGAGACTTTCTAAACAGCACAAACTCCCAAATGAGCCTCTGTTAAGTCTTTCATACCCCCTACAGTACATTATCTGATTTCTACCTTTTTTACCAATCCTGATTTTTGATAGTGGTCTGGTCCCCTAACCGATCAAATAAGTGGGGGAAGTCTGTGACCACTTTTTAAAACTTTGTAACAAGTTAACACAATGCTTTTTAAACTCTGGTAACAGGAAGAATTTTTTTTTTAAAAAAAAGAACTTCCCAAGCTCTGATTATAACCATTCGATGCCAGCACTTTACCAGCTGCATGCACCTCCAATCTTTTTCTAGATCCATTTTTAAGTTCTGACTTATTTTATTATATACTAGCGTATTTACTCAGTATTGCCCGAGATTTTATTTTCCTCTTAAGAACTCACCCAACCGTCTTCTCCAGTACCTGTAACTTTTCCCCATATTTCCCAATGCAATCTGTATTCAGAGTTATTTACACAGACAGTTTGGGTTCCTGAGGGAGTACATTGTTCTCCTCCTTGCTGCTAGGCATTGTCTCCATAGCAACTGGCCAATTCCACTACATGTAACTTATCCCCATATTCCCCAATCCAATCTGTATTCATAGTTGTTAACATTCAGAGGTTGGGTTCCCATGGGAATACACTGTCCTCCTTCTTGCTGCTGGGCATTGTCTCCATAGCAACCAGCCTATTCCTATACCTGTAACTTTTCCCCATAGTTCCCAATCCAATCTGTGTTCTCTGGTGATGTTGATGTACTGGCTTTTCATTTTTTTGCTTTCTGTTGAATTTGTGCAATGGCTTTATGTTTTTCTGGAAGCATTTTTGGTTTTGAATTTCAGCTTTAAGATTCCTCACATATGGGACCCATACAATCTGTGTGAGGCGAGAAGACCTTGTAACTATGTTGTGTATGTCACTTTAATTTTTCTCACATATGCATCCCAAAAGTTTTCTGGCATCCTTGTTGTTGGTAGGCCTCATCTCCATGGCAACAGGCCTGAGGCCCAAGAGTTCTGCAGCTGACAATTCTAAATGCCCCTCCCTAAACTTCCAACCCCAAGATTAGCCAGCCAATCCTATGAGGTCTTCTGGCCTCACACAGCCAATCGTATGAGGTCTTCACCTGCCTGATGCCGATAAATAGACAAATGTGCAGACAAACATTGACTTTTATGTAGTAGCTTGGCTGAGATCCTGCACTGAGTGAATTATGTGCATCACATAGCTTCATCTCCTTAGCTATGTTTCCTGATGCTAACCTCCACAAGCCCTTCTTGTAAGCAGAATCTCCTCAGAAGAATCATTTCTGTGCTCTCAGAGAATGGGGAAATCAGTGTGGCTGCATCAAGCTATTTTTCTGTACCTGGACATGCTGTGACCAGCTACATCTTTAGGGACCTTCAGGTGTTATTGGGAGGTCCTCGCAGATGATGTCCTTGCAGCACATCCAGCTGCAGGAGGATAGCTAGACACGTTCTCACTGATATATCTACTCTGTCAACACAGAAATGACTATGGGAGAAGGCTGCACTTTTTATAATTTGGGGTTTGGGGCAGGAGTTTGGTTGTTGTATAGTTAGAATAGTTAGCATTCTAATCTCTGTGACCACCAAAGAGGGAGGAGGAGACAGATTGCAAAGAACTGGAACTCAATAACTCATTGAACTCAACAAGAAGTTCCAATTAAGTTAAACTTCAACATAATCATCATCATTCACAAATATGATGCTAGCCATATATTTATTTAAACTAGTGTATTTAACTGGCATTGCCTGAGGTTTTTATTTTCCTCTTAAGAACTCATCAAATTGTCTTCTCAATTTCCTGTAATTTTGCTCCATATTTCCCAATGCAATCTGTATTCAGTGTTATTTACATACACAGTTTGGGTTCACAGAATCAATCATAGAATCATAGAGCTGGAAGAGACCACAGGGGCCATCGAGTCTAATCCCCTGCTATGCAGGAATACCCATCAAAGCATTCCCAACAGATGGCCATCCAGCCTCTGCTTAAAAACTTCCAAAGAAGGAGACTCAACCACACTCCGAGGCAGCATATTCCACGGCTGGACAGCTCTGACCATCAGGAAGTTCTTCCTGAGGTTCAAGTGGAATCTCCTTTCCTGCAGCTTGAAGCCATTGCTCCTTGTCCTAGTCTCTGAAGCAGCAGAAAACAAGCCTGCTCCCTCCTCGACATGACATTCCTTCAGATAGTTAAACGTGGCTATCATGTCCCCTCTTAATCTTCTCTTCTGCAGACTAAACGTACCCAGCTTCCTAAGCCATTCCTCATAGGGCATGGCTTCCAGACCCTTCACTATTTTGGTTGCCCTCCTCTGGACACGTTCCGGCTTGTCCATATCCTTCTTGTATTGAGGTGCCCAGAACTGGACACCGTATTCCAAATGAGGTCGAACCAATGCAGAATAGAGTGGTACTAGTACTTCTCTCGATCTAGACACCATACTCCTACTGATTCAACCAAGAATCACATTGGCTTTCTTGGCTGTTTCATCACACTGCTGACTCATGTTCAGCTTGTGATCTACCAAGACTCCTAGATCCCTTTCACATGTACTGCTATCCAGCCACGGGTCCCCCATCCTATGTTTGTGCATTCCATTTTTTTCTGCCTAAGTGTAGGACTTTACATTTCTTTCTGTTGAAATGCTTTGGCCCAGAGCTCCAATCTGTCAAGGTCATTTTGAAATTTGATCCTGTCCTCTGGGGTATTAGCAACCCCTCCCAATTTGGTGTCATCTGCACATTTGATTAGCATGCCCTCCTTTCCTTCATCCAAGTCATTGATGAAGATGTGGAACAGCACTGGGCCCAGGACAGAACTCTGTGGCACCCCCCTAGTCACTTTTCTCCAGGATTGTCATACTGAGCTTATTTCCAGCCCCCCAAGCCTGACTTCTACCCTTGAAAGGAGCAGGAAATTCCCCCAGCGTTTACTATTTCTTGCTGGCACCACCCACTGAATTCTGAATTAACTGGACAGGACAGTGGGACCCTGCTCAGTGGATTGCAAATCCCTAGGCTTAAGGACCCTTCCCTTCCCCCTCACCTCCCCCTTCTGAGTGAGAGAAGTCCTATCTAAGTGTGTGTCGAAGAATGGCATGGAAATGGAGAGGAAACAGAGGTTTTACAGAAAAGCATTTTTTTCAAGGCATGCAAATGAACAAGACAATAATACACATGAGAGGCTCCCCCCTCCCAGGTACGCTTAAGTTACAAGTAGTTATAAAAACACAGATACATTCTTTAGATCAGCCAACCTCCAAAATAATAAACAGCCCTAACACAACTAACTATCTAGTATTCTAGTTACTCACATTTGGGTTCACAGGCTTAGATGGTCTAAGAGAGGAATGAGGCCAGGAGGCGAGGCCTGGGCCTGCAGCCTACAACTGGCACAGATCCCATCTCCAGGAGGTTCCTTGTTGTCTCTCTGCCACATGGCCTCTCAAGGATTTTTATAACTTCTCCTTGGAAGCATCTCAGAAGATGCTCACCTCTTTTCCTTTGATTGGGCAATTCTCACCCCGTGACCTGTGAGGCTGACCCACAGTAAAATGTAACCTAATCCCAACACTTCATTAACCCTTGTTTTACCTGAAGAGGAAAGTATCCCCCTTCAGCCAAGTCTAGATAATGGGAAGCCCCATTATCACAAGGATGAAAAGCAGCCATTGGTGAACACCCTTTGGGTTTGGTCGGTCAACCAATTACCAATTCATCTAACAGCAGCACTGTCCAGCCTGCATTTTACTAGCTTCTTTGCAACAATGTCATGGGGAACTTTGTGAAAGACCTCACTGAAGTCAAGATATGCTATGTCTACAGCATTCCCTTCATTAATCCTGAGGTCAGTGTACTCCCTTACTGAGGGAGCACACTGTCCTCCTCTTTGCTGCTAAGCCTCATGTCCATAGCAATGGCCTATTCCTGTACCTGTAATTTCCCCCCATATTACCCAATCCAATCTTTATTCAGAATTGTTAACATTCAGAGGTTGAGTTCCTGAGGGAATACACTGTCCTCTTCCTTGCTGCTAGGCATTGTCTCCATAGCAACCAGCCTATTCCAGTACCTGTAACTTTTCCCCATATTCCCCAATCCGTTCTGTATTCAAAGTTGTTAATATACAGAGGTTGGATTCCTGCGGCAATACACTGGCCTCCTCCTTGCTGCTAGACATCATCTCCAGAGCAACTGGCCTATTCTAGTACCTGTAAATTTTCCCCATAGTTCCTAGTCCAACCTGTGTTCTCTGGTGATGTTGATGTACTGGCTTTTGATTTTTTTGCTTTCTGTTGAATTTGTGCAATGGCTTTATGTTTTTCTGGAAGTATTTTTGTTTTGAATTTCAACTTTAAGATTCCTCACATATGGAACCCATAAAATCTACTATGTGAGGCGAGAAGACCTTGTAACTATGTTGTGTATGTCACTTTAATTTTTCTCATGTATGCCTCCCAAATGTTTTCTAGCACCCTTATTGATGGTAGGCCTCATCTACATGGCAATAGGCCTGAGGCCCAAGAGCTCTGGGCGGAGAATTTTAAAAGCCCCTCCCTAAATTGCCAACCCCAGGATTCCATAGAATCTTCACAGACGGCCAATCCTATGAGGTCTTCTTGCCTCACACAGCCAGACAAACATTGACTTTTATATAGTATATTATACCCCACCTCTATCTCAGTCTTGGTTTTTGAGGCAGTGTATGGAAATTAAGACCAATATAGACAACAGTTCTTGTCAATAAAAGCATGCAAAAATTAAAACATAATTAATTGTCTATTAAATTAAAATCTAGTTAAAAACATACTGATTAACAAGCAAGAAGCAATAACTGTACAGCATGATTACTGAAATCCCCATAGGCAGCCAGTTCCCAAATACCTGTTCAAACAAACATGCAAAAAACTTTTAGAGTTTTGGAAGGCATTTAACCTATAAACCTAAAGAGATTGGGAGACAGTTATCTAAAGGATTATATTATTTATATTTATATTTGTTTGTGTGTGGAGAGAGAGAAAGAGAGAGAGAGAGAGAGATTTAGACACTGATAGCTGGTGGCTACCAATTCAGGGGTATGGTGAATCCATTCCTCTTTGTAATCTGGGCTTTAAAGGAGCTTTCTAAGGTTCTGAGCCTTATTCCTAACTAGGCTAAGCACTTTGGACAACTCCTTTAAAGCTAGGCAAAAACCTGGAATGGCTTCACCATGTCATTGATATGGTGACCACCAGGTACCACTCTACCCTTGAACCTTAAGATGCTTTTCAGAGGCCCTGCCCCATATATTCATCCCAAGTGAAGTGAAACAATTATCTACATAGGAGAGGGACTTTTCTGTGGTGGTCCCATGGCTGTAGAAAAGCCTCCCCAAGAAGGCGGTTTAGCACCTTCACCTTGATTTTTTGTTTCACAAAGATTCAAATAAATTTTTTAAACACTCCCTTGGGTTCTCTCTTTTTTAAAGTATGCTTTCCAATGCAAATTATTAACTGCTTTATGCGGTCCTTGTTAGAAGCAAAATTCCAAATTTTGCTTTGTTATAATGCCCATTAATTGTTTGCAGTTTTTAAAAATTTTGTACTTTGCATTTGAAAGATATTATTGCATTTGCCTTGATATGCAAGCCACTCAGCAAATATTGGTTAATGGCCAGCTTTATACATTTCATAAATGAAATCACCAGGAGACATTGTACAGTTGTAGACCACTGGATTTTCATTACCTGCTACATCTCACTCAGCTATGACTATTCTCTTCGAAAGAGTTTATTTTTGTCCCCCAAATATGATTTAATGTGAACTTGAGTCCCGAAACATGCTGAGATGTGACCCAAAGAGCAAAATCTGTGCCTTTTCAGAAATGTATAAAATTGTTCCCAGCTCTTTTTCTTCTTTGATATTGAATGGTTTGTGTTTTTCTCCCCCCCCCCCCCACTGTCACTTGAGAGACACTGTTGCTAACTCAGGAGAAGAAGTCTAAAATGATAAAAATAACTCAGTTCTTCAAAGCTGTGTAGACTTTAGTTTCTTTTCAATAAAAGCCATCTATTTTTGCCCTTTGAGAAACTCACCATTACTCTGACACTGCGCAGAACAAATTGTAACTCCTCCAGTTAGTAGTCAGAGATTTCATGTGACTTTCACAGGACACACACACACATGGGAATTGTGCCCAATAACAATAACAGTGAAAAAGCTTGGCCATGAAACAATATTTGTGCCCCAGTTAAAAGTCAATAAGATCTAAAGGTAACCCATGGAAATATTCTCTTTGATTAAGAAATTGCCTGGGGCTACCTTACTATTTTTAAAACGGAACCGTCAGTGAAATCTTTGTTGTTCTCCTCAGAATGGCTCATGATGATAAAAGAATTTCAAGTATATGGGGCCAAATATTTTTCTTTTTAAACAAGTTTTTCTTCCACCAGAATCCAGCCACACATCTGATGTATAGATTTTAAAAAGAAAGGGGGAAAGAAAAAACAGCCATCCATCCACCATCCTTTTTGTCTTCCCAGAACTGTGGAAAAAATGCATTCATCGCTGCACAAAATAATGAAGTAGCTTTTCATGCTGGATTTCTTTCCAGTGGGAGATATTTCTGTTTGCAGTAATAATCGAGGGAGGAGGGAGGCGATAGTCCCTTGTGGAAAAACAGGGATCCGAATTAAAGCAGCCTATTTTGCCTGTGAATATTTCCCACCTTTTCCCCAATTTATCACAGAATTGTTTTGAAGTGACAGATAGAATTGGATGCAATAAAGAATGGCTTTGATTACATAGTTTCCATGCTTTGTTTTTGCTTTTCTGGTGCTGGTTATCTGTTTACCAGCTCAGACAAAGGGTTAGGTCAAATCAGAGCAAATGAAAAATTCCAGCGCAGTAGTGAGGAATCCTTCTTTCTTCTTCTTCTTTCTCTCTCTCTCTCTCTCTTTCTTTCCTGCATCCTTGCTTTCTTTTCAAACTTCATGATAGTGCTTTGTGGGCCCACAGTCCGAATGAAGGGAATCACATCCACAAAGTCTATTCTTGGCCTTGAACCACTTTACACACACACACACCTTTCTCTTTCCCTCTACACATCCATATACTGTTTTCTCTCCCTCCCTCCCATGATCCCATATCCTTACATGTTATTTGAAGCTAGACATGCCATTCTCACCCCTCTCTTTCCTTCACACGCCATTGTTCAAATTTGATCAGGGTTTGCCTTTCCTGCTCTAAGGCTTAGGCTTCACTTACAATTCAGGGGCTGTTGACGTTCAGGTTTTTTTTATATGACCTTTAAATGCTAAACTGGATTATTAGCTCCATTTTCATTAGTAAATTCATAATATTCTGTATGTGTCAAACAAATACATAAATAAGTGCCAGTGATGTGGAATCTGTGGTCCTCAGATGCTGTTGGAGTCCACTCCTTTCAGGGGCATCTAGTATAGTTGGTGATCAAGAATGATGGAAGCTGCAATCCAGCAACATCTGGAAGATTACAGACTCCCCAACTCTGCTATACAGGAAGGGTAAATGGATTCCCTGAGTGTGATTTCTTTGAATGTTTAGCCATGAAAGTACCACTGAAGCACAAGAGGACGTTATCAAAAGACTTTGGGGAGGACAGACACAAAAGACTTGGATGGGATGCTTGAGCCACAAATGGACCTTTGAGCACCTACTGCTAATGTCTATATATTCCAGGAAGTATAGCAGCAGTCACCCTGGATCCACAAGAGCATTCCACAAGTTACAGCAATGCAGTCTACAGAAATGTTCAGACATCAATCTGTTACTGCAGGTTAGACCTCCTTGGAGACAGCATAAAGATATCATTTTGATATCAATAATTTGGCTCTCTTCTACCACCCCTCTCCACGTGTTTGTGAGGCCCCCGAACAAGAACAGACTAGGTGCGGCCACTAATTGCTGGACATTCCATTCTCCACCCAGGCAGGCCAGAAATAGCCAGATTCTTGCTTTAGGAGACCTCTCTGCAAACACCTTCATTATGTATGCATGCTGTTTACAAAGGCCTCCCTGCCCCGAGCAGGCAACCTGGCAAGCTGAATACTCAACTGCCAAGCACTCTGCATTTGCATACCAGCTAACTCTTTGTCAATTCGGACTTAACTCAATCATGCTAAATTTTGACCTTTCCAAAGCTTTGTCCCGCTCCTAAAATGCATTGTTTTCCCCAAGTATGGCATAGCCTGCAGTCACATTTCCCTCTATAAAAACCCTTGATTCTGAGACCATCCTTGGATCGCTCCCGAGTTCCATCCCACCTTGCCACCGCTTTGTTTGGTGAGCTTCCCCTCAGTTCCAGTAACTGAGACTGCTCAACCTGGGATCACTCCCGGGTTCCAGACTGTCTTGCTGCCACTTTGCCTCATGAGCTTCCCCTCAGCCCCACATGCTGAGCTACATCGCACCCCAGCATCACTCTCTATCTTCTTTCCAGACTCCAGGAACAGGTTCCATATCACCCAAATCAACCATCCCTCTGAAAATCCCGCTATCCTACTCAAACCTTTATTTTCCTTAGTTATCTGTGTGCGTGTGTTGCTTACATTGTGTGCCTGTATTTAATAAAGATCATTCATAATTTACAACACGGTTTGCTTCTTGACTTGGCCTTACCCCGTAAACATTGGGTTACAAGATCCTGCTGCGTTACCCTGCCTCTCGTTTTGCCAGCAGTGCTCTAAGCTAGTTTTCCCCAAAGTGTGTTGTTGTTTGGTTATTTAGGTGTCCCTCCTGGGACCCCCAGTAAACAAGGTAAGAAATCCTGTAATGACCCCACTTGTGGCACTTCTTCTCATAAACCTGTTTGATTTGTGTGGGCTTTGGGAAGAGATGGGTAGCATCAGCCAATGAAATTTGAATTCATGGGCTGATGTGCAGGACCAGAGTAACCTGGATGTAGGCTTTACTCCAGTCAGGCAGTGGGCTATTTGATTCCCCATCACTCTAGCCTTAGTTGGCTTTGGAGCTTTGTCTCATCCTCTACCCTCTGGCTTGTATATATTCAGTGATAGTGGGTAACAAGTGTCCTTGTTTCATGTATGTTTTTATCACAAATTTTGGGGCAGTTTGTATAGGATCTGGATTCAGGTGGAAAGAACTTAAAGTTTACAGCTTCATCATGTGGCAAGGGGAACACACAGTGACATCCACCTATGTATAACTTCAAATCTGTCATTCCAGAGGGTCATCTGGTAAACAAGGTGTATTTTTGTGGCTCATCCACCAGCAGATGGGTTGATTCATGCCTGGATTAGTTACTGGATGTCAAGCCTATTTATCACTGGAACCAATAAAGTTGCAGCCAACTTTGTTTTCCCCCAAGAACTATCTTTCCCTTCTTTCCATTGTTACTACAAATTCCTATGTGTATTCTTTGAAGTGGAGTGGCACTTGTCCCTGTATCTGTGACTTACATATTTTAACATTTTAAGATAATAAATAACATTTTAAAATAATAATTTAAAAAGTGTTTGTTTTTTAAAAAAACATAAGTTCAATATTTCCTCTCCTTAGGATTTAAACTTCTTGTGCTGTCATAGTTGTTTCCATCTCCAGTCTCCACCTGGACCTATTACAGTCCTTTTACACAGGCACAGATTCCTTGATATAGCTGGGTCACACCCTGCCACCTTCATTTTGTTCCACTTCATCACTAATCCATCTGACGTACTTGCTGCAAAGTGTTGCTTGCTCAGATGCACTAAATCTATTTCAAGAATGAGGGAATGAAGCATGGTAGTTGCTGATGTAATAGAACTGTTTTATAAAAAAGCCAGGAAGGCCTAGAAGATAACAGCAAGTTGGGATGAAACTAAATGTGACACATTTCTCTTTCCCTGTGGCAGTATGTCTGTGTTTGTCTATGCATGTGTGTAATCCATTTTTTGCTGGGCTTTTTGCCAGCTGCAACATGGCCTCTGGGTTCTTTTGCCTCAGTGTAGGGAAAGTTACTGGAGTTGGGGTAAGGCAGAAGCTGTTAACTCCCACCACAAGGAGACTCCCTTATTATGACAAACAGCAAGAAGATCTAGCACCAATATCCTACATTGACTACTTACCTATGCATCATCATCATCATCATCATCATCATCATCATCATCATCATCATCATTTTCCCCAGGTTGGGACTCTAAGCGGTTTACAACAATTAAAAAGACATAGTTAAAACCCACAGAATATAAAAATTAATACATAATTAAGCTATCAAAAAGAATTAAAACAATATTAAAATACATAACTAAAAACTTAAAACATGCATCAGTAACACAATATCCAACACATTCTATAGGCCACATATAATCACACATTCAACACCTGTCTGAATAAAAATGTGTTTGCCTGATTCTAGAACGAATGTAGGGCAGGAGGGTACCAATCTGACTTCTCTGTACTAAGTCATTTCTGCTGACCTGACTTTCCAAGTCCACCATAACAGCCAGGATAGCATCGCATGAAGGAGGTGCATTCTGCTGCCTATCAGGATGCAAGGAGGATGACATTTCTGACCCCTTTTTACCAAAGAGTGAGGCTGCAATGAGGAATTATGACACAGGTCCTGCTTCTGATTGTTGCAGCCTCACTCACTGGTGGGATAAAAGTGGAAACACCCTCCTTCTTGCACTCTGATCACCAGCTGAATATATCTCTGTCACATGATACAACTGCTGACTGTTGAGGTGGGTTGTGGGGGGGATTTACTATTGTGGGGTTATTGCCACGATTGTGACTATGTAGTGTTATTGACAATGAAGCAGTTACAAATCTGTAACTGAAACACAAAATGCCAGATCACGGTCATTTCTGGACCAGACTGTTATAGTGCTATAATCCCACTGTCAACACCCTATGGAATCCTGGAGTTTGCAGTTTAGGGAGGGGGCCTTTGAGATGTAAAGACCACTTAAGATGTAAAGACCACTTAAGTCCACAAGTGTTCTTTTCACCTATCAAAGTAAGTAAAGTGATGTCACTTTTCTGCCTGCTGGACTACACAGGTCTTTAAATGGCTGACTGTGAAATCCTATGCATGTCCATTCAGATCTAAGTCCTATTATGTTCAATGGGATCTGCCTTTGGGACAGTATGCATAGTATTGTTGTATGTTTGTCATGTTCGCATATGCACAAATGCAATGATGTAAAATCAGAAAAACCCTGGGCCAGGTCAATGAAATCTGAGCAGCTCTTCAGAATTATTTCCATAATTGTTGGTGCTGCAACTCCTACATATATATATGTTTTCAAGAACTCTTGGGATATTTCAAAGTATTTCAACTGTGATGCTTGAGACATCAAACTGGTAACATCCAAAAGTTTTTACACAAAATATGGGAACTGCAGTATTTCAGTCATTCCTTCTGCAAATTTCTTGCCTGCTTGAACTGTGTTTTTCAGGCTGCCAGGAATAAGGGAAGCAACCAACTTCGATGTGTTTGACTTTTGAGCCAGTGAGGTTGGAAAGATCTGTTCGCAAAATATTGATTAGTTACAGTTTATTTCCAATTCACTTGCATGATCTTGCATTTTCTATCCCAAACTAATATGTTTAAGCTTGGAAAATGGGAACAAGAAAAGATTTTTGTTTTCTAAAAAGTTACTTGTTAGAATTTGGATATGTCAGCATAGTGGAATGTTTGCTGGTTTATGAACAAAGCTAATGATTTGGCAGCAAGTTGCTGTTTTCTTCCTCTCCCCAAAAGCTTTCCCCAGCATTTAACTTTGCTACAGAGAATGATGTTTTCTGAGAAAATAGTCACTAGCAAAGTGCTATGCCTTTTTCCAGTAATGGGGGAAAAGAAGACAGTGAATATTTATGAAAATCTCAGGCCATTCAGCTTGCTGTCTGCAAACAGCTTGCAAATTCAGATAAGGCAACTAATGCGACTCCCTCTGTGTGTTCGTGTTTAAATTCAGCAATCTGTTCGACCAACACGGTGACAAAATTGAATGTGTTTGAAACATCATTTTTGTTGAACGTGTCACTGGGGTGATAGGAAAAAAAAAATCACTGCTTTTGGTTTTCTGTTGAGCTACCAAGGTCACAGCCCCACCAAAGAGTAATAAACTCCCTATCTAACGAAGTCAGCATAGCTTCATTATAGACAACTTTTCTATTTGTTTGGTTTTAATAGGCTCAGGATAATGAGTTCTAGCTAGAATGTCAGCAAAGGAAACTCTCCCTGTTTTTGTCTCCTCATTAGCTAACTGAAAATTTAAAAGTAACTACAATTTTTCTAGCTCCCATAAAACATCAGTTAATTAATTTCCTAAGAAAGGTAACTCTCTCACCACCATATGTACATACACACACACACACACACTTTTTTGGATTGAAATCAGACTTATCCACGAGGAATATTTATTCCTATAGTGGAAGGATGCTTACCAAATGATGGAACTGTGAATGGAAAGAAACTATTAATGTTTTGTTTTTGAGCATGCAAGAGCATCTGTCCTCTAGCCCCCACACTTTCCTTCCTGTTGGCTTTATCTTACCTTTGCATCCTTTGATAGTTTCTCCTTCTCTAACCCTCACTTCACTGTTCTCATTCTTCTGCTGTTATTCTGTTGTGTTTCTAACAGTGGGTTGGATACAGCAAAAGACTTCTGCTGATGGAAGGACTTCTTTTCTCAGCAGGAATCTTTTGATTCAGTTGAGATTTGCTGCTGCCTGAGTGGGAAAGGAAGTGATATTCACTGACTTTCTTACTTCCTATGATTCCTGCAGTCTCCTATGGCTCTCTCATTTCCAAATAGTGAATGGACATTTTGCACTAGAAAAGATGATAATGCTTGAGTGCAAGAAAATAGGAAAAGAGGAAGTCTCCATTACATATGGATGGACTCAATAAATAGAGCCACTGCCCTGAGTTTGTAAGACTTGAGCAGAGCTCTTGATGATCAGGGCTCAAAAAAGGTCTCTAATTCATAGGGCTGCTCTAAATCAAACTGACTTGATGGCAAATAACAATGACAATAGGGAGAGTAATTGGTGAAGATTACATCCTCTTTCTTTCTGCCAGGAGGAACATTATCAGTAGAAATCCAGTGCTTGAATAAACACTCTGGATCCACCCAAGCACCAGCTGTTTCTCATATCTATATGTCTACATTATTTTCTCCCATGGGTACTTGTTTAGGTATGTCTTGGTGGCAATCTTGCTCTTGCTTTAGTGTGAGATGTGTAGGGTAGGCAAATTGTTGGCAGATGAAGGTAAGGACTGGAACAACAGCTGCTGCTAGTGGTTTAGGGACACAGAAGTACTGACATTTTCCTTAAAAAGGCAAGGAAATAGTATTCCCTGTTCCTTTGTTAAGGAGAAGCATTCTCAGGAGGACTCTTTCCCAGAGGAACAAGTCTAAGTTCCTCATCAGCATTCCATGTATTATCAGTTATCAGAGGATATTTATTCTGCTTGTGCTGGCAGACAGTTTAGATGGCAAAAATGGACAAACAACAGACAGGCTCAGTGAAGTGTGGTGCTTTAGTTGGTAAACTGCTTTTCTAGAAAAAAGTTGGGGATGAGTAGTAAGGTTCAGAGCCTCCATGAAGTAAACATATATCAACATACCACAGATCAGCTACACTAGAAAATTCATATATATTCTGTTGTTGTATTTGCCCCGCCCTAAAAAAAAGCATTGTTACAAAGAAATTAATAAGAAAGGATGCTTTGGAACTAAATACATGGGATCTAACCACCTGATTGGAATCGATGCATTCTTGCACATTGTCAAGACAATATATGCAGGTGCCCCATATGGTGAGTTCTGAACTAACTGTGCCCTGGGGGCTTTTCATTCAGTCCCACCCCTATGACAGGAAGATGTTAAAAAAAGTCTTCCATTTCTGAGTCTTGCTTGGCCAACATGAAATGGGTCAGGTTCCTACATGCTTTCTTTTCCTTTGGTCTTGATTTTGGGTTTGCTTCTTCACTCTACTTCTTGTGGTGTCCTACAAATCAGATCTTATTTGTTCTTCAGTCTTAATTATGGGATTTGTTGGTAGTTTCTTGTTTCTGGCTCTGGACTCCACCAATTGCTGCCCACAGCTGAGGCTTGTGTATCATCGATGTGCTAATTCTCCTACCATCCTTAAAATAAATGCAGATTTATTCTAAGGGTACAAGCAGACTTGCTCACTAAAGAATGAATATACAATATTTTAAAATGTGTTCACGTTATGGAATGGATCTGTTGCTTTCTCAAAATGAATAGTAAAAGTCTTTCTTTTCTTTTCTTTTAACCTACTGTTCCTTCTGCCCTTGCTAGATCCAATTAAATGATTGTACTAACAGAGGAAACCTATCAAAAAGTAGTTCTCCCTTCTTGTGTGGTCCCAGTTATTGTTGTCATTGTTATGTGCTTTCAAACTGACTCTGATTTATGGTGACCAAGGGTCTTTCCGCCCTACACTGTTATAGTGCTATGATTCCTATGGAATCCTGGGATTGACAATTTAGGGAGAGGCATTTAGAATTCTCAGCCAGAGAGCTCTTTGGCCTCAGTAAACTACAAACCCCAGAATTCCACAGGATGTTGACAGTGGAATCATAGCACTATAACATAATAGTGCGGAAAGGCCCCATATTACATAGTTTTCTTGGCAAGATTGATGAAGAGGAAGTTTGGCATTGCCTTCCTCTAAGGCTAGAGTGTTACTCTGGTTATCTGGCCCCAGCCCGAGGTCTACAATTTCATATTGGTTATGGTTAATATCTCCATGTGGCACTCCATAAAATGAACTCCACGTGTCTGATCGGGTCACGGAAAGCCTGTGGAGGCAGGCACGGCCGCATGGCCTTAGTTATGCACGCTAGGTCTAGGCCAGTAAACAACTATCTGTCGCACAGCCAGTAGTGTCCCCCAGACACAGCCAATAATTAAGCAAATGCAAGGGCTCTCAGCCCTGAACTGCTTGCTCTATACAAACGCTAAGCGCTCCTCATCCTCATATTGTTCTAACAATTGGCAGTGCTGGCCAAATCTCATCAATTCTAATTTTGACCTTTTGAAGGCTTTGTCTCCACTAAAAACCCTATTGTTCTCCTTGGGAGAGGGCTAGCCTCCAGGTACAATCTTCCCTATAAAAACCCCACGTTTGAGCTCCTTGTTGGAACGCTCATGCCTTGCATCCCGAACTGCTGCCGCTCTGTTCAGCGAGCCTCCCCTCAGCCTCCACGTGCTGAGCTACCACAATCCCCAGCATCGAACTCTATTTCTCCTATCCCGGACTGCAGGATCAGGTGGAGTATCACCCCAGAAAGCCCTCTGAAAACGCCTATCAATTTTCCTCACTTTCTGCTTCTATAGTTCTTGGATGAGTGTGTGAGCGTGTGTGTTGTTGTTTGTTTTATTAAGGAGAGTTCTAATAAAATCTTTAATTGAACAACTTGCCTAGTTCTTGTCACGGCCCAACCCCATAAACATAGGGTTAAAGATCTCACTACGTTACCTTGCCTCTCGTATTGCTAGCTTGTGCTCCTTGCTAATTCCCCCAACTTAGTGATATTTGGAATGCACTTAGGTGTCCCTCCCGGGACCCCCAGAAATCAGGGTAACAAGAGGATGTGACTTGTCCAAGGCCACTCAGTGGGTTTCATGGCTAAGTGGGAATTTGAACCCTGACCTTCTGAAATCCAACATTCAAGGCATTATCCTTGAACATGTACTGTTCAGGAGAACTAGGAAAGCTCCAGAACAGACCTCCAAGAGATATGGAGGGCTGGGAATGAGAGTGAAAGAAAGTGTGAGTGTAGAGGAACTGTTGGGAAAGGAGAATAATTTTTGAGATCTGCTAACAGGCTTCTCTCATCAACATGCAGAACCAATTGAATCTTGGTCCTTGTGTATTAAATTATCTAAATGTACATAGAGAAGCACCATCCCATTTTTTTTAAATAGATTGAGTAGGATGTGTTTTAATTTATTTTCCAATTGTCCATAAGTTAATATCAGTTAATAAAATTAATGACTGTAAGATTTCTCCTCATTTCCAGTCTATCCTATATCTTTGACAGTCTTGCAAAGGTCACAGTTAATCAAAAGGATTCAAACAGAGCATAAGAATCTGAAATATGTAGAACATTATACTTGTTCAACATTTATCTTCCTGAGACTTCAGAAGATATTGGCTAACATGCTGTTGAGCAGTTAGGAGTGTGTAAGTTAGACTTATGCATTCATAACCACTTGGTATTCATGTTTACAATAGTGGCACTAGTGTCATGATGGCAAATCTAGTCCTCACCTATCAGGTTGCTAAGTTTTCTAAGCTCCCTGCCATGGAAATACTAACCTGTTGAATGTGTATTCTTTGCTAACTGCTAGTTTGTATTTAACCATTGCACAAATGGGTCTACTTTGTATCCAGGATTAAATACTGCTAATTGTTGTTTCATTGTAATCCATTGGCTGCTAGCTGCTATGGTACGGTACAATGGAAAACTGAAACTAAGGCCAGTAGTGTTGGGATGTTATGAGAACAAAGCATTTAGACAAAGCTGTTTCTCTCTCCCTGTGGAGTTCCAGTTAAGACAGAGATAGAGATATATACACAAAAGATCATCCTGGTCAAGGGTGTATGTGATTTTGGCAAGCACCAGGCTGGAAAAATAAAAGGGGGAATAGACACATAAAGGGATTTATGACTGAGACAAATGAATGCTTTGCGTACCTAAATGTGTATTGATAATCTATGAAAGATACATGTTATATGTACCTTCCTGTTTTGGCAGCTTCTGTGGAAGTGTGCTGAGTTGCTCATACTTATCTATACAAAAAACTCTTCTGTCTACTTCAGAGTGAGTTTTGTGGAGTGTAGGTTATCCAGTACATGACACCACCTAACAGCCAGCAGCTGCACCAAGCGATGGAGGTTTGTTCTGCTGGTGATTGAGATGCACCAGGATGATGTGCAATGGGACAAGGAGCTGCAACAGTGATCCCTCTTCTGATTGTTGCAATGCAGATTGCTAGTGGGAGGGAGCTGAATATATTTTGCTGCACCCTGTTAACATGTGATGTAGGATCTTGGCCATTATGGGTAACTGTTGCTTAATGGATCAAGTGTTTGCATGTCTTTTGTGCAGGGAACTGCATTTTGATTGTAGTGGCTGGTGCCTGGTAAGTGAGGATGGAGGAGGAGTTGAGCCAGTATTCACTGTGTAGAACTGTAGATACAGTGCTTACACGTACATAAACACCATAGAGGATTCTGGCCAATACTTATTATTTCAGTGGAAAAGAAATAACAAGATAGATGGGATCAACCAATTCTTAATTAAAGAAACATTGCAATGACATGGTAGCTACCAAGACCAGAAGAGAGGGTGGGTATAATTTGTGATGCTGATAGCCCTGTCTTCACAACCTGGAACTAAATTGAATTTTCAAGTATAAATACCAATCACCCTCATGCTTGGGGAGCTCTTTTGGTGTCTGATGACAGTTTATCTACTTCTCCTCTTTCTCTGTCCTCTTTTTTTCTTTTCAAGCCTCAAACACCATGCCTTAAAAGCAAGGAAGGGAAACCCATCAGTTCTGTTTTCTACCATATGCTCAAGAGCTCAAGTACTTTCCATTCCAAATACAATTTTTTTTCAAAAACAAACTAGAAAGAAATTCTTTCCCATGGGAAATAGTTCAATAGTTACAGCTATTCCTTGCCTGGAAAGGACCTAGCTATATGTACCTATCCAACAGGGCTTATAAATAAGGAATCTCTCACGAAAAGCAGTTGACAACCATAATTCATTGATAACATTAAACTATCACTAATGTACAAACTCTACCCTTAATATCTATGCGTCCTCCTGAAAGGGACCCTACACACAAACAGCTCTCCCAAGAGATGAGCATGGCCAGTCCTAAACCACTGGTACATCATAAAAGTTACAACTGCTTATTAATTCAATTCAAGGACTTCTGAGTCTAAAAATATACATCTACCAACATCTTTATTTACTTTTCTTCATATCCTTTCCAAACTGGTCTGTTGCAAGAATTTGGAAGCATTCTGCTTTTGGACTACAGCTACAAGAACCTGAGAATTCTAATCCAACATAGTACCTTCTCCATTATCATCATCTTCTAAACACCATTCCATCCAAAGTATGTTACCCCTGGGAAATAACTGCCATTGGCACTCAGGACAATGTTGAATAACACACACACACACACACACTATTTTCAGATACACCAATATTCTACAAATACACAAAAAGAGAAAAAAGAAAAGTAGGAAAAGAAAGAGAAAAATAAAAAGAGAAGAAAAAAGACATTAAAAGATCCACATAAAGATAAAGAATAAAAAATAAAGAAAAATATGACTTCCATTCTTCCTTTCAATGGTATAGAACATTCATATTATTTGAGGCCTCTGAATAAAACCTCAATATTTATCTTCTTTCTATCCCTTGTTACATTATCTCTCGACAGACAAAGATATTTCCCTTCTCCCTAAAGCTGACATATCTAGCATTAAAATATCAATCATTATCATTCTATACTCCTATCAATAATCTAAGTCATTAGGTTATATTACATCTTGATAAGTAGTATTCCATTTTCTCACTTTTGAAAATAAATCTTAGTTACCAGATTACATAATTCTAATTCTTAGTAAATATAACTGTAAATCTCTTACATATTATATAATATCACTAAATCCATTCTATTTTAAACTCTTTTATAGTTCATCTAATTTCATCGTATAAATCCTTTTCAAGATAATATTTGCATCCAGTTCCCATTGTCTTGTATCTGTAACCAAATCTCCTAACCTTATTTTAACCAGACACTATTTCTTCTATTTAATTTTAAATTTTACTTTCCCTCCATCCTAATTGTGACCTTCCCCTACCACTTCAATCTTTTTTTTTTACATCTTGTTATTGCCATCTCCTCCCAATTTTTTGCTTTAATTTCTCCTTACTAAAATTCAGTTCAGTCATATAAAAAATCCAATTGATTCACAGAAATGTGTGCTCTTAAACTCTTTTTATATGCCTTTAATCCTATCAACTTCCAGTCCTGTTGTTTAACTCCTGATCTTGTAGGGCAAACATAAATACACAAATCATAGGGCATTTCTGCACTACACTGTTATAGTGCTATCATTCCACTTTCAACATCCTGTGGAATTATGGGGATTGTAGTTTACTAAGGCCAGAGGGCTTTCTGGCTGAGAATTCTAAATGTCCCTCCCTTAACTGCAAACCCCAGGATTCTATAGGATGTTGAAAGTGGAATAATAATGCTATGGCCCTTTCCGCACGTGGTTATTAAGGCGGGCCAATGCATCTTGCCACGGAGGTCTTCTGCACCTTGGAGCGGACTAGGTTCAGTTTATTTACCTTCGTTCCACATGTAATTCTGACTAAATGCGCCCCCATGTGGTGTTAAAGTGTGCTATTTGAAAACCGGAAGAAATCAGTTTTCCAATTTTCCAGATCAATCCAATTCGTATTTTCACAGTGGTGAAGACACGTACATTCATGCCCATGTGAATTGGTGGTCAGGGGAGGGCTCATGGGAGGGGCCAGGGGATAGTATGGACTTATGCAATGATGTACTAAACCATGCAACAACAACAAAAAAAAGGGCCAATCACATCCAACAGCCGTAGAGTGAGGGGAGTAGCGAGAGTGGCCATGGTGGAGGCAGTGTGGATTCATGAACTTGCACTCCTCCAAATCAGAATGGAACATACACATTAGCTGTGTGGAAGGAAATGAGGAAAAGTCTGCCTTGTTTTGAGCCCAGAAAATCTGGTAAGAAATGGCACAAACCGATTCACCAGCCTCATATGGAATGGGCCTATAACATTGTAATGCAGAAAAGCTCTTAGTGGTAAAAAGAAGGAGACCTCATGAGGCTTCTCTTCAACTGTCTTAGACCCTTTCCACATGGGGGTCTAAAAATGGTGTAGAGCGAGCTCTGACGGAGATCGTCTACACCGTAAAGTGGATTGGGGCGGATTACTTTAGAGTAATTCCACACTCCAACCCACGCTAGGGCACCCGGAAGTGGTGGCACCGCATGCTTTTTAAAAACCACTTTTTATGTGGTTTTTAAAAGGCACGGGCGTGCAGCCCCGTTGCAGTGCCCGGTGTGGATTTGCAGGCGTGCGCAAGGGCATGCCTGCAGATCTGCCGGGGCGGGATTTCCAGCTGGCGAGGTTCTCCGGTTGGTGGACAGCCTCTGCCAGTCGCAAGCTGCCATTTTGGGCGCTGCAGGATGCTGCGGGATGCCAACGAGTGTGGAGCAGCGAAAACGCACTGCTCCACTGGCGACGGACTTACTCGGTTAAGGTAAGCTCCGTTTCAGTGTGTTTCTGTCCGTTTCTTCGCCCGCATGTGGAAAGGGCCTTAGGGCCTTATTCCGGTTTCAATATCCTATGGACTCCTGGGGTTTGCAGTTTAGGGAGGGGCATTTAGAATTCTCAACCAGAGAGCTCTTTGGCCTCCGTAAACTGCAAAGCCAGAATTCTGCAGGATGTTGAAAGTGGAATAATAGTACTATAACAGTGTAGTGTGAAAGGCCTTAGTCAGAAGGATTATTCACTTATATAATCCCAAAGTTTTATTTAAAATTTTTAAGAAAGCAGATGCTGACTTACAGCATTTCCACACTATACTGTTATAGTGCTACTATTCCACTTTCAACATCCTATGGAATCCTGGGGTTTGCAATTTAGGGAGGGTCATTTAGAATTCTCAGCCAGAGACCTCTTGGGCCTCAGGAAACTACAAATCCCGGAATTCCACAGGACATTGAAAGTGGAATAATAGCACTTTAGCAATGTAGTGCGGAAATACCCTTAGTTTTCATCATATTTCTCAGATCAGAACAGCTATGTTTCACAGCTTGGGCAAATATAGCTCCCTTGGTCTTTCTTCACTCATTCTATGTTTGCTTGCAAGTAAATGTCACAAGAATTCCAGACCCTTGTGGCTGATTCCCTTGCTCCCTCCTTAATGCATGGTAAGTTTCACCCTCCAGTGACCCCCCTGACTGGTGTTTTCACTATGAAAGCCTCCTCGCTGCAGAATGCTAGCAAGAAGTGGCAGACCACTATCCTACCTGGAAGTTGACAAGTTAATGTTGAATTAAGTCAAGTCTATACACTTTTGTTTGTGTAGCTCCTGCCAAGATGAATTACATCAAGGGAAGCTTCTCTTGCTTCATTCTTTGGTCTATAAGAAGTTATAACCAGTCACCTAATAATTATCAACAGATGCTCACCAATTGGCTGATGCCCTGCTGAATGCCCTAGTCAGTCTCTGTGCCCCAAACACTAAACTATGCTCTATAATCTATGCATTCAGAGTCCCAACAACTCTGATATGTGAAATAACTAATATTTAAAAAATAACTATGAATGGGTGATTTAAGGCCCTTTCCACACGAGGCGAGTGAATCGCTCCATGCCGTTACTTACCGGCTCTTCTTGGGTACAAAGTAATGCACACTGTCCCTTGAGCCCTTCCGCAGGGCTCCTCCATTGGTGCAGGGCGAACTGGAGCAGTGTGAGGTCTGTAGATCTGCACTGCTCCAGCTCAAAATGGTGGCTTCCGGTGTCTTCGTGGGAGTGGACCAACTGCTGAGGCTGGCCACGCCCACAGCCCACCCTTGGCTGATCGCAGGCTCGCATTGGTATCTGCAAAGGTAAGGAATGCAATGGCATGTTCCAGAAAATGTAAAGACCTGATATTTTCTGGTCTTTACTTAGCATGGGGGAGGACCACTTGGAGGTGGGTTGGATCAGACTGAGGTGCGGAACTAAGTTAAATAGTCCGCATCTAGTCCTATCCAAGGTGCAGATGACATCCATACCAGGACGCCTTGGCCCATTTTAATTGCATCATGTGGAAAAGGCCTAAAAAACAACTTTAGGAACATGCACAGATTTCCTTGATTACCTTCCCTGCTGGCAAAAGTTGTTGGCAAGAACAAGTAATGTAGGGAGCAGGGAAGAGGAGTCAAAGTGGAAGCCTGCAATAGATTCTTACTCTATATAGCATGGTGAGAAAGACATTGGCTGTGTTTAGACATCACAGTAAACTATAACTATTGTTGAGGGGAATTTTCTAGCCTAGATAAGGCTAATATCTTACTCTCTTCTTTGTAGGTATGACCCTGAGAATATTTGGACATTTTCATTTCCATTTTAGATTAAACACGTTGGTAATTTGTTTGTACCCTCAATCATAGTTAACTATGGGTTAGAGAAAGAATCCAGCTTCATAAATCTTGAAAGAGGGCTTGGTGCAAAGAAACCATAGTTAATATTAACCAGTCTCTGTGAGCTTTGGATGAAAGAACAAGCTACAATTAATGTGGAAGCTTCTGGGCTACTTTTTTGGCTGCACGGAAGAAGAAGAAGATGAATGTTGCTAGTGTGATAAGCCTAAAGCTTGTTCCTGCCTCGTATCATCATGACATTTGTATATGCCTGTTGGGCAGAATCCAATAGCATAATTCTACTGGCATAAAAATGTTGCATTCGTGTATATCTAGTTCTGCACAATGTATCTGGGGAATCTATAACACAGCCAGTTGTGTGCCTAGGTGTGATAAGATCAAGTGGACTAACATTCGTGCTACTGCAAAACCCACAGAACTTTGCTGTTATGCTGTTTTCCTTCACTAACATTGTGCCAGAGTTAGACCAATTTGTTAGGTCCATTAGGAATTAAGAGGAAGGGAAAATTATATTACCTTTTTCTCTGCTCTCATAAACAAAAACAACACTGATCTCCTTCCAGAATGTAAGCGTGTATCATGGCAATTTAGCTTGGATATATTTTATTGTACATCTACTTTGAAACAGTAACAATAACTTTGGATTGATACAGTTGGATAATAGTTTGCTCATCCCCCCCCCACTTTTTATCCAAGTAAAATAGTGTGGAGCACTGCAGTTTGCACTGCCTGTTCCAAGTATTTTAGTTGGGAAAGTGACTTCCAAAACCTTGTTAAAGAAAGCATATTTCAAAATTATAGGTTTATAAAATCCTTCGTCAGTCCCTCAGCCCCATGTCAATCCTTCTTTTAAAATATAGGGAGAGAAATTAAAATTATATTCACTCCTTCCCATTCAGTTCAACTTCATTAATCTATCACCAGAGGCCAATTTGAAGAGACAGAGGGAGGACTAGGGAAGTTACCCTTCCAAGCTCTAACACCAAAATACAATTTCTGTGCCTGGTTGCACATTTGTAATAAGACTCTCCTTGATTTATTTTAGTTATTTTGACTGGGCTGAGAAAGTAACATGATGCATTCTTGCAATATTGTAATGAAGGAGCTACCAAAATTGACATCTAAATCCTGACTATTATACCCAGGATACCAACATTGTTGGCTCAGATTGTTTTTTTATAGTGTGAAAAATATGACTAACTATTTTTTTATTTGGAAGGATCTTGCTTTGAGGAAAAAAAAAGTTGTTTTTTTTTTTTAAAAAAAGTTGATATTCTCATATGAAGAGGAGGAATGCATTTGTCTGGAGCAATGATAATAATTTTAAATTGACTGGTTCCATTTCCCTGTTTGGAAGCAGAACAACCCTGTATATCAACTGCTGCATTCCACAGAGAGGATGAGCTGTTTCTCTTATGCCCAACAGTGGAATTCCCAGATCCACCTCCTTGGCCAGTGCAGGAAACAGACTGGTGAACAAGATGATTGTTCATTGCATTGATATATCAGTCTGCTTTTTATGCCTTTTATTTTTGTTTTCTTTTGTGTGTGTGTGTGTTTTAATGTACTTTGAGGTGCATTACGTTATGCGCACTGCCTTACGAGTAATAACATTGTTGAGATTCTGCATCATAGACATAGGACCTTTCTGCATGACGATGGTGTCCCAGCATGGGGACGCAAGAAGAGTGGGACCACAATGACAGTTCCACATGATGTCATTGTGGTCCTGCCCTTCTCGTGTTGCCAGCTGGCATCATCATGGGGTATTTCATTGATGGAGTTTCTCCATCAATGACCCCTGATCACACAATGCTCCCACCCTTCGTGGCCATGTGCAAGGGCAGGAAGTGTGATGGAGGCACTTCTTTCCCTAGCAGACCATGGGAAACAGCCCAGTTGCACTGCAGAAGGCCTGTGGATCTAACTCCCTTCCTCAGAGAGCCGGCTGGTGCAGAGGGGAGCGTTCTTGTCATGCTCCCTTCCTGGCAGAAGCACATCCAGAATCGCAATGGGAGGACAATGGGAACAGGTAAGGTGCAGAAATGGCCATAGTTATGAGTGTGTAATTATGTCTCATCCCTTGACTTCCCAAACCTTCCTACCAACTAGCAGCTACATCAAATGATGGAGGTCTGTTGTTCTGGCAATCAGGTTGCTAAAGGATTTCCAAGCCCCTCCCACCAGCCCTCTCTGGTGCAACAATCAAAGGAGCACTCCTGTCATAACTCTTCATCACACCAGAGATCACTGGTGGGAGGGAATGGGAAACATCATCCTGCTGTTCCCCAGAAGAACAGACCTCAGTCATTTGATGTGGCTGTTGGCAACACGAGAAGGGCAGGACCACAATGACATCATGTGGAACTGTCATTGTGGTCCCACTCTTCTTGCGTCCCCATGCTGGGACACCATCGTCATGCAGAAAGGTCCTATGTCTATGATGCAGAATCTCAACAATGTTATTACTCGTAAGGCAGTGCTCATAACGTTGGCTTTAAGATAGGTTGGGGATGCTTTTGCAACCATGCTAATAGTGCCTCAGTTGTGCATAGGTAGCATGGGTGTAGTTAAAGTCTGTAATTCTAGATTATGAATCCTTAACTAGAGTAGAATCCAGTCATTATTTGCAAGGCAATACTTTTTTACAATAGTAAAGAGTAACAATATTATTTTAAACAATTAAAAACTACCTATATCACTAGTTTTTGGTATAATGAATAAAGTTTACTTCTTTACTTTGAATGATTACCTTTGCTGGAATTTTCTTTTGTATTTTTATTTTAAAGAAACAACAAAAACAGCAGCAAAGAAATAATGGTACTGTGGCTCATGATCAATGAGCAGTGGCTATTTTGAAAAAGTAATGTGAACTCATTGGCATATTGGCTGGAATCCTGTTGGTTAGTCCCAGCTAGAATAGATCAGTTCAAATAATTGCTGAATGGTGAGTTGATACATAACATGAATTCAATCAATTCAATGCCACTACTCTATGGAATTAACAATCAGATTTATGCCATTAGTTTTTGCTGTAATGTTCTCAGCCTCTGCTACTGTTGGCCCAAATCTCATTACTAGTCCCAAGTAAAATAGATCTATTTAATCAATGGATGTATGGTAAGGCTATCACTTTGTAAAAACTTTTGATTCAGTGAATAAACTCTTAATAGGACTAACAACTGGACTTACACATTTATGTATTTTCCATAGTCATATCCTCCACCTTTGACATTCACAAGGAGCATTGGCATAAGCAGATTTATAAAACTACATGCAATATCATTGATATTCTTTTCCTGCCTCTTTTTTTAAAAATAAAAACAACACAAGCATGAATATTAGTCCACATGAACCTAGGAAGTATGTGTACATTTAGGCTCAGTTCAGATGTTACTTTTACTGCATGGTTAAGCATCCATGCCTAATTCATTTTTTTTAAAAAAAAAAAAACTTCAAAAATACTAAAGGGACTCCTACCTTTCTTTGATTTTAATTGGGAATGCAATGTGCTTTGGGGGAAGAGGCATAACCCCATAGTTCCCAGATCTGAATAAAAATCAGCCCCACATCCTGATTCATGTCAGAAAAAAAAAAAAAGGCTATCATTGACCTCCATTGGGGAGTATTCAAGGGATTACAGTTGTGGAACATAAAGGTAAACTGAAAATCATCTATGGATTGTTGTTGTTGTTGTTGTTGCTGAGCAGAACTGTGATATTTACTACCCACATAATATAAATAATGTCTCGTTTTGTCTTTTCTGTTACATACCTGTCTATAGAAGCAAGCATAGACTGTTGCTCACAGTGAGAGAAGAAATTGTCTTTCAGCTAGTAGTGAGAAAATGTTCTCCTTTAAACGGGGGAAAATGGCATGGAAACCAAGGAACAACTTCCATAACTTTAGATTATCCCTCAGAGCAAAGTGCTTTGATAAACATTCATCTTGGTGAGCTCTGTCCTAGTCTTAGAGTTCATGCTATGAACAAATATGAGAAGGGCACCTTATCCCACAACCCTAGACCCCTCTAGTCAGAAATAATCACCTTTGAGTTCAGTGCGGTTTATTTTAGATAAATGAACATAGGACTGCAGCCTTACTGACTGCTACAGATTGTCGCTACATGCCCTTTCTAAATAGCAGCCAGAAGTAATTTACCAGATGAGATTTAAACTAAAATCTGCCAAGCAGAACAAAAGCCAACTTCTAGCACAGTATTTAGATTTTTCCCCACAGCAGGCATTACTGAACTGAGAAAATAATGACTTGCCTTGCATGTAAGTAATACAAAGAGTCTTAAAAGGCAAACTCATGAACTTTGTGGAAAAAGGATTACAAGACCTGGTTTGGGAATGGGAGATGAGAAGGGAGGATACTGGGATTGTAGAAGAGCCAGTATTGGACAAAGCTGGACTATTTGCTTGTTCTGCATTTATCCTCAGCATCAAGACAAACAAAAGATTTGTGTTTGCCTTCTCTCAGCATAATCACATGCCACTTGCCTGTCCAGTATAATACTGCTCATATTTTCTCCAGTAACTTTGCAACTGTTTTGGCTTTTTCCTTTCTACACTTCAAGAAAAATTATAAGAAAAAAGAAACATGGGCTACTTCTTTCATCGAGGTAGTTCAAAAAGATCAACTTTCAGTGACACTCACAGAGGATTAGGAGTCACTGCCTTGCACTGTACCTATTTATTTTTTTTAACCTATTTCATTTTTATGCCACCTTTCTCCTGGAGTGGCACCCAGGATGGCTCACAATACGAATCAGTTAAAACTCAACAATACAATTTTGAAAATAGTTAAAATCCTCACATTTAAAACAGTAAAAAATATTTTAAAAGCATATAAACATGAAACAATAAATAAAGCATACATCCCAATAAGAGGTCTTCCTTATGCATTTCAGTCCTCAACAGAATTTTGGTCAGGGCCCTTAAATGTCATTTTTTGTTTGTTGTTTTGTTCCTCTTGGATCATCTCAGTAAAGTCAGTTTTGGTCTGGATTGTTTGATGTGTAATGTTTAGCATTTCTTTACATATCTTATCCATATATTTTCCAAAAATTATGGCTTAGCCAGATATGACCACCATATATGGGTAAGTTTCTTCAGTGTTATATACTATTTGCCTTTTTCATTGTTTCTCCTCATCATATTCACCAGAGTAATATTGGTGCTTTGGTGTAATAAATTTGTAGAATTCTCTTAAAGGATTGCTGAAAGTGTTCCTTGGGATTGATTTCATCTGTAAACTTTGGCACTTGAGGTTATTTTGCTGTGATCATTTCCTCAGTTCTAAGTGCTTATATTTGGTGAACAGGGTAAATGGTAGTGGAGACCACACACTATTTCTCTCAGTACATTGTACAACTGTCAGTGAATATAGTCCTTCTGAGTCAAGACAGGCCATTCTTCTTCACTTTATTTCAATGCCAAATAGTGGCAATGGATTACTTTGGGTGTTTCACAGAGAGGAAATACTATGTAGCAAGGTAGACATGGTTGACTCTGCATGTCAAGTTGCAGACATGACTCCTTGGCTCAAGTTCTAACGACCCTTTTGTCCCTCTCCTATAAACTCTGCTATCTACCTCACCATCTCCACTAGGCATGAGCTGTCATGCTCAAAAGAAACAAACAACATGTAAGTCTTAAAGATGAGTCTGGATGCTTCTGTAGGTTTTTTACAGGAGGTCTGCTTGTTGGTGGCTCCTTGCAAGCGTACATGTTCTGAAAAAGGAGAACCAAAGTTAAAGAAGATTTCTAATGGCAGGAGATGCTGGTGCCACTGTGAGAAATTATGATCAAGAGCCATACTAAGGAGGGCTTTAGTCTTGTTCATAATTTTCTCTTTTGTCCCAGATTGAGAAAATGTGTCCTTAAAATCCTTAGCTAAGAATTTCAACACAATCTCTAGTCTGGTGTTTTTCTGCCACAGTACAACAGACAACTTTCCTAGGAAAGGTTAGTGTCTTTTCCCTTGAGCTACAACTCATGCATCAGCAACAACACTGTGAAAGCTGAACAGCTGCACAATACCAGGAATGATCTAAATTACCTTGGTGTGGAGGAGTGAAGAACAAGGAGTGGAAGATCAAGCTCATTTTATAGATAAATGTATCTTCAGTGCTGGCTTCTAGTGAATCAGGTCTTCAGGTGTGCTGAACTACATGTCTGATCATTTTCTAACCAGCCTTGTTGGGGATGATGGAGGTTGTTGTCCAACACATCTAGTGGGGTCTTGGTTGCCAGGACTGCTCTATGGCACATGCCACCATCTACTGCAGGGTCAGCACCATTCCCAGATACCCCTCATGCATCCCCTTGTAGCATAGATGACTGCTCCTCCATTAATCAGAAAAGATGCAACAACATTTATATGGTTTCCTCCCCACTTTGGAGGATGTTTGCAGAGCATGTGGTTTTTGGCCATTTTTGGTCTTTTTTAAAAAGTAGTCTCAGGACTTGAGGGAACTCAAAGGGTTCTTTCAGGATGCAGGATGCACTTTTCCCACTGCCAAAGTGACCCATGCCAATTTTCATGTGGGTGGGGTACGAGAAGGGAAGATACTCTCTAACTAGCATGTACCTGTATTTACATTTTGAGGGGTGGGGGAGAGTAATATTTCTTCAGCCATGTCAAGCCTGGTAAGCTATAGAATTTGTCTGGTAAGCCATGGAATGAACCTGTTAAATAGCTTAAGTGAGTAATATCAATTTTCAGAGTTGAGAAAAGTTAATTTTAGACTACAGCTACTATAATCCCCTAGCGATCATGGTCATTTTGGCTGGGGAATTCTTGGAGTTGTAGTCCAGAAAGAACTTCTCTCATCTCTGCCCACTTAGGACATCCATGTGGTGCCTTCACGGAGCCTTTCCCCACTAAAGAATTTTAGCACTGCAATTTCACTTTAACAGCCATGGCTATGTACTGCGGAAACAGAGGGTCTGTAGTTTAGTGAGGCATTAAAGCCGTCTGGCTTAAAATTCTAAATCTTCCTCCCTAAACAGAAAATCACAGGATGTCATACAATGGAACCATGGCTGTTAACGTGGAACGATAGTATGCAGTGCTATAATTATGTTGTGTGAAAAGACTCCAGGTTACTATTTTCACACAGCAACCAGACTGTCTGAATTTGCATGAGTTAGTCAGCATCCTTTTAGTGGCAATTCCGCCGTACCTTAGGCCCTCAGGTTTCTCATTTATGAACAGATGCAAAGCTGCAACTTCCTTGGTGTCCTTGGGAAAATTGTGTCCCATTTGTTTTGCTTGTGCAAAAACAATTTGATATATTACACTATTATAGGCAACAACAGATAGGTCTGTCAAGAATATGCTTTGCTTTGCAGTAATAAACCCTGACCCAGAAGGACCATAGTCATAAAATGATTTTGAAGCAAGCAGTAGTTCTTTTCTCTTTCCTAGAATTCTGGATCAGGAAGATAAGTCTGTATACAAATTATAGCTTTCAGATACTTGGAAAGCATCACTTAAAGCAAAATGCTCACTAGCTGATTGTGTGTGTCACTTAAGCTGGCCCTCTCATTAGGGAGACTGAAGTAAACCACCTTAACCATCATTAAAGGGCACCAAACTGGTAATGATTTGCATGTTGTTGTTGTTGTAATTTTTATGGGCCACACTGAAGAATGATAAAAGGAATATTCCAACTTGGCTGCTACTGAGCATCTTGTCCTGGCTGTTGACCACTGTTAGGGCCTCTCTGAGTTGTGCTTTTGAGAAGCCAAAAGATGTCCTTATGATTCCATCATAGGGAAGCTAGGGATTTATACTTTGGTAATGGGCTTAGAATTTTCAGCTAGAGAGCTCTAGCCAACTAACTTGGAATCCTTACAGTAAAGTGGTATCAACTGCTATAACTGAGAGGTGTGAATACATTCTCAATGTGTATTGCCACAATCTTTGTTTGATTTTGTTTGCATACTTTTTATAACACCCTTGAGAGCAGGAGTGGGCAGATGTTGCAGGACAGGAGATTGCATTAGCTTTTCAGGAAACCTTAGAGAGGTGCACCCACCCACACACATAAAATTGGTGAGCCTTTCCACTCTACACTGTTATACTGCTATTATTCCACTTTTAACATCCTATGGAATCCTGGGGCTTGCAGTTTAAGAAGGGGAATTTAGAATTCTCAGCCAGAGAGCTGGTTGATCTCAGTAAACTTCAACCCCAGAATTCCACAAGATGTTAAAAGTGGAATAATAGCATTCTAACAATGTAGTGTGGAAAGGTCCAGTTTTGACTCCAAACATTACAAACATCTTCTAGGGGGCATGAGGGCATTTTCACCACATTGGGAGGGACTAGAAAGCCTCCCTCCCTTTTTAACAAGACTCTAACCTGGAAGTCATTTCTTGTTCACTTCCTGTTTTCAAAAAGGCTTAAAATGTGCTGGGGACCCACAAAGATGGTAAAAATGCCCCCATGCCCACTAGAGGGCATTTTTTTTTAAAAAAAAAATGTCCTGTGGGATGGAGAGTCACAAAAATAAGCCTAGTGGGCTGCATGCGCCCCACAGGCTGCTCTTTACACCCTGCTTTAAGCAAACATGTCAGGCATGATGAGAAGCATGCCAGAATCTCCCAGTCATGGCAAGGCAGTGTCTGTTATCTTTATCTTTGACAGTTTATTCATCTTTGACTTGAGCATGCCAAATCTGTGTGCTGTTCACTCATTGTTTGCAGGCATACACGCAAAGTGCAGCAGAGAAATGATCTGTGAGCAAAGGACTTGAGCTTCTTTGGAAGGAACAGGGAGGTCTGATTACTTCAAAGGTGACCCTGTGGCATAATGAAACCTTGGACTGCTACCCAAAAGAGCTGCCTGAAGCAGTTATCCAGCCATGAGTGCAGTGCAATGGCATGAGAATCTATGGCAATTCTGTTTGCTATGGCCTGGATCAGAGAATAAGTGTCCCTGCTGGTAAAACAGTTTATAGACTGGGAGAGTAGGTGCACTTAGGTCATGGGTAGACAACCTTTAGCCCTGCAGACCTTTTGGATATAAAAGATAATTTGCTATTGGGAATGGTGCTCTCAAACTCTCAAACTCTGCAGGGCCAGGGGCTCCCCATTCCTGATGTAAAGTAATATCGAGCATAACTGCTGCCTGCTCAGATCCTGCCCAAAACAATCTGATATGCATCATCTTTCTACGCCCAGATGAGCAGCACAAATAAACTGGCTGAAATCTGCTATTTAACCTGGATCATTTACTCTTCTTTTTTTTCTTTTTTTTTTAAAAAAGAACTAATATGAGGCACAACCCAGTAATTCATTTGGTTTCAAGTGCTTGGCTCGCAATACAGAGATTTCCGCAGGTCCTATAAATGCAGCTCTTGTATTTAGGTTTTTGCCCAGAGATTTCAAATATAGAAAAGCAGTTTGCATGAAGAAGATTGCAATATTAGGGCTGCCAGATCTCAGTACCTGGCCTTGAGTCTCCAGTTTTCATCTAGTCATCTCCAGGTGGGAGATGAGCACACAAATTCTTCAGTTATGGTGGGCTCAGCTCTTGGCTATGTGCAGCACACTGAATATACCCATAGCTTGATACAAATCTCAGTTGATTTATCTCTGCAGTTTCAAAGACTCTCCAACAAGTCCATATATTCACTTAGTTTCCTCTTTGTCTCCCAGTTAATGGGGTGCAAGGCTTAACCTTTGCTCTGCTCTTCAGCCACCTCAAGTATGTCAGTAAAGAAGATAGATTAAATGTTTCTTAACCCATCTCCCTAAGTAAGTGGGAGGAAATAATCTCATTGCACCTTGATCTGGAAACAGCTTAGATTTCTGTCTTAATTTCCAAACATGAAAATATATTCTGCATCTGTGTGTTTGAATGACATGCTGTGAACAGCTGTGGTTGGTATTTAATGTACAGCACTTAATGCCATCACTAGGAGTTGTCCTTGGCTCTCAGGTTTTGTCCTGGAACAAAACAAAGCCTGGGACAACCCTGAATTAGCACCCCTAGACTGCATCTACAAAGGTATGCTAAATGGGTAACAAACCTTTGGGGCTTGGATGGCAAACTTCAAACTATAACTCTTGGGGATTATATTTCAGCATTTCTAAGTATACCAGTTGGGACCAAAGTGATGTGGGCAGAATCAGATGCAGTTCTTACCTGTTTACACTTTTCCTAGCCACACCTTCAAATAACAGGATAATTCTTCTCAGAAGAATATCCCGGTGAAACAATTTCCTCAAGATGTGAAGCACAGCTTAGTTCTGGGCAGCAGCTTCATGGCCTTTATATACCTCATGGTTCATCTCCATGAAGCTTGCAGACTGAATGAAGAATCTTTTTTTTTTCTCATGTCCCTGTCTCAGGACCCAGAGAAGACCCTTCTCAACAGTCACATCCTAGAGATGTGAGAGGGACAGTACTTACAGCAGCCAATGTAGGCGGAAAAGGGAGAGTCCAGGATTCTGGTAGCATGTATGTAAGACGGACTCACTAATTAGGCCCACAGCTGGGCAAATCTCTGAGCCTATATAAAGAGACACCAGAATGGGAGGAGGCTGTTGTAGTCAATTGATCCTATCTGTGATAGCAGCCTAGCTTACTCCTGAATTCCTTTTTCATGGTCCTAGTGTTACCCTGTATGTTGGGAGTCCCAGGAGGGGTACCCAAATTACCAAATAAAACACAAGATGGGGAAATTAGACTCGAGCACTCTCTTAAGCTAAACGAGAGGCAGGGTAACTTAGCTAGGATCTTTTAACCCTATGTCTACGGCGTCAGGTCAGAAGAGTAGCCAGGCAAGTTTTAAAGTAACAAAAATAGCAGTTTTATTAAAAGACAAACAACAAACAAGACAACACATGCACACCACTAACTGGAAATAGATATGGAGAGTTTCGGGGGAGTGGGTAATATGACACCTTTTCACGTAGTCCTGGACAGAAGCGGAGGTTGAGGGGAAGAAACTCAGCGTGGTTTGCTAAGGGGACAGCTTCACTGGACAGAGCAGCAGCAAGGCTAGATGGAAGTCCAGGAAGATCCGAGGTGGTCCGAGCAAGTGATCCGAGGGGCACTCGGAATCAGGGAGTTTTTATAGGGTGGATTATACCTACAGGCCATGCCATGCTCGGTGAGAACAAAGGGAATTTGGAGCTGGACAAAGGCATTGGAAAAGGTCAGGTTTTACACGATGAGCTTAGCGCTGGATGACAATAGCGTGGCCAGTATGCAAATGGCCCAACATAAAGGACTTGCTCGGCACTCGGCTATGCATCTTTGTGTGAAGTCGCACTGAGCAAGGCTGGTTTGCAAGAAGGGTGGTCCCTAAAGCATCAAAGAGGCATTAAGTTGCCTGCTTAAATGAGGTTTGGAATGTACAACCATTAACGGCCGTGCCTATTACGTGCTTGTCCGGTGACCCTTGCAAACACGTGGAGTAGGGTGACAGAGAAAGGTCAAGTAAAGGCCAAATTGTTTGATATCAAGAGATATCTGGTGCTCTCACCAGACATAGAATAACTGCAGTAACACTAGAACCTTTGACCTTTGCCTCAACTATGGATTGGACTCTCTCTCTCTCTGGACTTACCATAAACTCAGACTCTGGTGTCTCTAAATCTATTGAGAATTTGGACTGCAAAATGACTAAGACAAACTTCGCTTGCTAGCTCCTGATAACAGGCTAATTAGACAGCTGAAAAATTTGGCTGGCTGCCAGCACAGGACAGTTTTTCAAATCTCTCCCATTCACTGGAAGTTCCCCTTCCCTCAGCAACCCGTACATCACTGCAAGAACTACCTACAAGAATCCCAAATTGTCTACTGATTCTTTACCACATGATTGGGATCTTGTGTCATATCAGGGCCTTGCCTTCCTCATTCCCAGGTGAACTGGCAAGAAAATCCTAGTTATCTCTAGAAGTTAGAAATGTTACTTTTTTGTTCCACAACGGCATGATTGCTGACTCTGCTGGCTAAGGAGTTTTGGAAGTTATAGTTCAAAAATATAACTATTCCAAGCACTGCTACACATTCTCTGACTCTCTCAAGATTTTTCCAGGTGTCCCCTTCCAATTCAGTTTTTCACTTACCATTGCTCCACAACATTTCAGGCTTAATATGTAATTTTGAGCTGAACCTGCAAAAAGGTTTTATTTGAGTGATTTAGAACTGATTGGCCTTTATTTTCCTGTTTCTGTTGCTTTATAACTGTATAAGCCCGCTATGAATCTCAACGTGGGCTCCAGTGATGGTGACAAACAGTACAGTAATATTGTGAAAATGGGGCAATTGTTTCTTGTTAGTGTTACAATTGCTAGGAATAAGGTGGGAGGTTATTGTGTCATTTGTTTAAATCAGCACAGTGGCGAATGTTTCATAAAGCCTTATAGTTTTGTGATGATTTGTTAAGGCAAATGAGTTCCTGTTATCTTTGGAAAGGACTGGAAAATCCAAGTGGCTGAAATTTCTCCTTGCTGAAACTAGCAAATCTAACTGTGACAAATGAATTTCACAGGTTAGTCAGAAGCTGTGGCAGCTCATGGGTGTCATGTCAGTGAGGCAGTGAAGTTGCTCTGGGTTTTAGTTAAAACTTTAAAGGAGCTATCAAAGGTGTTGAACTCATGGGGGAGATCATTGACCTCAGCCCTGTTAATAGCTCCTTGACAAAAGTCTGGACTATTGCCATTTCTGTACTACTCTGTTACAGTGCTATTATTCCACTTTCTACATCCTCTGGAATCCTGGGGTTTGCAGTTTGGGAAGGGGCATTTAGAATTCTCATCCAGGGAGATCTTTGGCCTCAGTAAACTACAAACTCCAGGATTCTACAGGATGTTGAAAGTGGAATAATAGCACTATAACAGTATAGTGTGAAAGGCCTTAGTCAGAAGGATTATTCACTTATATAATCCCAAAGTTTTATTTAAAAATTTTAAGAAAGCAGATGCTGACTTACAGCATTTCCACACTACACTGTTATAGTGCTATTATGCCACTTTCAACATCCTATGGTATCCTGGGGTTTGCAGTTTAGGGAGGGCCATTTAGAATTCTCAGCCAGAGACCTCTTGGGCCTCAGGAAACTACAAACCCCGGAATTCTACAGGACATTGAAAGTGGAATAATAGCACTTTAGCAATGTAGTGCGGAAATACCCTTAGTTTTCATCATATTTCTCAGATCAGAACAGCTATGTTTCACAGCTTGTGCAAATATAGCTCCCTTGGTCTTTCTTCACTCATTCTATGTCACAAGAATTCCAGACCCTTGTGGCTGATTCCCTTGCTCCCTCCTTAATGCATGGTAGGTTTCTCCTTCCAGTGATCCCCCTGACTGGTGTTTTCACTATGAAAGCCTCCTCACTGCAGAATGCTAGCAAGAAGTGGCAGACCACTATCCTACCTGGAAGTTGACAAGATAATGTTGAATTAAGTCAAGACTATATACTTTTGTTTGTGCATCTCCTGTCAAAATGAATTACACCAAGGGAAGCTTCTCCTGCTTCATTCTGCTGATGATGCAAAACTCACTCATCATGATTCAGAAGGAGGAGGAAATTGGACTGCTCTCACAGATAGAACACACCTTCCTATCCTTTCCACTCAGTGTTACATTGTCTGAATTGCCTCCCCTATTCCTCCTCTTCCTACCAGTACACAGTAGCAGCATCAGGACTTGACAGCTGCAGGGCAGAGGTGGGGAGTGAGGCTTTGGATGTTGCACAATAGCATCTTATGGTCTGTCCTCAAACACATGTGCGCACATAAACCACACTTAGGTGTACACACGTCACTGACAGGATTCCAGCCAGAGGTTCCTGGGACAACTTTAAGGGCCAATGAATCATTTGTATTTTAAAAACTGTATTTTAAAAATGCCAGTCTAATTTATTTTATCTTCAGTTTTCACTTGCCAGCTCCAATATATGTGAAAAGAAAATGTACCTAGATCTATTTTTTCAAAGCTTCAGCATACAAAGTAGGAGAGCACCCAGGTGGGATGCCTGTATAAAGAGAGTGATATTCTATGTTGAAGAAAAACACTTTTTCTACATTCTGAAAATCTTGGAACTGACTTTTGTGAGACTAGCCTCAAGAAGAAGTTATTAGGACACAGAAGCTGTATTTATACTTCACTTTGTTAAGCTGCCAATGTTTTGCATCATTTTGTGTGCAAGGTCCATTTCCGTCTTTCTCTGTTCTGTGCTACATTCCTCCTATATCCTCAATCAATGCTTTTCTCCATTTTTTTGGTTACTCATCTCTCCAGGGTCAAACCATACCCAACTTGTTGAAATTTATATAAGCTTTTAATGCACTGTGAAATCTGTAAAAAGCAAGAAGGAGTCAAGGGCCTAGATTAAAGCAATTTTTGCCAGATTAATTAGATGTAAAATTGGCTTAGCAAAGTTGGCTGTTACTGAAAAGACAGGCCTGAGTTTTCAATGTGCAAAAATGGCAAAAACGTATCAAACCCCCGTGAGGTACCCATACAACCCTCATGGCTGGCTGATAATCCTAGGAAAAGGTCCAGTTATTTGCATAAATGGAAAGAGATGCTGATGAGCTCATATCTCTTGCTTGACTAGTACTACATGTGTTGTTGAGCAGTAACTCACTCTAATCCTTCTAAATGGCATTCCCAGTTACTGACTTTCTTAACTATTGGTCTTCTGCCATGAAAATCCACTTACTAGCATTGTTGTTAACTACCATCAAGTTGACTTCAACTTACAGTGACCTGATCAATGAGAGACTTCCAAACCACTTCACCATTAACCACCCTGCTCAGGCCTTGCAGATTCAGGGACATGTCTTCCTTGATTGAGTCTATTTATAATGCAGTATTCCACTTTTCCTACTGCATTCTACCTTTGCAAACATTATTACTTTTTTTTTTTAAAGTGAGTTATGTGTTCTCATGATATGGCCAAAATAAAATAGCCTCAGTTTAGTCATCTTTGCTTTTGGGGAGCATTCAGGCTTGATTTGCTCATTTGTCTTTTTAGCAGTCCAGAATATCCATAGAATTTTTCTCTAGCACAATATTTCAAAGGAGTTGATTTTCTTGCAATCAGATTTCTTCACTATTCAGCATATACTTCAACATTTCACAGAAGAAAACCAGAACAACATTTCATAGAAGAAAACCAGGACATGTGTGACCAAGCAACATCAGAATTCACTGAAGATGGCAAAAGTTATAAATGAGAAAGAACAGACAAGCTTGGAGAGACTGCAATATTTGCTTTTGCCTGACTCTAATGAGTATACTGAAGAGGGTAAGATTTTGCTCCCTTCTGTCATCTACCTCCCCTCCCATACTTTTGTAGTTTGAACTCAGTTTGCAACAATGAAAGTAAGCCAAGGCAAAAGGGGAAAGTGAGATGCAAGAGAGAAACTGAGACATTTCAAAAGCAACTGAAAAAGGGGGATGATAGAGAAATAACTGGGGCTGTTCCTGTCAAACGCGGACTGTTGGAGGGTGCGTGTTAGTGTTATCTAAAGCAGACTCATTGAAACAATGGGTTTATCTACAAGTTGAGTCACTGTTCAACAATTGATTCAATAAGTCAAATATGTTTGGGAATTACCAATCAAATTTATTTATTTCTTTAGTTTGTATCCTACCTTTCTCTGAATATGGGACTCAAAATGAATTAAAACAAAATGTAGCTTAAAATGGATAAAGAAAAGTAAACTAAAGAAACAAAATAATTTAAAAGAGTTTTTGAAAAGGCTGTAAAACTGTAATAATAATGATAAAAATACAGTAGAACATACCCCAATTAAAAGACCATCTGTAACAGACACTTAACACTCAGAGATCTGAGTAAACACAAATTTTTTTTTTTTTTTTGCCAGAGGAAGAAAACAGAGAGGGGGCTAATGAAGCTTCTCATGGGAGGTAATTCTACAGTCTAAGAGCAGTCACTGAGAAAGCTCTTTCCTGCATCCTCACTAAATGTGCACATGATTGTGACTGAAAAAAAGCCTCCCCTGATGATCTTAAAACTTCAGCCAAATCATATTTGGCAATATGGAGAAGAGTTGGGAATTGGGCAGCCTTCCAGATGTTGTGGTGCTGGAACTCCTGGTATCCCTTTCCATTGGTGAGGCTGGTTAGAGCTTCTGCGGCTGACAACATTTAGAGGGCCACATGATTCCCAACACTGACCAGTAGGCTTGAGATTTAAGGCTGCCGTTCAATACTTACCTATTTTGGTGTAAATTAAACAGCATTCAGAAACTGATAAATTACTATTAAGAATAACAGTTGATAATAGAAGAGTGATAGCTGCAGCCATCCATGGGATGATGCCCTCGTACCCAAGACATCACCATATCACTATGTTATGGATAGGTTCTGCATTGCACTATATTCCTTCTACTTAAAGATAACTTTTCAGGCACTGAGTCTATTGAGTTTAATGGGAGTACTTCTGAACTGACATATAGAGGACTGTATAGAGGACTGTTTCAAGGGAGACTATAACAAACAAATGATAAAAAAAGGAAAAGAAAACAATTTATTAACCAAGAAATCAATGAGAAAGAGACTCTCAAAAATGTCTGTGTTTATCAGCGCTGAAATGTGTTTCAGATATAAAAATTTTTCCTTCAGGGGCAATTTAAAACTAATGTACAAAAATATACACACCATGTATATACAAACACTGTATGTATTCCTACACTTTGTTTTTTTTTTAAAAAAAAAACTGGTTTCAGATCGCTAATCAAGAAGGGAATTGCATTTTTTGAAATATGTTGGGGATTTAATAATCTCAGGCGTTTCAGAAAATCCATTGCCTCCTCATTCCAAAATAAGGCCAGTTATCCATCTATTACCTTTCAGGGTTTCAGCAATAGTTGCTAACGAATTCTTTAGCCTTCCTCTCAACAATAACAGTGGGAGAGACTCTGAGAGGGAACCAAGGTAACTTGTTTAAATGTCATTTCACAGTGCCTTGCAGGAACATTACAAAAGGTTGTATGATGAGAGTGTGGCGCCTCTCTAGTTCACCGTGAAATGGAGGTACATTACAGATTTGAGGATAATGTTCAGAAACAAATCTCATTCCTTCTCACCTCTTAACTTCTAGCAGTCATTCTGAATATAAGTGGAGATCTTCTCAGTAGCATAAATATTCCTGACTTCTTGTCCCCAGGTAACATAAAATCTTCTTGGATTTCTCCAAAAATAGAGGTTTTTTTTTTCTTGTTTCTCTCCAGAGTTTATTTATATTAGCTGCTAGAAAGATTGATCAGCACAGCTGTAATCCAGAAATACATTCTCTTTTTTCTTCTTCTTTTGGTTGTTGTTCCTTGAAGTTACTTTTTTAAAAAGGGTTTTGACCAGACACCTCTTGTTTGCTGAAGGAAGCTGGAAAGAAACAGTACGGGTTTTGTACAGATTTGTGCCTCATCGGCAATTGCCTTGTGTAATAATTCAAATTACCTAGATTTATCAACAAATAGGTGAGCAAAACATCACCTTCATGCAGAAAAAAATCAGCCTGTGAATTATTGGACCTGGCACCCACAGGATTAGCTCTTCCATTCTATTGCTTTTGTAAAATACTTGATGGCAGAAAAGCCTTTTGAGATATATAAACATTCAGAGTTCTGTTTTGCTGGATAGGAAATAGGTTTACCTATCTACATAATATGCTTCATGAAGAGAAGCAAAATCCCACGTTTCTGGCAAATCGAATGCAGTAAATCAGATATGCAAATACTAGTTGCCTGGGGTTTACAGAGCAGACCAAGCTATGTGTTAATATCTTGAGAATCTCTACCTTCTTTTAAAACAAGATTCTGACCTTCTTGTAGAAGAGAAAAATCTTAGTGAAAGGATTGCATTAGGCACCTTTAACACCTGGTACAACTTCTTTATAGCAGTTTTCTCTGGGTCATTCTCAACCTTTTCATCTTTGGCTCAGTGGGCGAAGGAAATACACCTTTGTTCTTATTCATTTATTTATGCTGTTTTTATGCATCTTCTATTCATTTTGGACTTACGGTGATGCTAGGGTGACCCTCTCATGAGTATTTCTTGGCAAGATTTGTTCAGATTAAGTGTGATGACGTTCTGGATGGCTACCTGGGGAGTCAGTGCATCCTAAAAGTAGATTGTTAGGCAAGCAGAATAGCACCTCAGGAGAGAAATCAAACCCTGTAGTATGTGGGAGCGGTTTATTGTTAAGAGAAAAAGTTATATAAAGCCAAGTATCTGTGGGTATTTATATTCCTTCAGTGAGCGCCTAGCAAGGAGCTAGGGAGTAGAGTCCCTTGTCAGCCAGAGAGTGTGGCTCAATGGGGAGGTTTAGTTCTCAGTTGAATGGTAGAAGAATAATTGAAACTTTGTAGGATCTGGTCAGAGAGCGTGACCTACATTGGGGGTTAAGCCTTCAGTGGGAGCTTAGCCAAAGCAGTGTTGTATGATAAATGTCCCATTCATGAAAGTCTAAAAATATGATTGAACTATTTCTGAGCAGTGAATTAACCGTTCATATTGTCTAAAAAGTGAATGGAAGAATTGTAGCAAAATTGAACTGCACATGAATTTTAACATGCTACTTTATTCTTATTGGTACTTTAATAAATGTTACACTTATCTTTGCAAACACTGACTTGCCTAAGCTGCATACAGTGTATGTAGGAACACAGAAAACACACTACCATAAAATTATTAAGTGGTTCTAAATAAGCATTGAAAACCCTCAGCCTTCTATGCAAAGATGGTGTTATGGTGGGGAGGCAGAGATGTGTGGTAAAGACAGGGTGCCTTACCAGACTGAGAATTACCATACCAATCTAGGAAAAGTAAGGGCCTGTTACAGTAGATTTACCATTACCTTCCTGTGAAGCTGAGAGAGTGTGACCTATCTTGGGATCACACTGTGAATTTCCGTGGTAGAACAGAGAGTCAAATCCTGGTCTCCTGGAGTCTAGTTCAACACTCAAACTATTAAGCCATATTGGTAAAAGTTTACTTAATACCTTATACCTTACCTTCCTCATGGCATGAAACTCAAGGAAGTTTACAACAAGTACCTTATGTGAGATAGTGGTTTCAATGACATTGCACAACAGTCTAGTATATTGACAGAACAACTTATGAGGGACAGTTTTCTTCCTTGGGTGCAAATTCTTGAAAAGTTCTTGGTGGGGAGGTGTGATAGCTCAGGCTCTTTTTGCATGCTTTTTTTTTTTTTTGCGCAAGCACCCCTTGAGCATCGCGTGAGTGGGAGCGTCGCTCCGTATGATGCACTCTCACTCACGCGACGCTCACGAGGCTGAAGTGGGGCAAGCACACATTTTTTTATTTTCGGCTGTAAGCCGAAAATACTGTGTGCTCGCGCAATGCTTGTGGCGCCCTCATGCATTTACCTGCATGTGGTGCGTCGGCGAGCCGGGGCGGTTGCGCTTCCTTCCCCCAGTGCAGCCTACAGCTCCCAGACTGTGATGCGGAAGGAAGGGGCGGGGCGCTAGTGTGACGGTCGCACTACGAGGAAGCCGATGCGGGAGGCAAGAAGGGATGTCGTGACCGGCTCACACAAGTGGCTGCTTGTGTGAGCGCCGCTCCCCACTGCCACAACAAGGTAAGGTGCGAAAAGGGCCTCAGTGTTAGAGGACTTGCTTTGTCTGCAGGAGGTCCCAGGTTCCATCTCTGATTAAATAACCAGGTAGCAGACAGTAAGGCCATGGGGAATCACTGCCTGTTAGAGCAGACAGTAGATGGTAGATAGGAATCATCCAGCTCTCCAGTAGTTTTTGGACTCCAGATGTTGGTGGATGCCACCCAGCATAGTCAGAGTTGAGAAACACTGGAGATACACTTCAGCAACATCTGGAGGGTTGTATGATTCCCATCCTTGAACCAAATGAAGCAGTAGTAAATGTAAGTTGGCCCCATATATTCATATATATGCTATAACCCGTTTAGGGCAAGGATGGATAATGTACAGGGGTCTGAAAGCCAATTTTATCACCCCGGAATACTCTCTATCTAAATGATTGTTTTGTGTGTGTTGGAAGGTATGGCATTTTTTCCCAAGCCAGAAATGAGCAGAAATTCACAACCAATTTTGAATCAAACATGACAACTTGTTGCATACAGACAACCTAAAACAAGGTTCTTATCGTCTGAGTCTCTCACTAGGAAAGAATCTCAAGTCAGTTTTCCCTTTGTCAGTTAATTTCCTCTTGTGGGGTTTTTCAGGAGAGTCCCAGGATAACAAAAATGAACTGGAGGACAGCAAAGGCTGCTGGTTTTCCAGTTGTGGTCAGAACAAGGAGGACTCTTAAGTAATTTTGAAAGATAACAAAACAAATGCTTTGATGATGAAATTCAGTCTTTGTTTTCTCTCATCCTCAGCACAAATCAACTAATCAGATTTAGAGCCGTGCACAAAATTAAATATAACAGTATGGCACTATCGCGCATGATATCCAAACACACGTTCTTTTCATCACATCTCTCTGTGCTGTAGTAAAAACTAGAGATGGGCCAACCAAATCCTCAAATCCTTGGCAGGGATTCGTAATTTGCGAATTTGAATTCCTGTGCCAACATAGGCAAACCGAATCTTTTAAATCCACCAACCAAATAGTTTGTTGGAGATCTGAATGCCTGAAAACCTGGTAGACTGGGATGCTTGAAAACCTGATAGACCAGGCATACAACAGGAGATGGCAAATAGGTGAGTTTTTCCCTTGGAGTAATAATGGCCTTTGCTAACAATTACAGAAATTACATCTGGGGTTGTATTCTAATATATTTAAATTGAACATTTAATATTTAAGTTCAGCACTATTTTCTGTGCTGAAAATCAATGGCACGTATAAAGGCTGGGGTCAGTGGATCTGGTGCCTATCAGAAATAGTCGCGCAGAGGCCAAAGTCACACAATCTCATCCACTGATTGCCACATGTAGGCCAATGTACCTTCTTCCACAAGACCAGTGCCTGGTTGTAAACCTATAGCTAGAATAGGATGAGAAGTGAAATGTCTGTCATGGTGTCTCATGAGCTACATGACAAACCACATGTAGCAGAAAGGAAAAAATTGTTTTTAAAAATTGGTGCTTCCAGGGCCCACCAGAGGCCTGATTGGCTGGAAGATACAGTCTTCTTGAGATTTCAAGGACAGTTGAAAGATTCCTTTGCGTAGCTTCCTTGCAAAGTTCTTTCATACACAATTCTGGGGTTTGTAGTTTTACAAGATGTCACAGCCTTCTCTGCCAAAGTGTGCTCGTGCATCTTCAAATTACAAACCTCAGGATGCCATAAGGGGCTATGCAAAGAAAATCCAGTTTTGACCTGGATTATCTCTGTACTGTAGTACACGGCCCTGTTTACACAGACAGGGAAAGGTGGGATTAATCCACATTTTCCTGCCTGTGTAGAAGAGGCCTCATTTTCAATTTGGGGGGATCCTGAGGCAAAACTATGATAATTGTCCTGGCCAGATTTCTTCAGAGGGAGGTTTGCCTTTGCCTAGGCTTTTGCTAAGGCTGAGAGAGTGTGTCTTGCTCAAGACTATCCTTCTTTCCCTTGCTTTTTAAACCCTTTTAAAAAAAGGATTCGAAAGATTCAAGATTCGTGAGATTCCCAGAACCTTCCAGGGATTTGGAAAATTCTGGATTTGTTCCATCCCTAGTAAAAACAATCACTAGTGGCACCCGAAATAAGTGGATCTTTTTAGCAGAATCTGAAGGACTTTCTCACATCAGTGTTTCATAAAGCTAATTTTTTTACACGTTTACTAAAAATGTAAAGTGAGAATGCCATAGAATCATAGAGCTGGAAGGAGCCCCATGGGCCATCCAGTCTAACCCACTGCTCAGTGCAGGATCTCCAGCTAGAGCATCCCCAGCAAGAAGCTGTCTGGCGTCTTTTTAAAGACATCCAGAAAAGGAGACCCCACCATCTTTCTAGGCAACTACTCTTCTGTAATTTAAAACTATTAGACCTAGTTCTACCCTCTGAGGCAAAGGGCTGTTTGTGGCAATCCTTGAGGTATCTGAAGAATGCAATCAAGTCTTCTCTTCACCAAGCTAAACTTGCACAGCTCCTTCAACCTCTTCTCATATGCTTTGTTTTCCATACCTTTTATCATCCTCATTGCCCTTTTCTGAACTCACTTGGACCCTTTCCAACATCGGTTCGTGTTGTTTCTTACTGGATTTTCTGGGCTCAAAACATTTCCTTCCACACATTTCTTTCCACACAGCTACTGCATATGTTTTATTCTGATTCAGAGGAGTGAGAGTTCATGAATCCACACTGCCTCCACCATGGCCACTCCTGCTACTACCCTCACCCTGCCCCGTCGGCTGGGATTGGCCCTTTTTTTTCTGCATAGTTTAGTACATCATTGTTTACGTGCAAAAATCCATACTACCCCCTGGCCCCTCCCCTGACCACCAATTCACATTAGTGCGAATGTATGTGTCTGCACCACAGTGAAAGTACAAATCGGATCAATCTGGAAAATTGGAAAACCGATTTCTTCTGCTTTTCAAATAGTGTGCTTTACCACCACATGGGGGCACATTTAGTTGGAATTACGTGTGGAAGGAAGGTAGATAAACCAAACCTAGTTCGCTCCAAGGTGCAGAAGACCTCCGTGGCAAGACGCATTGGCCCGCCTTAATAACCACATGCGGAAAGGGCCTTCAACTTGTCTATATTCTTATTAAAATGCGGTGCCCAGAACTGAACACAGTACTCCAGATGACGCCTGACCAAGACAAAATATTGTGGGACTATTATTTCCTTTGACATGGAAACTATGCTTCTGTTAATGCAAGCTAAGATATCATTCACCTTCTTTGCTTAGTCAATTTGATAATAAAAATATCATGGGGGACCTTACCAAATACTTTGCTGAAATCCAGATAAATGACATCCACAGCATTCCCACCATTTACTAAACTAGCGACCCAATTAAAACAAAAGAAAAATAAAACAAAAAAAACTGGTGCCCTTCTGTAGCAACCTTGTGGGCTTTTATTCTCATTTGAATTGTGTTTTGTTTTGCTGTGGAAAGGATTGAAGTGGTCAAATGTGCACCAAGTAGGAACTCGGTGTTTTGGAACAGAAACACAGAATGACTAGTAGCTACTTCATTAAATTGACTTAATGAACAGATGTTAAACAATAAGAAAGTATTCTCAATTTAAAACATCTTATAAAATAAAGTTTTACACAGATCCTGGGCATTTTAATGAATTCTCAGAGATACTTTCTTGTGTTTAGGACTTTTCTCTTTCTGTTTGTTGCGCCATCTCTGTGAGCCAGCAAGAGCAGCAACTGGAATTCTTTAATGAATGAAAGTTAACACAACTTTTTAATGGTGCATTCTCAGAAGTACCAGCCAGCTGGTTGGTACTTCATTCTCCATCCAAAGTTCGGTGACCTCTGAAGTAGGCCCTGCTGAGCAGCTGTCAGCACTCCTGCCACTTATAGATTTCCTGTCACTTTGCTCGATCATTGAGACTCCTATGGTAAGACAGCTTTAATTGTGGATGTCTATAAACAGCAAGCAGTTGTATGTTTTCCTCTATTATTCACACAGATGCAGAAACAATGCCCATGTGACTTACGCTCGAAATTGTTGAGGCACATATGTGAAGAAGTGAACTTTTATTAGCAAATATGTGATGCAAGTATGTAGCTTCTTCAGGGTTCCAGGATGCTTGAAAAAGAGAGCAGAGAGACTCATTTTCAGATAGTCCTTTTCTGGGTAAAGACAGCAATTATGGACGTGGAGAAGGCTAGCTTGCTACCTTTCATTGGTGATGAAGTTAATTTGATCTAGATTGGCTGAATAGGGCTTATGTGGGTAATGGAATATGACAAACTATAGTACAATTCTTAACTGAATGTTTTCCATGTGTTTTAAACATGGTGGCTCCATGGCTGTTGGGAGGTAAATCCACACCAGGCTTTAGTTTAGATATCCAAATTACTTGACCCTATCTTCAAAATAGGTTAAGCCCATTGCTTAGATCAGACTAAAACCCAGAACAGATTTACAAGTGCTGCTGCCCCCAGCATAAAGGCCACAAGCAACCACTGCTTCTGACAGCCCTTAAAGTTCAGACTAGAACCAAGAGAGGATTAACCACCCCGGTGAGACTGAAGTCATCAGCTGCAATGGTTTGTTTTGCACAATAGAGTTAAAACTCACCTGAGCTTTTAGTTCCCTAGCTGTGTTTAAGCATCATTTTCTGAGATTAAACAAATAGAATAAACAATGTACACCAAGGCTTTTTGTGTTTTGCTTGGGACTGAATTTGGTGAAATTGACTGAATAATTGATTTTTACACTTTCTTACAAGTCTTTTGTTCTGCTTATATCATCAGTCCTCACAAAATGGAATTGATCTCATCTCTTTGTATTGTGTGCTTAATACTCTTGAGCAGAATTAAATCAGGTGGTGATGAAAGGCTTTCAGATAAAATACTTAGGGACTACGATAACATTTCCCCTCCTTTATAAATCAGATGTGCCATATTCTCCAACAAGGCAAAGGGGTATGCTTTATCCTGCTCCAATAATGTAGGAGGAGGTAAATTTTGCATTTGCAATTATGGGAAAAATAAACAAAATGTAGCACACAGAAGGAGAAAAATAAAACAATTATTGATCACCTGCTTTGTGGGCAAGGAGTAATGAAGAGAGAAGATAATGGCCCTTTTCTTTTATTAAAGTAGTGATTTTCAGCTTCTCCTGAAATAAAAATACTCTTTTCTTTTGGTCAGCAAGAAATTTAACCCGTACTATGCATTTTGTTTAATGGTATAGGACACAGAGCAATGATAAAAAGGCCCACTGCTATCCAGGTCAAGTTCCTACTGCACACCTATGGATTTATGGCTTCCTATCTGGCAGCCATAGTATCAGGAAACATCCATGTTTCCAGAAGAGGTTTTGGATCTCCACTCTTTCAGCACACCTTGTGGTTTCTGATATTTTAAAGAGGCCAGGAGGAAGGGAGGTAAATCCTCAACTATTTTATTCTTGCATATGAGGACGAATAATTACAGTCATTTCCTCCTTACTGTGGAAGAAAATAACATTTTGCTGCAGTATTCTCCCTATATTTGACCATCTCAAAGTGTTGCACAAAGATTATTTTGCATAAAAACATCATGCAGTTTTACATAGTGTCTTCTGTGCAAGAAATTCAATTTTTGTGTAGAAAACAGGTTGTGTGAAAGAGCCGTGTGCTTTTTAATTCCTGCACCACACTACAGGACTTTGCATACCAGCAGAAAATGACAAAATGTCTTACTGTTCCATTATTCTTCTCAACAGGGTTTTCTGACTTGCAGGAAACCCATTTTTGGATCTGGGAATGAATAATTATGAATATTATTTTCATCCCAAGCAAGAGGTTCAGAGGCTTAGCAAGAGAAGTCACACATTCCTTTCAAGATCTACTGCGATTTCTCATCTTCGGTCTTTCACACAACTGAGACTGATCTGTTTTTTAGTCAGAATTGTGTGCTTCGTGCCCTGTATTTCCTGCTTTGTCTGGATGCAAATTTTGCAAATTGCCCTTCTAGGAAAAAGCAACACAGTGTGTTCCTTGTAACATTTGACAATTTATTCTCCACATGCACAAACACACGAACACAGAGAGTGAGATGCTACAACAGTAGCCATATTGCAAATTTCTGCCCTGGTGGAACTACAAAGTGTTTCCTCTCCCTCCTCTCCTGCAAAACTCACTTTCCTCCTGTGGCTCTCTCCACAAATATGTGGTAACCAGTGGAGAATAGGGAATGGCTGAGAAGCACCTGGCTATGTGATTATAGTCAGATGCACAGCTATGTCATCTTCTCCCTGGGTGCAGCTGCATGGTTTTCAGACTCTCTGCATCCTCCTTCAGCCACTAAAAGGATGGAGGAATCCACTTCTACCTTTGGCAGCAGGGAGCTGGGAACAAGCATTGTGCTATCAGAGAGTAGCAATGATACTGAAAGGACATACATGTGCATAAAGTACATGCATGTCACCAGCAGGAATCCAGGCACACATTTTTCTGGAGAAGTGCTTCTTTGAAAAATGCTGCGAGACATTTCTGTGAGGGAATATACAGAATATATGGAGAAAGATGCTAAGAAAAATATGGCTGAGATCCTACTTCCAAGTGTGTGGAGTACACACTCATCACACACTCTATTCTCCACCCCCTATCAGTTGTCAAGCAGAGAGGGCACTGCTACAGCAAATTATCCATGGAGAGGAAAGGAAGGGGCAGGTGACCAGATAGCATTTGTCCCAGCTAAAGTTCGCAACTGAATCCAGTGACATTACTTTTCTTCCCCAGGCTGCAGAACTATATCTAGGATGAGTACTGCCTGGTCCTCTCCCTCTTCCTTTCCTTCAGTCAGTAAAGGACCAAGGCAGTGCCTCCAATTTTCTGTTCTGTCTGAACTGGGAAACTATGATAAATGGGTTTGGAACACACTGTTACTAGACATGGGTGAACCAAGAAACAGTGAGGTTTCCTGTTTTTGTCATGGTGAACTGGGAAAGAAGCCATCTGCATAGACAAAAGTTTGCTCACATCTCAGTTTATGCAGAAGTATATCTAGGGTGGGGCAGCTGGGGTGCATGCCCTGGATACCAATGGCAGGGGTGCACAAAAAGCTGAACTCCCCCACCCTCCTGCCTGGGTCTGACCTTGCCCGGCCCCCTGGCCTTGCTGGGGTCCTTCTTGGCCTGCTGCGAGGGTGCTGGCAGTGTTAGCAGCAGCTCTCCTGCCTGCCACCACCTACCACCCCTGCTGGAGTCCTTGCTGGCCTGGGTGGGGGAGCAGAGGCAGCAGCAGCCCCCCACCCACTGCCACCTCTTGCCCCCACCTGCCATTGCCCCCATCAGATACTTCCAGGCTGGTGCAACATGGGGCAGTGGTAGCACATAGGGGCTCAACTTTCATGTTTGCCCTAAGTACTGTTGAGCCTAGATATGTCGTTGAGTTTATGGAACTCACAGAACTACATGATAGGCTAAGTTCTATTGTTAGCCTGATTACAGCCGACTAATTGAATCAAATGGATTCACCTATGTGTGACTCACTCATTAAAAATAATCAACAGGATCCCAGTAAACATGTATCCTTGGAAAGCCAATAGAACACTAGGCAGCTGTTACAGGGAAACGTTTGTTAAGATGATAAGATACTCATTAAAATTTTACATATTAATTTTCCTCAGTAAATGGCTTGCTTGTGAAGAAACTAAAGCTATAAGAAAAAAAGAGATTTAACTGAAGATTTGCAGTGATGAAGGACAGTAAAAGGTATCATGTAGATAGGTTGGAAAGAAAAGAGAAGTTTAGCGTGGTTTCTGGGAAAAAGGGAAGTTGGTAAGAGAGAAAGTGGGTAGAACTACACAAAGAAAGAACTTAGAAACAGACTTTCTTAGAATGTGTTTCATTTTCCTTTACTAATGTTTTATGATTCATTACAAAACATTTTTCTTATTTGAGAGCCCTGTATAAACCAATTACTATACTATGAAAAATGCAGGTGCTGTTGGTTTATCAAGGGATTATTTGATGGTACTCCTAGTATAGTACTGGGGGGGTGCAGTCATACTGTTACCTCCGGTTTGGCACCCTGGGTGAGGGCACCCAGATATCCACTTTGATATCATCTAATTCGGCCTTAGCTGGACCTGCTTTCAGTCACTTCACTCCACGTGTTTGTGAGTTCTCTGGACAAGCACGGACATGAGTGCGACCGCTAATTGCTTTCACATTCCAGACTCTTTTGAGGCCAGCAGCCTAAGCTTTGCTCCCAGCTTCAGGGAACTTCCACGTGCAAACTTCACAATAGCTGCGCTGCTCTCAGCAGAGCCAGCCCGGTAAACAAGGCATTTATACTATTGTCATCAAGCGTTAGGCTCATCATGTTAAGGTTGACCTTTCTAAATCCTTTGTTCAGCGCCAAAACTCCTTTTGTTCTCACCTGGCTTGCCTTAGCCAAAGGATACGAACTCCCCTATAAAAACTCCTCACTTTCAAATGGTCTTCGGACTACCTTGGACTGCTATCCTGCCCTGCTGCTGGCCTTCTAAGGAAACTCCCCTCAGCCAGCCACGCTGAGCTTTCTTCTTCGGAACCCCATCTCTCTTTCTCCAAAGACAATGAGACCCGGTGTTGTATTGCCTATCCTTAAGCTCTCCAATTCTGTTTCCCAGTTAGTTAGTGTGTGTGTGTGTGTTATTTATTTTCTGTTGTGTTTCAATAAAACTGTTATTTTTGGTTACTTTTAAACCTGCATGCCTGTTCCCTGACCTGAAGCCGTAGACATTGGGTTTAAAGATCCTTGCAAAGTTACCCTGCCTCTTGCTAGCCAAAACAGTGTGCCAGCTAATTTTCCCCAATCTGGTGTTTGATTTGGCAATCGGGGCACCCCTCCTGGGACCCCCCAAAACTCAGGGTAACAATACGGACTGCCTGAACTCCCACTATCATTTTGGATACTGGTCCAATCCAACACCCAGTTTGAGCAGGAAGGACTAAAGGAATCTAAATATATTCACCTGAAAACACTTAGAATCCTCTCTGCAGTTGGAATCTGGGTAGTAGTGAAGATTAAAAGTAAATTTAAGAAAATATTTCTAGTATCCTCATTTGGATATTTTCACTAAATGTTGGAAGTCTGTGTTGATGGAACCAACACATTGTCCTATCTCAGTCAGAGCAGCTCAGCTGCAAACTCAGACAAAACAAACTGAATAGCTCCTGACTTGTTACTTACTTTTAGGCAATAAGTACACGGTCATAAAGAATTCTAAGGCGAAGCGAGTCTAAAGTCAGTCAGGGTAATCCAGAGCCAGGCAGAATTCAGCAAGACATCCAGCAAGGCAGCAGGTTAAATAAACTCTGACAGCTCCTGGAGGAAAGGGTAGCAGCTATATAGATCAGCTACCCAATGCAGCTGCTGCCTGATTAATTGTTGCTGGTTGTATATTCTCTGGGATTGGCCTAGGCTCTCTTTTTGTTGTCTGCACTCAGCAAAGGTAGATACTGGTAAATTTTCCACCTCCTGTTCTGTTTGTGGCACTGTAACCCCTTCCTGTACAGCAGGTCCTGGCATGCCCCCTGTTTCAGTTTCCGGCATGTCCTTTGTTTCAGACTCTGAGTCAGAGTCCCTTTTTTGGAAGCAGGGCATGACACACATGCAGAGATGTTGGAGTGACCAACTTTATACAGTGATCCCTGCCCAAACTCCACAAAAGCAATTTGACAACTTTGTATATGACATCTGATAAAAACAGAAGTCTATCAAATCTCTCAATTTCTTTCCTTCACAATGTAATAATAATTTTTCTGTATCAAATGTAACTATATTCTTTGCCAGGATAGTGTATATTTTTAATGAAAGTGAACTTCAGTTTAATAATCTCTGAGGCATTTTTATTGTTATAGAAAAACACTGCTGTCCTAGATAAGTAATAGGATCATGTCAGAAATGGAAAAACAATGTGATGTCTGTTTCTGGGATGGAAAGAATTCTTTTGTGTTTCATCTTTAAATATCTTCAACATTTTTTAAAAAATATCTTTACATATGGAATGTAAATTTCCACAAATGACATGTGGAAAAACAAGTAAATGCAGGGTTGTTTTACAGAAAAGTGACTCAAGGAAGATCTAAATTTAAAAAAGTCTCAGAGAATTTCCTGTAGAAATACTAAAGGGCTCTCTTTGAGAACAGTGAAGGCCTCCTCCAAAATTATCTCATGAGTTAGCGACAAACAATTTAATATTGACCTCAGTTTCCAGGTGAGTTAAAAAGTCCAGAGTCCTCAATTTTCATTTCTGCCGTGGAGTTGGAAGGGGAGGGGACAGTGTCCAATATAAAAACATGTCTCTGTCCTGCCCTCTGTGAAAAACTAAAAGAAGCTGAAGTAAAAAACACTCCTAAGAAAGACATACCGTATATACTCGCGTATAGGACGACTTTTTTACCCCCAAAAAACTTTTCAAAAGTGGGGGGGTCGTATTATACGCTGGATGCTTCCCCACGCCTGGAAAGGAGCTCCGCCCCCGCTGCCATTCCTGCCCCCCCAGCTTCCCCCACCCGGGAAAGAAGCTCCGCCGCCGTTCCTTCCCCCCCAGCTTCCCCCCCAGAAAAGAAGCTCTGCCGCTGTTCCTCCCCCCAGCTTCCCCCGCCCGGAAAAGAAGCTCCGCCGCCGTTCCTTCCCCTCCCCAGCTTCCCCAGCCGGGAAAGAAGCTCGGCCACCATTCCTTCCACCCCCCCAACCTCTCCCACCAAAGGAGCTCCGCCACCGCCAAGGTGAGGGTTCTTGGTCCCACCTTTGTAAAGTCCTCCTCCAGCCATGTGCTCTGCTCCCTTCTCCTTGATACTCTCGCCGGCTGCCCAGGTGAGGGTTTTCAGTCCCACCTTTGTAAAGTCCCCGTCCAGCCATGTGCTCTGCTCCCTTCTCCTTGATACTCTCGCCGGCTGCCCAGGTGAGGGTTTTCAGTCCCACCTTTGTAAAGTCCCCGTCCAGCCATGTGCTCTGCTCCCTTCTTGATACTCTTTATTTGGTGCTTGTCCAAATTTTATATGGGTTTTGCCCCATTCCAAGAGAGTGAAATGTGTTTCCTGAGGCTTAGGTTGCTGCCGAGTCCCCCACCCCCGGCCCGCCAGATGCTTGCAGGCTCACTGGGGAGGGTGGGCCCCGGCTCCAACTCTGAGGAGGCTGCCGCCCCTCCTCCCACGTTTCAGGAAGTTTCAGCAACATTCCAGCAGCTGCTGGAGAAAAACTGCCCAGAAAAACATGCCTCTTTCACCTGTCTGGCCCATCCTTGGTAATAGGATACAGGGGTGGGCCAGACAGGTGAAAGAGGCATGTTTGGAGGGAGGGCTGGGCAGGCAGGGAGAGCTGACCTATCTAAGCAGGCTTTGTATACAACAACCTGCCAATCACCTGTAAGGTACCTGGCTTGCCGTGATTGGCTGGTGGTTGTATACTGATACCACATTCAGTCATAAGCATTTTGGTGTGTGTTGGAAGAGGGGTGGTCTTATACGGCGAGTATATCCTAAACTCTATATTTTTACTGGAAAAGTTGGGGGTCATCTTATACGCCAGTCGTCCTATATGCGAGTATATACGTATTATATATATATATATATATATATATATATCTGTGTGTGTGTGTAGATATATATATGTATATATATATGTATGTATACACACACACACACACACATATTTACATATACATACACATGCATTCATATATATATATATGTATATATGAATGTATGTGTGTATGTATATGTAAATATGCGTGTGTGTGTATGTACGGTATATATATATTCACACACACACACACACAGATATATACACACACACACACATGCACAGAGAGAGAGACAAAAGAGACACAAAAGAATTTTATTACCTAACCCTTTGGCTCAGAGGTAAATTTGGGGAGGAAAAATAATGCAGAGCCATAGTGAAAGCTGGGATTATACGTATAAAGAAAATGAAAGGAAAGGAAGAAGATAATAGGGAGCATATTAGCACATCAGCTAGCAGCTTTCTTAGAATTTTCAAACAGTTTTATTCTTAAAATAATCTATGAAAAAAGAACAAGATAACAGAAAATGTCAAAATATATCTGTATCATTCAGGTTGGAGGGCAGGAATTGATCCTGAAATAATCAATGCTTGTTAAAGGATCTTTGAACGAAGGTGATATTATTCAAAAATCTAGATATAGGTGGTAGGAAGACGATTGAAGTTTGTTTCTTTGAAATTGTCTTGACTGGGTTTTTCAAAGGTGCCAAATTGATTTTTGTATGCGTAATGTGAAAATCAATTTTATACAGCATCTTTTTCTTAAAAGCCAATGATTTAGATGCTTATATTCTCTTGATGTATGATCTTTCTCTCTTTACTCACTGCCATATGGAATTGGAATTAATGCAGTGCACTTAGGTTTTTTTTTTTTCCTTTTTCTTTTTGGTAAATGAATCAAAAATTTAAATCCTAGGTAGCACTTCTGAGACTTCCTATGGACTCGTATGCATCACAAACAGGGGAGGGAGGGGGAGAGAGAAAGCAAGGAGAGCAATTGCGCTTAGACAGGCCATAGCATTTTATTAATAGTAGTCCAATTGCAGCATTGAAAACATTTGTGATGCCTTGTTTCAAAGGTAGAAGGATCTGCAGTTGTTTTAGGTTGATGTGATATTCTTAAAAATACTCATCAACACAAGTCTTATTGCTTATTGCATGTATAAACTATGTTTCTTCCTAGGGTGGGATATATAGGTTTTTCTTGTGTAGCCTTTCAACGATTCCTTGAGTAGTTCAAGCTTAGATAGAGCCACTGGCTGATCATTTCTTTGAAAAGTCACCACAGTACAGAACTCCATTTAATAAAGGCTACTAGCCTTCTAGGGTTGAGATTCATTATATCCTGGATTAACCCACTTTGGGGAGTCCTCTTAGGCTACAAGCTGATGTCGTAAAGCAGGTGAATGTGATGATTATCTTTGCTGAAAAGGATTGCATGTTCTCAAAGCTGAAGAGTTCTCTCCTTCTGAAACAACTCACAGATAAGCATAGTGACAGAGATTTTGTGGCACACAGTTCAAGGCTATGTAACGTTCAATTTCAGACAAAGAAAATATAAAATTTTTATGTATCTTGCAGCGGCAGCTTATATCCTGTTTTGAAGTATGGTGTTTCCATGCTTGTCCTTCAGTACTTCACAGATGAAAATCAGGACGTATGTGGCCAGGCAACATCAGAGTGTGGTCAAGAGGGCAAACGTTATTAGTGAGGAAGAGGCTAGGAGAGGCTGCGGCAATTTGCTTTTGCCTGAGTCTACAGGGAAGGGCAAGATTCCTCTTCTCTCCCCTGCTGAATTAATAGAGTGCAAACTACTTTTTCACTTCGAACTCAGTTTGCATCAATTGAAGTAAGTTGAAGACAGAGGGAGAAAGATGGAGCAAGAGAGAGAAACTAGGACATTTTTAAAACAGCTAGGGGATAATAGATGATCAATCATGACAGTTGTAGGGCATGTTCATCTTGCCTATTGTAATTACATACATGACAAAAAGAAGAAAGAATCAATCTAAACCAGAATTATTCTAAAATAACCTACAACAAGCACATTCCTGAGTGATAGGCCCAGCCAACGCTTTCTGCTGACATTCGTCTTTACATATTAATGAGAGAGCTGGAGGAACACCGTTCTGTCCTTGCAGTAGCAGGAATACATATGTAGGGAATGTAAAAGTGCATTTCTGAGTGTGCCTTTCTTTTGGCAAACTTATTCTTGGTTTGTTTACAGCCATTAAGGCAACAACAGCTGGTATAACCTTTCTTCAGTAAACAATATTCTCCCGAGAAGTTCAGTTTTGATTATTCTGGCAAAAGGTTTTTTTATGCACTTGACAAAAATTCCAACATCTTCATTCAGTAAGTATTTTCTGACAGGTCTGTAGTAGTTGTTGTTTCTCACAGAGGAAATCTAAGTCAGGAGGTCACGCAAAGGCCCTTAATATCAAGCACAATAGGGATATATTTCCAGATTTACAGTTCACCGTTTCTAGGTCCTAGGGGATACAGCCATAGCTAAATAATTCACAGGGCAAAACTTATAATTTTAAAAGTGAGAGTGCTCTTATGAGAACTATTTCTGAGGCATTAAAAACAACTGGGATAAGACAGAATTTTGTTCCTCATTCATACATTTTCTACAAATATGTAGATTGGAACAGAGTTTATCCTTTGGCTCATGCAGTCCTTCAGATTTTGCCTGCTACTGTTAGCTCAAAAATGTACACCATTCATTTGATTAGGAAAAGTTTGGTCTCTGAAATGTATATACTAAGCACCTTGCATATAACAATGCAGAGCTTAGAAATAAGATTTTACAAGTAAAGGTTTTTATTACTTGAGGTAACAAGAGGGTAATGACATCATTTTGTGAAATATAAGTGTAACATATAATGTTTGTTTATTATTCCTAAAATATTGGGGGGAGGTATTTGGAAGGGGTAATTTGAGAGAAACTTTTTACAGTTTTAGGTTAAGTGTATTTTTAAAAAATAAAGTAATTGAAAAGTTATTTATTATTAGCATGCAACTGTTCAAGAAACAAGCACAAGCAATTTGAGCAAAATATCTTTAAAAATAATGAATAGTGACTTAAAAGTTTCATATTAAAAATATTACTCCAAGCTTTTTCAGGGCCCAATGAGGCAAAACTGAGGACAAAGAATGGCTTCCAGTAACCAATCTTGGTCACCTGGTCAAGGATATGAAGATCAAGTCCCTAAAAGACATCTATCCTTTTTCTTTTCACATCAAAGACTCTCAAAATCCTAGACTTTGTCTTAAGCTCCTCTCTGAAAAATAATGTTTTGAAGATCATATCAGTTCAGAAACAAACCTGTGCCAGTTAGCAAGACTTATCATAGGTGATTACAAGGTCTTGGTGTCAAATACTCCAAAGAAATGGCCACTGCAATTCATGGGGCCATTATGCTGGCAAAACTATCCATTGTGCCTGTCAGGTGAAGCTATTGGTGCAACAAGACTAGAAGGCCCCATATTATACATTGAAAGGTAACCAGGCAGGATGGATCTGTCCTGATGTATCTCATCCCTGTGCCATGTAGTACTGAGATTCTCTCTGGCCAACTTCCCAAGAAATTACTGATGATGGCCAACATCAATGACTTACACATCAGCCAGGACACACAATCTTGGTCAGATTTGTGAAAGCCACCTTGGATGCAATCTCCAAGACTGTCACTTATCTGTCCCTTGACCTCTGGAAGAAGACCATGTCACCAAATCTCCTAAGAGGAGTTCACTGAACATCTGACAATGACCTATGCCACCAGACTGTGCAGAGGACCCAGGCAGCTCCTGTAGCAACTACTTAAACCACCTGTACTTTCAATAAAGTAACAAAACCAAGGACTCTAGGGTCTACAAAAATGTCTATATAAGACTAAGTTAAGTGGAAAATATATACAGTCAAGAAAGTATGCATTAGGGATAGAAAGAATATTAAAAAAAATGTCAAAAGCTGGGTTTCTCAAGAGTCAGGAAATCCTGATAAGGACAATTGCAGACAGGTGAGAATCTTAGCAGTTTAAGATTTATTCCCTGGAGTCAATGCATTTGGGGGTTTTGTACAGAAAATGGCAGAAAACATTTCTTTCCAAAAACAACATGTATACTTTTTTTTCAAGGAGTAAGTCCTGAGCTGCAGATAGTCTTCAAAAACGGTGCAGTTTTCAACAACTTTCTCACAGCAGGGAATAAAAACGGTAAAATGATTCATTCTTGTCTGCAAGAATGAAATGCATGGAGATTTCCATTTCTAGTATGTGTACAGTAGGGAAGATACAAAATAATGTACATATTGGGGAAGAAGGAATCACATCTAAAACAGATGTAATGGTAAATAAATTTTTATTGTTGCAGTTTATTTCTGTTAAAAAAATTACAATCAAAGAAGGAAATGATATGGGCCAAGATCCTGCACTGAGAGCTGTGCATGTGCTGGATAACCCATATTCCACAAAACTCTTTCTGAGATAGACAGCAGTTTATTTTTATGGATAAGCCCAAGCAACACAATGCGCTTCCACAGAAGTTGCTGAAACTGAAGGGTACATACAACATACATCTTTATAGATGGTTCTCAATACAAGTTTGGGTATGCAAAGTATTCATTGGTCAAAGCCATAAATCCTTTCATGTGTCTAACCCCCCTTTACTTTCCTAGGCTGGTGCTTACAACAACTCCATATGCCCTTGGCCAAGGTGACCTCCCTTCCATATTTCTCTTTTCCTATCCTCATAATACTTTGTTGTCACAACATTCTAGCACTGCCAGCCTTACTCTCGTTTACCGCTCTTGCACCAACATGAAACACAATGTAACAGCAAGCAGCTTTTAGATTACAAGGAAGCAGCAATTAGCAGTACTTAAGCCTGGATACAAAGTAGCCCCTTTTTTGCAATAGTTAAATACAAAGTAGTGGTTAGCAAAGGAATTACATTCAACCAGTTACTATTTCCATGACAGGGAGCTTGGTGACCTGACATCTGTCACCTAGTAATGTCTCTGTAGCTATGCCTCCCTTTGCTATCTCCTGAAACCTCACCTTGTAAGCAGTGCAGCTTTTCTTCCCCAAAACACAGCTGTTTCCATGTTGCCTGAAAGCAAAGGGGTGAGGCCAGATATGTTGGCTGTTTTCTTGTTGTTGAACACACTGCAACATGCATCTTGCAGACACTCCTGGCAGGAGATTGTGTTTGGCAGGTTTCTGCTGATGACATCTTTGCAACACACATACCTCCAAGAAAACAGCTGAATGCCTATCCATTCATAGCCTCATTTCCCCACAACACAGAAATGACTATGTTTGGGTTAGGCGGGGTCTGTGCTGCTCACAAGGGGGGATCTTGGTCATTGTGTAGTCAGAGCACAATTCTAAACTTTCCCATGACCAAAAAAATGTGTTGAAATACTGTTGATTTTCATAATTCACTAACATGATGTCAGCTATGGACTGATTCTTCCATCCCTAGCTAAAAGAAGAAAAAATGGTAAAGAAATAGAGTATTCCAAATTTAGGAAAATTGTGGGTAAAAATGGTGTTAACCTCTGTGTGAAATATAGTGTGTTATAATATTGTTACCTGTCTAAGATGCTGATCCATCTGAGAACATGGGAGAATTCTGTATATGACTTATTAGCTTTGTCTTCAGTCTATTACACTAATAATTAAAAGATCACAGATAAATTAAATAAGTTTATAATGGAAAAGTCAAGTTTCAAAGATGTTTGAAATAAGCTGGCAAATTCCAATGGGAATTTCAACAGAATCTCAAAGACATCCACATTATTCCATTCCCAGTAGCTGCATTTCCATAACTGAGCAGGTAGCCGTACAGAACCAGTATTCCCGTTGCACAGTGTTATTTTAGTCCTAATGTCTGATGAACACACATGTCTGCACAGAAGTTCATAAGGTGCAGCCAAAGTGATATCAGCCAGTAAGAATTGTTATCATATTCTGTGAAGAGGGACAGATAATTTTGTTTCCTTCAAGAACAAAGTTCCCTGTTGCCAATTCCATTGCCTATTTGCCTCTTCAGATGACATTTTCAAGTAAATTCAGGTGTTACATCTTGAAAATAAATGTAAACAAGGGTTTGACTTAAATTCTACTACTTCCTTTTATACAGGCCTGACTTTAAATACATGAGAAGCACATTGGATTTCAAATGAATTAAATTAAATTGCACTGTCATATTTAGAAACAAATATTGTACAATCAATAAGGAACAACTATTTCATGTCACAGTAGAGTGAGAAATGACAGACATTCTTCATTTGGCCATATTCTATTTTTCTCTTTCGTGGTAGCTTCCCTCCTTCTCATTAATTTTTTTAAAAAAGTTGTCTTAAGTTTCAGTCTAAAGTCAAAATCAATAGCACAATTCGTTCACCTTCTGATGCACCATAAATAAAGTGCATTGCTTAAGACTGATGCCTGATGCTTACAGAAATAAAGACTGCTTTTAGAGAAGCAGTGAGCTGCTAAATAGGACCCCAGAGGCTATTTTGTTTTCAAATATTAATGTGCTGTTCTCTGCTTCCTCCAACCGCCATCTGTGATTCTTATTGACAAGGCTGTCCTTGACCAACAAATGTTCTTTACTCTGCCTGAACTGTTCCTAACTGTTCTGTGGCTGCCTAAGTGGCTGCCTAAAAAGTCCTATTGCTGATCATAGACATGGTACCACTGATGATACACATGTTTGAGCATACCTGAATAGGCATACAGTAAAATCTTTCTATCTTGCATGGCCCTTTGGCAGGAACCTGTGACTAGGCAACATCATTCTACTTTAGATGAGCCAAAGTTTTTTTCTTTGGAGGCCTTTTCTGAAAGTAAATGGTTCTTATCCAAAGTGGCCCAAAATGAAGCGTGCTGAAAGTCTGAAATGAGGCTTCATAAAGGCACATTTTTACAGTACCTCTATGAAGTACTTGTTCTCGTTCTTTAAACCTTTTTAAAGATCTCCATAAAAATCCCAAACAGAAGATACAGGGAAGAAAGATTAGTGGGTGTGGCTTAGTGACCGATGTAAAGTTTCTAAGCATGTAAGGGTTTTATCAGAGCTCTCCCACCATATTGCTTTTGAGTTTAAGGCTGAAGTAACATTTCAAAAATTGTTCCAGTGTTTTCAGTCTTTCATAAGCTGACTTTACTAGAAGCAGCAATATTGAAATAGTTGGAGAGTTGCTGATATTTGTGTCTCACTTGCTTGACCTAATTCCCAAGTACTGTACCAATCTTTTGATAATAAAGATGATAATAATAATATTTCTAGAATATAATTTCTTATATCCTATTGATTCTTGTTGTTTGTGTCTGCCTTGATTAGTTACTTATTAGGTGAGCCATGTTCCTTTACCCCAACATTCTGGCTCTAACCATGTTTGATTTATGTTTAGAATTAAACATTTACTGGTCTATTTCTCTCTGATCATTTTGGACCCATGGATACATTTCTAATTTTGAGAATATTCCAGAAAATGACTGCTGTGGTGTGGCAAGTCACAAAACGATAAGAAGGTAAAAATTTGATCTAGTAAATCAAAATGAATTGTTGTGAAAATCCATGGAATTCCTCCAAGTCATTATCAGTTTTTTTTTTTTTACATTGTTGTCTATGCAAAGTGATGCTTGGCCTCAGCTGGATCTGCATCAGGTTGCTCGCTATCTTTCTCCATTTGCAGGCCAACAATACTTAAATAGCTTAAGTCAAATAAAATGGCTGTTATTTAGGCAAAGTTTCTGTGCCGGTTTTGTTCCGTCATGGTTGGGTATCAAATAGGTAATCTATGCTTTGATGGTGTGATTTATTTTTATTTTTCATTTTTTTATTTTTGATATTTATTTATTTATTTATTTTGAGGTGAGGAAGGAGACCTTGTAAAAGTCATGATTGTGGTGCCTAAGAAGAATCTTTTTGTATCATGGTGTTACAGGAAAGCATTAGGTGTGTGTGTTTGTGTTTTAAAGATTATTCCTGATTTTTTGAAATTTGAAGGTGTAGTAGACTGCAAATCATGACAATCCCAAATGTTCTTTTTTCTTCTACATAAATGTTTAGCCACACTCCACAGAACTTTAAATAAACATCTGACCAGGAAAATCCAGGTTCATATCTTTAGCCATGAGGGTCACTGGAAACACTGTGTATGTTACTCCCATGTATTCTAGAGGAAAACTGCTGCACCAAAACCTATGTGAAGCACCTTCCAGATTCTATCATACCCAGCTCCATTATATTGATGAAATCAATTAATGGGATTAGTAAAGGACAAAGAGACTCTCCCTGAAAATTTAAGATGAGTGGAAGGAGCAAAAAGTCTTACATGGATGCTACTGTATGTATTCATGAGTTGACAAGTGCTACATTGGCAGTTTTAGAATTCCACATAAAATACAGACAGACAGACACACACACAAAATGCATGAACAACACAATCTTATGCAAATCTACTCAGAAGCCAAGCTCATTGAACTAATGAGATTTATTTCAGGCGAATGTAGAAGTGAATCTTCACTCTTCCATTGGAAGTGGAGAAAATTATGCTTAATTAATTGACTTGTCCACTGTCTTTTTTGGAACATGTATAGACATGGGCCTGTGATTAAATATTCACCTTTCTCTGTTTCAACATTCAATCCAACACATGTGAACTCACCATACATGAGTGGACTAATCTATTCCTAGTCTATGTAGTTTGCACTTCTGCATTAATCTATTTCTAAAAGCATTCTGCACAAAATATATATTTTAAAAAGTTTTTGATACATTTCTAAACATGTTTTGCCAAACTAATTGTTTCCAAATGTACTTTATCCTAAAATATGTATAAGTCCATTTTGATATATTTTCTTTGAACTGCACTACACAATTTAGGAATCTGTGAAATCTAAATAATAATTGCATCTTACCATGCCCATTAGTCTGGCTGGTGGTAATGAGATTGCTTTACTTCAAAATGCAGATCAAAGTGATTCTTCAAACATCCCTATCACAGGCTTGAAAAATAACCTTAAAACATTATTGTTCACTTTCATCCAATTTTGGATTAGAATTAGTACTGATGTATACCGACATATAAAAGATGCTATTATTTTTTTACGTGCACAGAAGAAGTAGTGTAGATCTGAAAAACCCTAAATGGTGACAGACCTATTTCCATCTGCTTCAAGGATTGTAAGATTTTTATGGTGCCTATAATGAATATGCTTGTAAAAAGGGTAAATCTAGCTTTAATTATTCATACAGTTGATCAACAATACTTTTAAAAACTGCAAAAAGACACTGATGCAAACAGATAATGGTTGAGATCCTACAGCAGAGTGCAGTTCTGCCCATACAGTTCTGTGCCCCTTCCCCCACCACATACACACACCTGTCAAGGGCTGGAAAGAATTGCTTCTGCTCATTCATACTGGTGGGAAGGGATGGGATTGAAGAAATTCAGACCGTGAAGTAGCAGCTATATCCAGCTCAGTGGGGAAAGAAACAAGGATGCACTCACATACCAAGTGCACCCTCTTTTGCCTTCCATATCTTCATGGTCCAAATTGCTTGGACCAGGAACTCTGGTGGCGCAGTGGTTAAATGCCAGTATTGCAACCACAAGGTTGTGAGTTTGATCCTGCCAGGCTCCAAGGTTGACTCAGCCTTCCATCCTTCTGTAGGTTGATAAAATGAGTACTCAGCTTATTGGGGACAATTAGCTAACACATTGTAAACTGCTTAGAGAGCACGTAGCTGATAAGCAGTATAGAAATAAGCGGTATAGAAATACACATGCTATTGCTATTGCCTACTTCCACCCCTTCTCACCAATAATAATAATAAAAAGAAGCAGTCCCTCCTAGGGGAACAAAGTACAAGAGCAAGATGACAGCCCCCAGCACAACAGAAGTGTCACTTATACACATACACACACATGCATATGTCTCACTAACAGGAGGCCAGCCACAGAGTCACACTGGACAGCTAACACTTGGGAATATGCTGAAGGTGGTGAGAGAATGAGTTCTGTAGATTTCATCATACAATCAAAAGTATTGACAGATGTAGACTGGAATTTCCCTTTGGCTCATAATGTGTATCATGGAATATTATGGTCATAGTAAGACCATTTGAGGCCCTAAACTATTTCAAGTTTTAAACATAGCATCCTAAATCTGTATATTTTAGAACTGAGTATTTTAATTTAATTAATTAAATAAATTTCTTTGGGTAAATAATTAATTAATGTCCTAACTTTTTCCTCAATGGGATTCCAGGCAATTCAGAGGTCCCTGCTAATTTGAGTCCCTACATTGCAACTTAAATAGGTTGTGCATCATTCTGGCACTGTAAGAAACTGTGTGATAAAATAACAAGCTATCATCTATCTCTGTATACAGTACAGAGAAAGGGCAATATGATGTAATCATTACTTGCATTTCTGTGGATGTATGGCTTAGCAGAGAAAAGGTGCAACTCAACACGGGATTGCAATTTTCATTGTTCACCAACTAGTCTAGTTGTATCCTGTGACAATTACAAAACATGTCTTAGTTGTAGCTGGAATATAGCACAAAATGCACCTATTTTCAAATCCCTTTAGTTCCAACTTTTTTCATTGAAATGAATAGGTAAACTTTTTATATGTTATATAACATATCAAAATTTACTCTGCAAAGATAGCTCAAGCTGTTTACAAAACTGGGGCAGCTGTTGGATTCATTGCCATGGGGGCAGCAAATCCACTCCTGATTTTATGGTTGTTCTTTCCATACCTGATGAAGGTTGTAAGAGGGCATCTTTCAGAAATAGCACCCAATACCAATGTGGCTCTGATACAATCTAAAGCAACTGTGAAAGAAGCCACTATAAAATCAAGAGCAGATTTATCTCACTATCCCATAGAAATGGATCCAACAGCCGCCCTTGTCTGCAAAGATTGATCTCAGAATGATAGTCATTTTTGAGTTAGCTACTTGGTTTATTGAGAAGAAGGAAAGCAAGATAGGCAAGAATGCTCTGCCCTTGTTGGATTTATTTATTTTGCAACATTTTGTTTCCCTACAAATTTCAGAATCTGTAATGGACTAACATGTTTTTCACATAAAGGGAAAGGCATTCTGACTGCCTTGACAACTTGCACGAGTGTTTGTATGTGTGTGTGTGTATATTCACTTGTTTCTTCAAAAGAACAAGCAAATGGCTTTATATATTGCTATTTGCTTTTTTCTTTGGTTTTTTAAGAAATTGCATTTGTGGAATTTAAGGAAAATTACCCCATTCCATAAGTTATCTTAAGGATAAAATAATACAAAGGGATAGGGGAAGGAAGTTTCATATTTAATATCAGAACACCCACTGATAACAGAACACCAATACATGACCTGCAAAAATATTGCAACTTTCAATTTGGTGATCTTATCGGGCTTCCCAAGGTAAGCTGGGTCATGTTTTGTTAGTTCTTGGATAGAGGTTTCTGTGAAAAAAAAAGTCTTTTAAAAAGAAGTATGTGGGTGTCTGTGCCCTTGAACTAATCTGATAATGTGACCCAGTCCAAAGAAGCTCTCACCCCAAAGGGCAATTTTGTGGGATACAGAGAAAATCTCTGCATTTAGCACAGCTGTAGAGCAATTGTTACACATCTGACAGAAATGGCAAATACATAGTGCATACTTTTATTATGTCTCACAGACTATATCTGTGCCAGGCTATTTCAGCTGCTAAAACAGGTTAACTTTGTATGTAAAGAAAATGAAATTGAGATCCAGCTTCAAGTTCAGTAAAATTCTTAAACATATGATTGATACTAAATACTTGTTTTACATTTTTTTCACATCAGAGATAGCTGTTCTTGTGTGTGTATTAGAGTTTGAAGGAAATGTTGTTGAACTATCCACTTTCAGCAAAAGTTGCATTTTTGCCCCTCCTGAAACTTGTGAGAACATGCATACATCCCCTTCAACATGTACATATTTGTAAAAAAAAAATTCAAGCTGTTTTTGAGAAATAAAGTATACACAAAACAATATTCATATTTCAAAATAGTAGTAAAAAAAACACACAAAAATGTGGTTTAGCCAATGGGGAAGAGTTGCATAAATCAGATAAATTATAACAAATAAATGAACAAATTAGGGGGAAAAATCAGACTTAGACAAATTTTGGTAAGAAAGAATTACTTTTCAGTCACAATTCTTTCTTTGTCATTACGTACTATCCAAAAGTCAACATGGTGTAGTGGTTTGACTGTTGGAGTAGGACTCTGGCCATTTCCGTGCTACACCATTTCAGTTCTATTATTCCACTTTCAACATCCTGTGGAATTCTGGCGCTTGCCTTATATTGAGGCCAAAGAGCTCTCTGGCTAAACTGCAAACCCCAGGATTCCAAAGGATGTTGAAAGTGGAATAATAGAACTGCAATGGTATAGTGCGGAAATCTGACAGATCAGGGTTTGAAATCCCTGCTCAGCCACAGAAACCTGGGCAAATTACACTTTCTCCAGTCTTCCCAAGAAAATCCCTTGATAGGTTTGCTTTAGGATTGTCATAAGATAGAAATTACTTGAAGGTAAACAACAAAAATGTACTATCTAAAGTATGTATTCCAACAAGCTCTCACACACATATGAAAGCTTGCATTTAAGCATTCTACACATTCATAGAATAAAACCAGATATTGAAGATATTGCTGGCATCTATCACTCTTCCCTCCCTCCATTCCCTGTTTCCAATATTGACAGTTCTATACCTTACTGTCGTGCCCTGCTTTGGAGAACCTGACAGTGAGGAGAAGGGTTCTGAATCTGAGGCAGAAGTTTCTCCAGTGGAAAATTACAACCAGCAGCAAGGGCCTGAGCAGGGGGAACAAGTATCAGAAAACAAAACAACATAGAGTCTTACTGTGTGTGAGGGATGACCCCAGAAAGAGGGACTTGGCCATTCAGTTCATTTAAATAACAAATGAGCTTTAAGGAGAGAACACCTGTGGCAACATCATTAGTCAATAAAAGGCAGACAGCTGGTTCATCTCTTGTAGGGTTAACAGCTGATTTTCCTGGTGGCTGAAGCCCTGTGCCATGGTCTCTTGATTCCTGGCTATCTTGGACCTCTGCATGTTTGACACCAATTTGGATTTGCCCTGTGGATTTGTTTGCTTTGGAACTTGAACTTTGTTTGGACTATCCCTGCTTTTGCCTTCAAGGGTGAGCTCTGCTCTACTGTTTTGCTAACTGACTGCCTGGTCTGCCTGGGACATGACACTGCATTTTCCATATGCTGGCAAAGAACCTCTATGGCACAGTGTAATGTAACCATTTTGCAACAAGAACTATGCTATATTTCCCCTCTTCCCATCAACTTACAGTTTAGTCACTGTAGTCCCTACCTGATGGTTATTGCATGGCTGGTGGAGATTGGGGTCGATTGGAGAAGTATTTGGCTGCATCATCATAGCCTGAGATAGGCTGATGACATCATCCACTGAAATTTGCTGGGGCCCTCAGTAGACAATACCATTGGTCTGCATCTGGCTATAGGCTCATAGTCAGATGCTTCTCTGATACTATCCTCACTCCTCATCAGCTACTGTTTGGCCATGGAGGGGCTGCAGTGGCTAAATGTTTTGTTTTGTTTTCTTTTTGGAGGGGAGGCTATGTGCGTTGACTCTTCAATGATTAAAAAAAAGGTAAGTAGGTGTACGGTAGATGGGTGACTGTGCATGGCACTAATAGGATGCTGGCCTCTCTGGGCCACTATCCTATTGCTTCTGCCTCCACGTGCTGCTATTCTAATTTCTGTTTTGACTTGTTCAAGTTTTCTGCTGCTTGCAACCTTCTTGCACTCTCTGCAACATTTTGGCACCCCCTGCTACATTTACATGATCAAAATGGGATGGGCTATGATGGCAGCTTACTTATCACTTGTGGAACAGAGGCTATATCATTTGCTGTATGGACACTAGAGCCTGGAACAGTTATATGTTTGGATTACAGTTCCCAGAATCCTTCAGCCAGCATGGTCACTGCCATGATCTCTTGGGGAATTATAGGAGATGTAGTAAAAAAAAAAAAAAAGAACTTTCCAAACTATGAAACTTAATATTTTCATTCTTTATCAGGCATATAATGAGGAATACAATGAGTATGTACTGGAAAACAAATATGAACCATGCTATATAATTTAGACACAACACCTATCCCCAAAACTGGCCAGTTAAAAATGTGTTTGGACTAAAACTCTAACCATCCCTATGCCTCACTCCATGAGTAGATGTGATTTATGGCATTAATGGGATCTGTCACATCCAGTCACATCTGTGGGTAGTGGACAGTTTGGGGAAGGGCTGTCCTGGATCTGGTTCCATGATCATCATCTCCTTCTCCTTCAAAAATAAGCTCTTAAAAAAAAAACTTACTTTAAAAAAGGGACTACAGCTGGGCACAGAAGATTCAAACTGTAATTCACAGAATCACCCTACCAAATAACTTCTCCTGAAACACAATAAGCAGTAAAATATTTTGATTAAAAATACTGGAAAACATGATTAAGTCTTCTTTTTGGAATTATAGTATAAGTAATATATGCGGGTTTATCATGAAACAGGAATGAGAAGTGTCTAAATGTGGAAAGAATGATAACAGTAGAGGCTTCATAACCATTCTCTTAAATTAACTCACTGCCAATCAATGAATCTCTAATAAGATATTTCCATATTTATTAGAGATTTTAAATAAGTGATCATAGAGACACATGACTATAAGACTGTTTATTAAAGGCAAAGACAAGACTCAGTTAATGTTATATTTGTCCATTATTTCAGATTTTTAAAGGCTGCAGTCCTGCAACTGGAAGTATTATAATATTACCTGGTACTGAGTGCTGAATCACAAGGGATCTCTTCTGCCTTATACATTACAGAAGCCATATGGTGGGCATTTTACGGGAAGGTTCCAAAGGAGCAAACCACAGGTCGTTGGTGGCTTCCATGTCAGTAGCATGGTGAATCCATTCCAGAGTTTACTTTGAACTTTAAAGTAGTGATCCAAGGTATTAAGCCTATTTTTGGATTAGGGTTCAGCACCTAGGAGAACTCCTGTAAAGCCTAGCCTGTTATCTAGAGTTGATTCACCACCCTACTCATATGGGGGGCCACCACACACCCCTTGAGCAATGTCACATGCAATGAAAACACAGCTTCTGTCATTTAGCAGTGGGAATGGTGGTAGGCTAGTGACCTCAAAACAGAAATCCAGGACAATAAAAAATTTAATATTATGAGGTTAGGCTGAACCTTAAGTGATATTAACTGTCACCAGATATTCAGTTTTGTTCCTGTCTCTTTGCCTGTACAATATAACTTTTCCAGGCTTTGATCCAATGTGTCAAAAGCTTATTTTATTTTACACTTCCTTTTTGCAAATTCAGTTTGTGTCCATACTCCCTTTTTAGAAAGTAGTTTACAACGGACCCTTATTGAAAGAGTGTGTCTGTACAGATTTTGTACAACCTGACATAATTTAAAGGTAGAACAATAAATAGCTGAAAACGTAAGCACATGGTAAAACTAAGATGCCCATGTTTTAACTTTTAACTCAAGTTTAATGAGTATGAGATCAATAAATAACAGGACAAAACAAAGGAACTCCAAGAAATGCATAGGTTCCTGTGGAACAGCACATATGAGATGTGAGAAGGCCGAAGTAAGCATATACCATTTAGTAGAATTTACTGCAATAAATCAGTACATATACCTGAATGTAATGTCTTATGTGTGAGAATGTTCACAATAAAGCTGTAATGTGTCTCTGGCAGCCTTCTGCTTCCCCAGAATCTATTGTTTCTGAAAGTCCAGTACGTTGTTTTACAGCAGCACTCCTATTAGCTGTTCAAAGATGCCTCTTTAGATCTTCTTTCTCTTGCTCCAACAGCAGCAATGAAATACAGTAAATGCATGGCCCCAGGAGGCTATATCCACTGCAGTGAAACACCACTGCAGCAGTTGATCATTTTATTAAGCTCAGTCCTTTGTTCATGACAACATTCTCCTGGATTTAGGGCAAAAGCTCACTATATGGTTTTCTCCCTCCTGTCTGCCTTTTTCCTAGAACTGTCACAGCACCTTTTGAGTTTTAAATACTATTCTTAAGGTTCTATGCCTGGATGCTGAAGGAGAAAAGGTGACAGTCTAAGATGCAACCCTCATTATGCAGTCTTGTCTTCTTTGGTAGTATTGCAGAGGCTTCACATCAGGCAGCCTCTTTTTAGCTCATAGTTTTAAAAGACGAAGTGAAGATGAAGTTCTCCTGTGCTGTTTCCAGGAGACAGGTTGAAACTAAATTCTATTCTGGATGGAACATCATAGACCCCAACATTTCACAAATGAAAACTGGAACATGTGTGGCCAAACACCATAAAGATGGCAAAAATTAAAAATGGGTAAGAACAGACAAATGAAGGAAGGCCACCCCAGTTTTCTTTTGCCTGTGCCTGCTGGGAAGGGCAAGATTCTGCTCTCTCATCTCCTTCTGCTGTATTAAATAGAGTGCAAACTACTTTGCACTTTGAACTCAGTTTGCTGCAAGAAGAACAATAGGGAATCAATCTGGGCTATACCTGAAAGAAGAAATAAGGAATTTTGTCTTCTCATCCCCCTCTTCAACTGAGTGTTCTTGTGGAGACAGGAGATGCAGGATTGAAGTACAGGGACATTTTGATTAATAGGCCCAAGGATGTCATCTATCACCCATTAGGTATCACTGTTGCCTCTTAGATTAGCTATAATAAAATAACTGGCATGAGTGATAAATTTATCCAGCAACAATATATTATTCTAACCTAACTCTCTTGTAATGCAAAGTAGTTGTGGGTGGCTTTGTCTCGGAGGTGCAATTAAGACTTGTTTGCTTGACAAAATACCTCCTTTCGATGGAGGTAAACCTGCTAGAATGGGTTTGTTGAACTAGATCTGCACAGGCTTTTGCAGCTTTGGACTCTCTTTGGGGGCAGTTCTTTGGAGACCCTCCTGCCTTCATCCCATTCTCTTGAATGAAGAAAGGCTAATTCCATGTACTGGCTCTCTTGTTTCATCTCTCTCTCTCTCTCTCTCTCCCCCTGGGAAGGGACAGGGGAGGTGAACCAATAGGACAGGAGACTTCTCCTAAAACAGGATCCATTCCTGACTTCCAGCATATCGGAAGTGGAGAGAATGCCAGCATGATTTTTGAAGAAGACATCCCTGTTTTAAACTCTGGAAAAAACTTATTTCTGCCTCCATTCCTGAGTGACCAGCATGTGGCAGCCTTCACAATGTGTAGTCCAGCTTTAAAAATAGAGATACATTTTGAAGCAGCTAGGCAATTTCCTTAGAGTGGGAGTGAGAATTGTACACAGAAATTTTTTCTGGTTACCTGGAGGCAGGTTTTACTTGTCTCAATCGTCAAAAATAAATAAATACATAATCAAAAATCTGAAGAACTGAATAGACAGGACAGCAAAGCTGCACTGGAAATGCTACATCAAGCAGATTTTATTTTTCTTCTGTGCAGTTCACCCAAAGTACAGTAACCCTTTTAGACAGCCTACACTTTGCTCCTTGCATTAAGTGGTGTGTGGTTACAACTAGTCACAATATATAGCTGGAATGTAATAGTGTGCATTGACTGGACTCTCCCCCCTTTGCCCCCAGATTACTCTGTGCATTCCAGAAGAGGGAAAGAGAGAAAATCTTGACTTCACTGGTGTCAGAATAAGAAATACATAATTAGAGAGAGAAGCATGGATCTTGACCTATATTGCCAATATGAAAGATGCTTAATTGGATATCAGACCCATTTATTTCAGTGAGGCTGATTTAGCATATCTCAAAAGAATCTACATTGTTTTGTCTGCCATTGAATTAAAAGGAGATGAGAAATAGATATGATGCTGACCCCACCCTAAGTTTTCTTGGCAAAATTTATTCCAAGGATGTTTGCCTTCCTTTTAGGTTGGCATGACCAGGATCATCCAATAGGTTTCCATGCTAATCAGGGATTTGAACCCAGTTTTCCAGAGTCCCAGTGTAACATTCTAACCACTATACCATGTTGGCTCCCTCTCTATTCTTTGCTTAGTGCAAATATAGATTGAAGCAGTTACAGGGAACCCTATTGTACAGCTAATTGCAGAACAGGTGCCATGATATTAAACTTACTTCTTTTGTAACGTTAGATAAGGCCTCCAACCACCAGGTCAAAAGTGAGAGAAAAAGACTCTGGCAATTTCCGCACTACACAGTTATAGTGCTACTATTCCACTTTCAACATCCTATGGAATCCTGGGGTTTGCAGTTTGGGGAGGGGCCTTTAGAATTCTCAGCTAGAGAGGTCTTTGGCTTCAGTAAACTACAAACTACAAAATTCCACAGGATGTTGAAAGTGGAATAACAACACTATAGCCATTTCCATACTACACAGTATAGTGCCTTTATACCACTTTCAACGTCCTATGGAATCCTGGGCTTTGCAGTTTAGGGAGGGGCCTTTAGATTTCTCAGCCAGATAGCTCTTTGGCCTCAGTAAACTACAAAGTCCAGAATTCCACAGGATGTTTAAAGTGGAATAACAGCACTATAACAATGTAGGGTGGAAATGGCCCATAACAGTGTAGTGCAGAAATGGCCTATGTGTGGAGAAGAAGTATCCACATGAGGGATTACATTTACATAGCCTCTGAAGAAGTGGAACCACTTGCAAAATTATTGTCATGATAGCATCATGCTCTAGTAACTATCTCAGTATCTATCACACTCAGAATGACAGTCAAGGGAACAATTAAGGAAAAAGTTTTTTTTTTTTAAGCTTCCACTGTAGTACTTGCTTTTTAAAAAGCATTTTAAAAGAAGAAAGAATGGCCAAGGGTTCCATGTCATAACCAAAGGATGTAGTAGATACCACATTAGGTCATTTAGCATTTTGGATTATCGTGGCTGGGAATGAAATTTATACTCCTACAATTCTTCCTCCCTCACCCCACTCCGCTACCCATACACACTATTACTTTTTGGCTATGTTAGTTGGGTGCCTCTACAAGCACCATCCGAGACCATATATCATGGAGAAGCTGACTAGATGTTTATACTGAGAGGACAAACTGAATAGTACAGATTTATGCACATTTAATTAGAGGGGAAGAAAGATGCATAAGAGTGAACATTCTGAAACAAGCAACATGCCACTTGAATTTGTTTGACCCTCCTCCTTGGCAATGCAAATTATTTCCATACCATGTAGGAAGTCAGACAATAAAAACATTCTCACACTAGTGTTGAGTTGATTTGTCAATGCCAAGGTGCCTGCCGGACTGTTAACACATATTCAACTACAGTAATTCATACCGTTTTTAAGAATATCTAAGCTTATATTAAAATCTGGGCTAAATTTAGTATTACCCACAACTAGAATTTGTTCTTATTAATTACTATCAAGTTGGCTTTGACTTATGGCAACCCTATGAGACCTCCAAAACACCCTGTTATTACCAGACCTTTTAAGATCTTGCAAACTCAGGGCTATGGCTTCCTTGACTGAGTTCATCCCAACTAGCATAGGCCCACTTAAATGCTTAGGATTTATTAGTCCCAGTGTATATTTGTTTCACTGACTTCAGCAGATCTACTTTTGATGGAACTAACATTGGAATTCTAAAAGCAGAAGACTTGGAAAAGGGAGTTGAAAATTCTTTTATGCTGGTGATCAACATATAGTTGCTTAGGGCTTCAGAAGAGTGTGAATAACATCATTTTACATAGCTTATTTGTTACAAGAATGATAATAAGACATCCATTCGAAGAGTTTTTCATGAGTAGCATTTGAGTACAACTGTGGTGGCATTTGAGTACAAAACCTTGGCATTGCATGTGTAAGAGCAGAGAATATTTGAGCATCAGAATAAGAAAGCCTTTGACTCTGCACAAATTAGTATAAGGAGGGACCTGTCTATCTTGACCTGAATTTTATTGAATTGCTTTTGAATTGCTATTGAATTGCTTTTGAAAAGTCTAGAGAAAACTTTCAAGATTGCTTAAAGTGGTATAATACATCCATCACTTTGCAGATCATTTCTAAAATATCTGTTGTTTCTGCTCAGATTGTGTAGCACTGTAAAAAAATCACAAAACTTGTACACAGCTCTGGCAGCTATACAAGGAGTGCATAGCCTTGGGGCCATCAACTCATAAGAGCCCGGGCACCCCAGCAGGGGGCACCGTTTCTCCCACCACCGTTGTCCCAAATAGAGAGAATTTTCTTTTAGTTCTCTAGCAATCTGTCTCTCTCGCTCATCCAGTGGCAACCCTGCCACAGTTGGGGTGAAACTGTCAATGGGAGCAGTGGAACCAAACAGCCAATGAGATGCTGCTGTCCAAGACCTATAAGAACAGGAACAAGTCCTCTCCACTAGTTCACTCCCTCAACTCCCAGTTTCCTTCACTGCAGTGATTTATGGTCCCCTTTCTATTTTATTTGAATTTATTTCTTCTAGTGTATCGAGAGATTGAGAGCCAACATAGTGTAGTGGTTTGAGTATTGGGTTATAGACTCTGGAGACCAGGGTTTTCCACTTAGCCATGGAAACCTACTGGGTGTCATAACATCCCTTGGAGGACTCAGACAACGAGAAAGAGGCAGATTGCCAGGAGGCTGCAGCTTTCTCTGAGTCTGAGGAGATGGGGACTGAGGAGGATCCTGTTTCCCAGCAAAACATGGCAGGGCCTTCAGAAACTGAAGATGACATGCCCCTGTCCTTCATTGAGAGAAGGAGGGAAAAAACCTGAGCCCAGAGCTACTGGTATTTAAATAATAAACACTGACCAAATTAGCACTGATGAGACACCTGTTGACCTTGAAGAAGCTGCTCATAAATATTTTGGTATCCTGGTCTTAGTGCTGAGAACTGTCTTGATGGATAGATTTTTAAATGGCTTTCAATTCTATAGTTTAACTACATAATAAATAATTTTTTGCTTATATATATATATATATATAAAATCTGTTTCTATTTTTATTTTTATAAGCCACTTTGTCTCTCAGGGCCCTTCTACATGATACAACTATGGCATTCAGATTTTACTTGAACTGCCATGACTCCATCCTGCGAAATTCTGTGGCTTGTAATATAGGAAAGCTATAGAGGACCTCTTTGACGGTGAATCCTAAATATCTGTCCCTCAACTGCAGATCCCAGCATTCTATGGATGCTAAAGCCATGGCAGTTAATGTGGAATCATAATCTATAACTGTGTAGTATGAAAGAGCTTTCAGTTTTTCTGGGAAAGAAAATTGGATAAATAATAAATACATAAATAGATTAAGTAAGTAAGTAAGTTACAGAGAGATGGAAACATTTAAATTAACTATTGTAGAGAGGCAGTACTTGGAAAAGTTTAATTACTTACTCTGTGAAAGCCCAATTATGTAATTTAATATTCCTTTTACATTAACTGTAGCTGGGTGACCTTGGGCAAGTCACACACTCTCACCCTCTTCTGAATAAATATTGCTGAGAAAAACCTCGTAATAGGTTGCCTTAGTGTCACCAGTAAATGGAAATGACTTGAAGGCACTAACAGCAAGCTTTGCAGCCCATGTGAATTACCCTAAAAAACATTTGAAATGCACCAATACCTGTAAGAGGATCATGAGTTTTCTCTCTCTCTCTCTCTCTCTCTCTCTCTCAGCTGTCTCTATTTTAACTGTAATTTCATTTCATTTGTTTCATGGAGCACAGAGGAGGTTCTCTTCTTCGAAAAGTTACTCTTCACATTAGGATAATGACAGAAATATATGAAGAAATGGTAAAGCTAACCCACCCTCCTTCCTCTTGCCTTTGAGCAGGGCATTTTTTAATGATGTCCCTTTGAGACTCCAGTTCTGCTCTGAAGTTAGGTGTGTTGCCTGTTCTGGATCCACAACTTACCAAGAATTCATGTTCTTGCAAGTAGAAAAGACAAAGGAAAAAAGAGAGATATTGGAACAAATTCCCAGAGGAGAGGCATGATAAAGGTATATAAAATTATTCATGGTGTACAGAAATAAAATAGGAAAAAAGTTTCTCCTTCTCTCAAAATATTGAAATACAGGGCCATCCACTCAAAACTAAATGGTAGGAGATTCAGGATAAATAAAAGCAAATAACTCTTTGCGCAATGCATACCTTGAGTGTTGCAAAATGTGTTATTTGCTGCCAATTGGTACAGATTTAGAAGAAGACTAGACAAAGTCATGGTGGTGCAGACCACCAATAGTTACTGGCCAGGGTGGCTATATAGTATCTCACTTCTAGTATCGCAGCAGCATATTTCTGTGTGCCAGTTGTTTGGGAATGTAGGACAGACAATGTTGGCAGTTCTTCCATAAGAAACTGTTTCACTACTATGTGGACAGAATTCTGGACAAGATAGGCTTTTGGTATGGTTTACTATGACTCTATTGGGGTGTAGCTACCTGAGAGGAGGAGCAAAATGAGGGAACTGTTCCCCATAAGAATTCTGTCTCTAGGGAAATGTTTCTTCAGTCTTCAAGTTTCTAGCATTCCAGAGAATGAGGCACTGACAGTAATTCACATCTGAAACTCTTATATTTGCTGTATTCACATTCCCTTGGTAATTTTGCCTTTTCCTTTACTATGGATGTATTTCCAAATGTGCAACTGAAATTTCAAGTTATAGCTGTGCTAGAAATTTGAGGAGTGAAGGGAAATTTCACTGGACTCAGAATTCCTAATGGAAGGGCAACACTCTCCCCACTCCACTCACAGCTACATCCCAGTCTAGTTATTCTTTTATGTTCTTTTTTCTTTTCTTTTAATGAGTAAGGCTATTATCTTCATTGTGCTAATGGTTCTGCCTGCTTTTCATGTTTGACCCAGGGAAGATTATTTTTTTTTGATGTCCCAAAACTTTTATGCTTTGAATACTATCCATTTTGTTAAAGACTTTGTAATTGTGAAATGTTTCAGAACAAACAGGCAGTTTGTGTTGTTGTGCTCTTGAGAATGATAAGAAACAGATTTTTGCACGGTGTCTAAATTGCTACACCTGGCAGGCTGACAATTATGGGTATATATATCTCCTAAGGAAATGACTTGAAAGAGTCTAGTAGGACCTGAAATATGACAGTCCATAGTTCTAACTGAACGACAGGTTATTGTTGTTGTATGTCATTTTGCTAGGTTAAACAAGCATTTAAGGCTTCTGTCTTGGGGAAAAACTTTTTTTTTTCTTTTACAAAAACATGTGCTACAATTTCAGTGGGGCAGTTCATTCCTGTTTTCTTCTTTCTGACAGAAATTCCCTTTGGAAAATATTTTCCAGTTGTTGTTGTTGTTGTTGTATTCTCTTATAATGGCAGGCTTCAGACTCAATTTTAATTTTCTGTCATAATAAAGGCAATAGAGACTTTCCATAAAATTATGACAGATTCAGAAGTGGTACTCCATCTGCTAGACTGTCACAGGAGATATTATTCTCCAAGAGCAGAGCATCTCTTAAGAGTCAATAAAGCAATCTTGGGAATCAAAAAGGAAATTCAAGTGTGCATTGCCAGATGATGCAAAGTTGCAAGTACTCCTATCAATAGTTTGGAATACTAGTGCAAAATTCACAGTAAAAGTAAATAAAAAGTCCAGATATTCCCTGATCTGGTATATTTACCAGATCTGTTTATAGAAAATTGTGTTGTGGTCTCAGTGGAGATGGTGTGAAATTGATTTTGAAGCTACTGAACTGTCATACAATTTATTTGCTGGAAAAGACAGAGAAACCAATGTGTTTTTCTTCCCAATTAATGACAGATAGTAAAAAGTAAAACCTGAAAGTTACTTCCTGTTCTTCTGTGCATTATGACACCTTCACTAGGTTAAAAAAGAAAAAGAAAAATGCATGCAAAAGACAGAGAGTGCTAAAGTTTGTGAACCAAGCTCCAGATCAGATTGATACAGAGACATCCAGGCCTAGAGTTTTTAAAAACCAAACCAATAAACAAAAATGTTTGAATCCAGCCTCCCCCCCCCTTGTGCAGAATTGTGTTGCAAGGTTTAAAACTGTGACCCAAAGATGTTTCCAAGGACACCTTTGGATTCTGGTTCCAATCAGTGGTGAAACAAGGTAATTTTAGAACGAGAACTTGATGGTCTTACATTTGATTCATCAACCATGTCTTCAGTTGTGAAGTCAGAACAAGTTGTTCAGTTGTGAAGTCAGTACAAATATGTCTCTTTTCTACAGTCACTGCTGTTCTATACATTAACAACTGCATCTACATTTCTGATGTTTTAGAGGAAAATAATTCAGAATCTGCCAGTTCAGAAAAAAATGTTCTGAGCATGTTCGAGTTCATATTTTAAATCCAGCTGCATCATAGCACTATTGTGTTTGTTGTGATCTGTCCCAATATTAAACATTTTTACTTGGAAATAATACCCACACTGGTTCGCCTGCTGACTCTGAGTCCCTGTCACCATCATCTGACTCTCTCTGGGAAGTCATTTGGCTTCTCTTGGACATGAGACTCTGAACTTAGGCCTGAATATCCATCAAGAGCTGCACCACTTTTCATAATTGTTATTTCTTAATCAGAAATTCCCGTTTAAAAAAAAGCTACCTACCAAACGCATTCTTATCACTATTTATATTATTTGTTTTTTAATTCGGTCATCTAAAATGGCAGCAGAAATTTAACTGGTTTGCATAACTGAGCCCTGGGTGAGGAATAGGGAGAAGTTTGCCTCTCTTGTCTGTGTCATCCAGAGTCCTCTATGATAACTGTGGCATCATATTCTGAAAGAATAGAAGTGACTTTCTCCTCAAAGTCCTGGCACTTCAAAAGTGAGTGAGCGTTATTTATGTGGTATCCACAATCCCTCAATTACAGCATTTTTTTGTGGCACTTTTCCTGCCATGGTTCCATCCTGGGGGATTCTGCGATTTGTAATTTCATGATATACTGGGAATTCTTTACTGTAATGATGTAGTTCAGCAGAGTATATGCTAAATACCATCTGACCAAAACTGTAAATCCCAGGATTTTTTAGGATATAGCCACTGAAATTAATATGCCAACATACAGCTCAAATTGTGCAGTCTGAATACGGTACTCATCTATATGGGCATGATCCTAGCAGGTTCCTTTCTATTCTTTACCAGTCTGCCAGGCATGATGTCAAGGATGTGATAACAGAGGCGAGGTAGGACAACCTCACCGTCACATAAAAAGTGCAGTAAACGATGCTTACTATTCTTTGATCATAATCAGTCCTTGACCTATGTTGCTTGCATTCCAGCCATTGTCCATCCTATTTCATGGCATGTAGGTGTTCTATAAACCACAAGGCTCCACAACACTAGGAAACACACATACCTCAAAACTGGGGTCTGCTGAAGGGATCTTCCTCTGTGTTCTACTAGTGGGGGAAATATAGTATGTAAGGATGTGAGAGAGTGCCTTTTCCGCTATGGCAGCCCAGTTGTGGAATACTTTCCCCGTCATCTGCCCCATTGCAAAGCATCATGCAAAAGGAAGCAAAGAGGAGCAGACAGAGCTAACAAACCTCCTAGCTTTACCCAGATTGCTCCACTTTGTGCCTGAAGTCACCAATGCTGGCCTCTCCTCCATCACAGATCAGGGTTCTACCCACATTTCTACCCCACAGTTCATCACACCACAAACCACACAAGGCTGGATCCACATTCTCTTTGCTGCTATCTCTTTGCTGTCCCCCCCCCGGGGAGTGGGGCACTAATTCCCAATCCCACCTAGGAGTGGACATAATATTTTAAAAATTGAGAAGAAAAAATAGAATAATGTATTTCTTGGACTGAACTGATGAGAATTTTCACAGTTGATTTTTTTTCTTTCTGGAGGGGGTTCAAAAACAGCATTTTCTGCATAAGAAGCAGCCATTTCTAAGCTGAAAATTGTATTTCTGCACACACACAAAATAGTTTGTACATAAAATGCTGTTTTTGGCTAAAAAGGCTCACATTCTTTTCAAATTTGTCACAGAATAAGTCCCAAAATACAACTTTTTCTGTGTAGGAAACAGCATGTTCTATGAAGAATATACCGCCACAGAAATATTATTTTCTACACTGAAGATCATGATTTCTGTCCCCAAAAATGTGCAAATTTTGTGTGGAATAAGTCCCAGATTGGAAGTAGTCTTTGAAAACTGTGAAAACTTTCTGACAGCAGGAATAAATTTTCTAAAAGTACTCATTACTTCCTATAAGAATAAGATCAGTGAAGAATTACACCCCTGATCCCAACTACATTTGTTTATCTTTTTTCTTCACTGTGGTATATATAATGATTAAGTCTGTTTATGCTTTTTGCTAAACATATGAAAGATGGATAGAATACATCTACTGACATATAAATGCTCTGAAGTCCTGTTTGGAATTGGCTCAGCAATTACAGGTCATCTCAAAGAGTCTAGGGAAGTAGAGTTCTTCTTTTTCTGGATTTTTTCCCCTAATTTTCAAATTTTGATGGATGCATGACGGTGCAGTGTATATGTGTGTTATCACATTTCCCCCTGTAATTCCCAGCAGAAGCAGTTTTGGTGAGAGATGCCTGAAAAGTTATAACTTTTAGCCTGCCCAAAAATCATACCTAGGAACAACAGGACAGTTTAGATATAGATGAATCAAAAGAAACTATACTCAAAGTGAGTAGACACCAACCAATGATGCTTTGCTGTGCAGTTATTCTAGTGACAGAAGTCAGAAAAATGAACAGGATTTTCATCAGAAATAAGCAGGTGTAAACTGTGGTGAATTTGTAGTTCTAGAGGAAAGATTAGCTTTGTAATTTATGCAGTTTCACAACAATCAACAAATTTCAAAGAGAGCAAAGACTTAAAAGAATATCTTTGCATGTGTCAACAAACCAACAGGCTTTGGATGTCTGATCTGCTGAATGCAAAGAAACGTGCTAAATCACCATTTTATGTTATCAGCCAGAGAACAATTTGGAGGGTGAGGAGTATTGTTTGATTTATAATACGGTCCACCTCCATCACCATTTGAATTAATAGCATCAAAAGAGCACTTTCCAGGCATTCAGATAAGTCATGTGATAATTAGGAATGAACATACTAGCTTCAGTCTAGAGCTCTTCCATCACCACCCTTATTGTGGCACTGTCCTCCATGAGTCAAATACAACATCTGCAGCAAGTGCTACCCTGAGTTTTGGGGGGTCCCTGGAGGGGCACCCAGATTGCCAAATAAAATACCAAATTGGGGAAAATTAGCTGAACCACTCTTTTGGCTAACGAGAGGCAGGGTAACTTTGCAGGGATCTTAAAACCCAATGTCTACGGCTTCAGGTCAGGGAATAGGCACACAAGTTTCAAAGTAACCAAAAACAACAGTTTTATTGAAAAACAACAGAAAATAAATAACACACACATGTACTAACTAACTAGACAAAGAGAAGGGGAGCGTAAGGGTAGGTAATACAACACCTGGTCTCGTCCTGGAGAAAAGGAGAGATGGCATTCAGAAGAAGAAAGCTCAGCGTGCCTGGCTGAGGGGAGTTTCCTTAGAAGGCCAGCAGCAGGGCAGGATAGCAGTCCAAGGTAGTCCGAAGACTGTTTGAAAGTGAGGGGTTTTTATAGGGGAGTTTGTGCCTCTTGGCTATGGCAAGCCAGATGAGAACAAAAGGAGTTTTGGCGCTGGACAAAGGATTTAGAAAGGTCCAATTTACCATGATGAGCTTAATGCTTGATGACAATAGCCAATATGCAAATGACTTGTTTACCAGGCTGGCTCTGCTGAGAGCTGCGCAGCTATTGTGAAATGTACACATGGAAGTTCCCTGAAGCTGGGAGCAAAGCTTAGATTGCTGGCCTCAAAAGAGTCTGGAATGTGAAAGCAATTAGCGGCCGCACTCATGTCCGTGCTTGTCCGGAGAACCTCGCAAACATGTGGAGTGAGGTGACTGAGAGCAGGTCCAGCTAAGGCCGAATTAGATGATATCAAAGCGATATCTGGGGGCCCTCACCCAGGGTGCCAGTCCAGAGATTACACAAGGAGACTTCAATTGTGGAGTCTCCCATTGTGACTTAGGACATAAAAAAATAAGGACAGGTGATGCATACAAGGACAGAAGAAGGGGAACCAGTACCCTCAGCTCCACTTTATCTCATTGTGTGAATAATCTGAATGGCCAAATATATGCACATATTTAGTTAATAGTTAATCGTTATTTACATTAATATGCCTGCTTTCCTGCAATGAACTCATGATGCCATACATCTTTGATCTCTTCCAGTGAGCTCAAGGTGGCACCCTTTCGACTCTACAACAACTCACAGAGTTAGGTCAGTCTGAGAGAGAGAGTGAGGGGACTGCCCAAGGTCATACAGCAAGTTTCATGGCTGACTGGGTCTTAAGCCAGTTCTCAAAAGTCCTGTTCCAACACTACAAGATCATACCCATTGACTGAGTCTTTTGACCATTTTCACAAGTCACGCAGAACAAATATCAGGATAGGAGCAGTGAGATGTGATCTGTCTCCACAAGTACATTCAGTTTAAACTGGTCTCGATAGATGAAAATCCGTGAATTTCATTATTTTTTGCTTTTGAATTTTTTAAAAACAGGCTCTTCCTGTCCTAAATATGAACTTTGTGGATTTTGGTAAATTCTGCTAAAAATGAATGGAACCAAAATTGTCACCATTTGTGCTTCCCAAATGCCAGATAAGTATTAGAGAGGAGAACCACTCAGAAAAAAGGTGGCAATCTAATTCAGTACTGTTGTGGTTGAATACACAGAAGACTGAATACACAAGACTCAAAAGAAGGCATTCAAAGTTCTGTACCTGGATGGATGAATCTGTCAGTTCTAGCATCTTCATCTTCTTTATTCTTTTTTTCAAAAATGAAGTTCTTTTCATGCTGAATATGAAGGAATGTATGAATGTTGGTAAATTCTGATAAATGAATGGAAATAAAAATCTCCCCTGTAGTCTATCCCAGAGCTTTCTAAACTTTTCATGTCGATGACACACTTTTTAGACATGCATTATTTTGTGACACAGTAATTCAGTAAGTGTAGGCAGCCCCTCCACCCAAACCTGGCCTGCCACTGTTGCCCTTGCTGGGGTCTTCCTCTGCCTGAGGTGGCAGCAGCAGGAGAGACAGTTTCTCCACCTATTATGTTCATATGACACACTTACACACTGCAATTGACATGCTAACCTGGCACAGCACATTGTAAGTATACGTGGTTTTGCTGTATTGCTGCTTGACTGGCTCAGTTAGACTAAAACATTGTAATGTTAGATCACAGAAGACTTAATTTTTGAAAATGTTTCAGTGACAATCAGCTGCAGCATTTTGTCATTCCATTCATCACTTATTTTTTTTTTGAAATGGTACTTTGACCCTTAATTGTGCAAAGATGCCCCCTATCACCAAATTTGACACCAAATTGGGAGGGGTTGCTAATACGCCAGAGGACAGGATCAAAATTCAAAATGACCTGGATAGATTGGAGAGCTGGGCCAAGGTTAATAAAATGAAATTCAACAGAGAGAAGTGTATGGTCCTACACTTAGGTAGAAAAAATGGAATACAGAAATATAGGATGGGGGACATGTGGCTGGATAGCAGTACGTGTGAAAGGGATCTAGGAGTCCTCATAGACCACAAGCTGAACATGAGTCAGTAGTGTGATGCAGCAGCCAAGAAAGCCAATGCAATTCTCGGCTGCATCAATAGGAGTATGGTGTCTAGATCGAGGGAGGTACTGGTACCACTCTATTCTGCTTTGGTTAGACCTCATCTTGAATACTGTGTCCAATTCTGGGCACCCCAATTCAAGAAGGACATGGTCAAGCTGGAGCAAGTCCAGAGGAGTGCGACCAAAATGGTGAGAGGCCTGGAAGCCATGCCCTATGAGGATAGACTTAGAGAGCTGGGTATGTTTAGTCTGCAGAAGAGAAGGTTAAGAGGGGACATGATAGCCATGTTTAAATATTTGAAGGGATGCCATGTAGAGAAAGGAGAGGGCTTGTTTTCTGCTGCTCCAGAGACCAGGACAAGGAGCAATGGACTCAAGCTGCAGGAAAGGAGATTCCACCTGAACCTCAGGAAGAACTTCCTGACAGTCAGGGCTGTCCGGCAGTGGAATATGCTGCCTCGGAGTGTAGTGGAGTCTCCTTCCTTGGAAGTTTTTAAGCAGAGGCTAGATGGCCATCTGTTGGGAGTGCTTTGAGGGTGTTCCTGCATGGCAGGGGGTTGGACTGGATGGCCCGTATGGTCTCTTCCAGCTCTACATTTCTATGATTCTATGATCAAGCAAAATGAAATTGAATTATGCTATAAATAAGAAAATGCATTTGACATGCAAATTACACTGAAAGATTTTCTGCCTCCTTGCCTTTGTTAAAGATGTTATTCCTTGATTGTTTAGCCAAATCTGTGCCAGTCTTTAATTTTTAATCTTCTGTTGGCACTCAGGAGTCCTGTTAGCACATCAGATGCAATAAAAGCTGGATCATGAGTTGGATGAAGTAGAAATGGTCGGCTGCTTATTCAGAAACCCAGAGGGCTCCTTCAATTTGCATTTCTGTATTAAACCACTCTCCATGCAATGACTCTTAGAACACAGGATCATTAATATCCTTATCCATCTTTTCATCTGTCAGGACTCTCATTGTGGCACTGTTATCTAGAAAACATGCCATATCTATTTATTTATGCCTGTACCTATACATAGTCTATACCTATACATATAAGGCCAAAAAGGTTTCAGTGGAGGTAAATACCCAATAATTTTACTACTGTGCTACGTCCTGTTACCTCTGTGTGCATCCACCAACGGTGTAATTGCATTTTCTAAAATATTTTATTTACCTGCTCATTAAAGGCAGCAGGATAGATTAATAAATCACTCCTTTTTTAAATACTTTATGCTTAATAAAAAAAGAGGGGTTTTTTTTGTTCCAACTCGCAGAAGTATTGGTTAAACCAAGTGGCTAGATATCTCTCACTCTATCCAAACTGACTTAAGATCAGAGAAAAACTAAGAAAGTGAGAATAAAGAATCTTTCTTTATGGGGGGAATCCGTAAAGAAGCCATTTATGTGCACCAGAGGGAGAAAATCTCAAAGTCGAGAATGAAGCTCAGGCATTAACTCTGAGACATGTTGTCAGACCTTTGTGAAGCAGGGTTTAAGTTCTAAGCATTTGAAGTCACAATAGTTTAATCAGAATATATCCCAGTCATGCAAACTCACAGTCTACAATCCAACAGAGATTTCTACAGGCTTAATCCTGTTCAAATAGTCGGAATTAGGTGTGCTTAATTATCCATTGGTTTGTGACCAGGATTTTCTGTATCATAATAAACTCTTAACATCTGAGTACCTTGGTCTTGCTGTTTGTCATTATTTTTTGAGCTCTGATAGCTTGAGCTGCTTTATGATAAGGTACTACCTGTGGGTTTACAATGTAGGGACACTTGTATGATTAAAACACTCCTGGATGCCATGATGGTGAGATGTCAAGGAACAGGGTCAAGTTTCCTCAGGATAAACCTAGGAGAGAGGAACGGAGCACTCTAGAGATATGGGTGTCTTTATTTTGGAAGTAAGCACCCCTCTTCAAAAAAAAGTAGCAAAGCCTCTAATCCGGCATAGTGTTCCCAAAAACATGCACCTCATGATTATTAAGTGACATGCAAATGAAAGCCCTTCCTACATCTCTATTTTTTAAAAAAATATCATTAATATACAGAAGATCAAAAGAAGGAAAACAGTACAGCAATCAATTATATGAACAACACTTTCTCAACATTTTGTGATAATCCATGTGTCAGAAGATGAATGTGATTTTTGTTTGATGACAAGCCATGAAATAATGAGACCAGCCACATAAATTGGGTAATAAGGGCCATTTATTTAATCTAACCTAGTTAGTTGTGTTAGCTGGGAAAGGAGCAACTAAGGATCAGGGAGCAACCTGATACGGGACCAGGTTAGGCCAGATGTAGCATATGACAATCCCCTCAGCCTTCCGTTGGGTGCCCCAAGGGCAATCCAAATCCATAACTAGAAGGTATCCTGGGGAACTCCCACCCAAGCATCAGAGCCCTACAAACGAGAGCCCTAATACCAGATGAACCTCAAAGTTAGCCTCCTTCCCAGACCCCTTGGGACAAATGGCTCTAAAGAGAGAGTTCCAGAGTCCTACCCTACACCAAAAAGATGTACATGCCAAAGGTGAACACTGAAGTCTTAGCCTCCTCTGTAACCTGACAAAGAGAAACCTATTTAAGACACCCTCAAATCCTATTGTCCCAGTGCCATCAACTGCTGTATAGGATGAGGGGAAAAATTCTGCAAAAAAGGGGAAGAAGTCCTATCTAGTCCCAAAGCAACCAGATAAACTCATATGTAATGAAATTGGGAGGCTGAGTCAGTCATCAGTGACAAGTAGACCAGAGCAGGTGTGGACTGGCTTCAAATAGTTGAAGCATGACCTATTATGATCTGGTGCCATGTGCCAGTCATAGTCACTTCCTGGTTTCTTCCATGTAAACCATCAAATTTATCCTCCCCAGCAATGACTGTCATCACACAGGTCAGGTAAAGATTCTTCATATTTTCTTGTAGACCAGGGTTTAAATGCAGTTATCATGCTGGTGTTTTCTTTCTTTCTTTCTTTCAAACAAATGAAATGTATGAATCTAAAGGCATTAAAGAAGGAACCACAGCACATTCTTATGATTTATTTTCTCAATGTATTTCAAAGGTGCCTCTCCAATATAAAAATATAAAACCCGTACTAGATCAGACAGTGCTCCATTTGTTCCATCATCCTGCTTCTTTGTTTCTGGGAAACTGAAAGGTCATAAAGATAACATAGCCTGCTTTGGGTCCCATACTGGGGGAAAGACAAGGAACATATAAAATTAATAAATATTGATGTCCTTCTTAGAATCTCTCCAGAGTGGATTTGAGGGGAGCATGGTGGTGGTTACAGGGAGATGTGGGAATCCTTTGCAACAGTATAAAATAGAACGGAGAGGTGGACGGTGTCAAGCAGCACATTTGACATTTGTTCAGTCACAGCTTCCATGGATATTAGTTCACTTTTTCAGAAGCACAGAACAGAAGTGTGGCTACAGGTTTATAGGAGTTGCAAGGTCACATTGGGTGGCATAACAGGACTATCTGAATGGCCATATTCCCACACATGAGCCTGCCTTATCCCACCACCCTCTCAGATTCAGTTAGTGTGGACACAGGGGAGAGCCTTCTTGGTGTTGCTCCTAGACTTTGGAACTCATCTTGAGGGAGGTTTGATCTGCCCCTACTCTGTTGTCTTTTTGACAGCGGGCCTTCAGCCTTGGCTATCCAGGATGGAGTGATATGTACTAGGTGTGCTGTTTCAATATGCATTGTGTATTTTAAATGTTTAACGGTTTAATTTTAACATTTTTAAAATAGTGTTTTAATTGAATGTACTACTTAATTTTTTTTAACTTTTGTACTTCACATGTTTTAACTGCTCTCCTTTAATTTATACTATAAACTGCTTTAAATCCCATCCAGGAGAAGAGTTGGCTCTAAATATATACATACATGTGTATGTACAAAACAAATTGTGACCAGCAATGGTATCCATACTACTACCAGATAGATGATATTAGATGGAAACAATTGCTTCTAATCCTGGAAGTCTCATTTTATTATAATGGTTAACATTCATTGCCTGATCTCATTTTAAAGCCATGTGAGCTTTTGGCTAGCCAATCTTGTGGCTATTAATTCTGCCAATTAAGTTTATGTCATGTTATTTGTTTTGAATCTATCTGCCAATCTTTTTTATTGTCATGATTTCTACTGTTATGAAAGAGTGAGCAAATGTGTTCTTTGTTCCTGAATTTTTCAAAATTTCTATCATATTTCCCCTCAGTCTTCATGTAGGAGCCAAAATTTTAGTTTCCCATCATAGCAGATGCTCCATCATCTGTCTCATTTTGCTTTTCCTTTTCTGCAGATTTTCCAGTTCTAACATTTTCCCTTTTTCCCCATTAACAATACAATTTAAAAGAGACTGAGAGAGGAAAAGGGGTATATGCTATGCCTTACTCTCTGGGGTCTATGTGGCCCCATATTCTCTCTGCCAGGTCACTTGTTGACATCAGGTCTGGGGTCCTGCTTTGACATTCAGGTATCCAAAGTCCATCAGCCAGAAGGAAGCTAAGTTTCAATATCAGAAAGATACATTGTTGTTAACTGCCACCAAGTCAACTTCGACTTATGCTGCTCCTTTGGATGAGAGACCTCCCAGTCACTCTGTCATCAACAGCCCTGCTTGTAGAGTCTTGTAGATTCAGAGTTGTGGTTTCCTTGATTGTGGTTTCCTTGATTTCTATCCATTTGTAATGCTGTCTTTCTCACTTCTTACTGTCTTCTACCTTACCAAGCATTATTGGCTTTTCTAGTGAGTCAGGTCTTCTCATGATATGACCAAAGTACAACAGCCTCAGGTTAGTCATCTTGGCTTCTGGGGACACATAGTCAATAGATTAAACAGGTCAACAAAACCACCAAACAGAGATTATCCATGGTTGATAAGTAATCCTGGAGTCATAATCCATCAGGAATAAGGGAACTGCAACAAAAGCTGGAAGCTAGAATTGTTCTTTCAGCATTGATCTGATGTTCTTATCTGCCTTTTATAGGGATGTCAGACCCATGGCCAGATCCCACACTGCATTTGATGGCAGTATCCTTCATCTGTGCTGTTTTGGATTTCAGTCTCATACTGCCTCTAAGGGAAAGAGTCAGATGTTTGAACTTCTATTTCCCCCTCCTCCTCCCGAACTTACTGGTTGAAGGAAGGCTTGGCTTTTCTTCTGGCATTTGCTGAGTATCTTCCACTGGTAAGTTTGCTTCTTCTGCAGAGAAGCACTTAATGGAGAGGAATATATGACACCTGAGCAAATCTGTCCAGTCCATACAGTATATCACTGTATTCCATCTGTTGAAATGAAAGGATCATTCCATCTCTTCAAGAGAATCAAGATCCGATGAGCTGCTTTTCAAGTGATATGCATGCAGTCACGATAAAGGCCGCACAAGTGAAACACAGCACCTTTCCCATCATTTCTGGAATCATCACTTGTGCTATTTGTCTTTACCAAGATTATGTCTTCTGTTTGTTGGATAGTTCTCATATCAATCCAATGGAGAGTTGCATGGGTTGCAGGGGTTTGACTACAAAGAAATGAAAGCATTGTCTGTCAAATAAGAATCTTGACACCCTCCCCAAAAAAAGAATTTTTTTTCCTCACTAACTACATTTTGTAGCATTGCAGAGACTGAGACATTGAGAGTGATACCTAAAAATTTTACATCATGTTCTCTTGATGACTTTCTCTGCCCCAGTTCTTTGGATGCTTAAATTATACTTCTAAATGCTCAATTGAAATTTTTAAATTACTTTTAAGTTAGCGATTTGAGGGCTGAACAAAAATTTCATAGGGAGGCAGAATTCTTACTGGGGAGGAAACCTCATTTTGCTCCCCCATAGCCATACTGAAGAGTTATTTTTCGTATAATACTCAGATGAAAAAAAAAAGATGTGTGACTTATGATTCCTCTTAGCTTGCTCTAAATTTAATTGCTAGTCCCAATTGGAGTAGACCTATTCAATCACTTCTGTAAGTCCCATTGAGTTGACAAGACTAGCAGTTGGATTTAGGCCTATGTTCCCATACCTTCCTAAGGATGATAATCTTATGCAAACCAATTCATAGAAAAGACATTGAGGAATGACTCAAGATGTATAAGAGGGTATTGATTTTTGAGCCATGTGATCAGCAAATGCAAATAGAGCTTGATAAATTATTACTATCTCTTGAAAACGTAGTTTAAAATCAAGAATATGTTCTGTATTATATCTCAGAGTGGTGGCTTTATGTTTTTACTTTGTTATTTAGATATATGATTATGGGGTCTCATCATTTTTCTGCAGAGGGAAGAAGATGAAAATTGTTATTTGTACCTCTCAAGAAAGTAGGACATAAAATATTACTGTTGATTACTTAGGTGTTCAGCTACAAGTTGTTTGCACAACACCTTTTATTGTTCATTAGGTACCACACATTCCTATTACAGGAAAAATAAATTGAAAGGAAGGCAAGATTACTGGTATCCTCTCTTCCATGAAATCACCTTTTTAGACTCCCTTCAATTACAATAATAGAAGAAGCTCTGTGGTTTAATAACATGGAATTCAGGTTCTGATCATGTGCTGATGTGGGGAGAATGAAACTTTAATCACATGAAAGCAGAGCACAATCTTCATATTATACTGTCAGACATTCTTCTTCTGAGGTTTTCAAACACTTTGCTGATTTTCCTATGATATTTGAAAGGGCTGTCAACCTGAATTGACTTGGGCTACTTTTTAACATCATGGTAACCTTGGGTTCCTTATTTTCTGTAATTGATTCATCATAGGAGCTCAGAGCTACCAATTTCAATGTCAGTAGAAAATGTGGATAGGCAATAAATTGCCCATTTTGAAAGAGTTGGAATAAACAGCAGAATCATAACAAAGCAGAAACACATGATTAACGATAATGGTAATTAATTGCCATAGAAGCCAGAGTCACAAACTTGAAAGCAAATAATGATTTATTTTTCTTGACAGAGAAAAAGCCATAAATAGCTGATGTTGCCTTGCACTCCTGAGCCATATGATTTTTTTTCATAAAATACAACCTTGAAGTTGAATAAGTATAAACATTTATGTATATATAAGGCGTTGGAAGGCACTGAAAGCAAGAGGGTGGGCCCAAAGTTCCCCAGCATATTTTAGCTTCAAGATCTTTCTGCCAGCTGCTAGCAAGCCCACATTTCGTTCATAACTGCTGTCAAGTCAACTTGAAATTATGGTGAACCTGTAAATGACAGGGTAGTGTACTAGTTTAAGCACTATGACTCTGAAGGCTAAGATTAATATTCCCACTCAGCCATGGAAACTGGGGAAGTCACATTATCTCAGCCTCAGAGAAAGACAAAGACAAATCTTATCAGTAAAACTCAGTATAGGTTTGCCTTTGGGTTACCATAAGTAAGAAGCATCTTGAAGGCACACCACAAATGAATGAGAGACTTCCAATGTGCCATAATAGAATCGACGACTCTGATTCTGTTTTGTTTATGAGTCATTCTTCCATATGCAGTTGCCATTGTCTCATAAGAACTAAACCTTTGCCAATAAGCATTAACCTTGAAGACAGACAAATGCGTCTGCTCTCTTATTGAACAGTTTTCTCAATTATATGGATAATTCAGCCTGCAACAGCACGTCTTGGACAGATTCCCACTATTTTCACTGTGAAAAAGTTTCAGGACATGGAAAATAATTCCTCAAGGTTGAGTGGTTTCAAGGAAAGTGTAAACAGATCCAGTTAAGCAAGAATGACTCCAGATTCTTCCAGAGAATCTTAGCAACTATGCTTCTATGGTCTTTACTAGAAGAAGTCAGGTGCCAAGGGTTCTAGAGAACTGAACCAACATAATAATGGTATTAGTTTCTGTTTCAGTGCATTTTCATACACTTAATTTTTTAAATTATTTAAGCTTATTAAGTTTAAGTTTTCTTCTTGCCTGTGCCTCACCTTGAGATCTTCTGATATGTGGGAAGATAGATTTGATATATGGGAAAACAGAAATGAATGAATGTATGAGTAACACTGAAGAGCTGGCTGCAAGGAGAAAGACAACAAATTGAATGGGACAGCAATCATATGACTGGTGTGTGTGTGTGTTCACTAAAAAAGAGCTATACTCTTTCTTGCCATCATAGTCTTTTTCTAGTTTGGACCCTCTCATGACAATTATATTTTGGCATCAATAAGAACTTCTGTCTCAGTGTAAATAAAAATGGGTGGACAATAATCTGGATCAGGACCAAGACAGTAGAAAGAAAACTAGGGATGAGACAAATGCAGAATTTTCTGAATCTGGATCCAATCCCTGGAAGTTCTGCAAATCCATGAATCTCAAGAATCTCAAATCTTTTGAATCCTTTTTTAAAAAAGAGTTTAAAAAGGAAGGGAATCTTGGGCAAGACACACTTTCTCAGCCTTAGCAAAAGCTTAGGCAAAGGCAAACCTCCCTCTGAAGAAATCTGGCCAAGACAATTGTCCTAGTTTTGCCTCAGGATCTCCCCAGATTGAAAATGACATGAAGGCCCTTTCTACATAGGCAGGAAAATATGGATTAATGGCACATTTTCTTGCCTGTGTAAACAGGGCCACATACTAGAGTACAGAGATAATCCAGGTCAAAACTAGATTTTCTTTGCATAGCTCCATCTAGCATCCTGGGGTTTGTAGTTTGCTGATACACCAGAACACTTTGGCAGAGAAGGCTGTGACACCTTGTAAAACTCTAAACCCCAAAATTGTGTCTGAAAGAGGTTTGCAAGGGAGCTATGCAAAGGAATGTTTCAGCTATCCTTGAAATCTCAAGCCTGTAGCTTCCAATCAAGTGCTGAACATAAATATGAAATATGAAATGTTCAATTTAAATATCTTAGAATATAAGCCGAGATGTAATTTCTGAAATTGTTAGCAAAGGTCATTATTATTCCAAGGGAAAACCTCACCTACTTACTATCTTCCCTTGTATGTATGGTCTCCCAGGTTTTCAGCATCCCAGTCTCCCTGGTTTTCAGGCATCCTGGTCTCCAACAATCTATTTAGTTGGCGGATTTGGAAGATTCTGTTTGTGCTATTTTTGGCACAGAGATTCGGATTTGGGAATCTAGAATCCTTACGCAGGATTCAAGGATTCGGTTGGCCCATCCCTAAAGAAAACTGATCTCTTCATATGCTGTGGCTCAGATCTGGGCCATTTCTGCCCTACACGGCTACAGTGCTATTATTCCACTTCCAACATCCTGTAGAATTCCGGGGTTTGTAGTTTACTGAGGTCAAAATGTTCCCTGGCTGACAATTCTAAATGCCCCTCCCTAAGTGTAGTGCAGAAACAGCCCTGGATTGCTTGTGTCCTAAAGCTGCTATTTAATAAAGTGGAAAGATGAGAGTATGCAAGGTCCAGATGTATCATTAAATTCTAGTTCTACCTTCAACAGAGCCCAAAGGAGACATGAGTTTCCAAGAGGTTTTGAGACAAGCAGAACACCAGGAACAAGAAATGAAGTCAAGATTACAGAGAAGAATGAGAAGGATAAGATATGGAAGGAGAAGGAGAAGAGGCAGCAGCCGCAGAAGGCCATGATTAGAGAGGTAGAGTCTACAGAGAAGGAGAGTGCTAAATAATAGTTAATACTTATTTTGCTTTCTTGAACTGAAAATCCCATATTTTAATTAGCTTTTAATTTTAGGGGGAGAAGAGCATCCAGAATCAACAATCCAGCAGGGCTACTTTGTGCCCCAGCCCACTTGGCTGGGAGGGTAAGAGCCAATCCTTATCCTGAAGTTAGGAATCTGTCTTGACAACATCCCTTGACAACATGACAGTGGCTTTTCATTTTGGAAACCTGCTGCAGATAGGAGTATAGTGGGGCTCAAGATTTATAACCTCTCTCCCAGAATTTCAAGAGCCAGCAAGAATGTATATAATTATACAGTGCAAAAGGGTGTTTAACGTGGAGCACCAATCTGTGCAAAGACAAAGAACCAGAGCATGCTTTGCTTGGTAAAAATCAATAATTAGGCCATTGTCCACATGCCCTGAAATAGTGTTTCTCTTTTATTTTTTTCCCAAAAGAGAAGTTTGTGCATAATTTTGCAAAAACATAACTTTTAAAAATTATTCCTTTAAATCCACAAGACACAAATATAAACAAATAGCAGAAGCCAAACTTAGTTGTGAACTAATAACTCTGAAAAACCTACTCCTGTGAAAACTGTTTAGCCCTTGTGATTGTTATGTGCCTGCAAGTCAACTCTGATATATGGCAACCTTATCCTAAAATTTTCATGGCACGATTTGTTCAGAGGTTTGTCATTTCCTAAGGCAGTGAGAGTGTGATTTGCCCAAGGTCACCCAGTAGGTTTCCATAGCTGAACAGTTTCCTTGAGTCCTAGTCAAGCACTCAAACCACTATGCAGCATTGGTTCATGCTTAGCTAGTTCGGTGGCTACATAATTTGTCCCACACCGCCCACGTGACCATGGGTGGCGGGGGGACGGCCTTTGCCGCCCTCCCGTGAGATGAGATTGATCGCAGGGGGCGATGGGAGGAGGTGGGGTGGGACGGTGCTATTTAAGGCCACCCCGCCTCTCCCTCGGCCTCTTTTTGGATCCAGGCAAACAGGAGAAGGACGTGGAGTTTTCTGCATCCCTGGGCTGACCATGTGGTCGGCTTGCGAGACTTTTTCTTTGTTTGACTTGCTCGCTTGGAGCAATGTGGCGAGGTGGGCCGGCTCATCGGAATTGGATGACAGTTGGTCGTTTACAGCAGCAGCAGCAGCCACGGGAGCCTCCTCAGCGGTGGACGGCATTTTGCCCGCGGAACGGCTTTGGCAGGCCCGGTTTTCGCCAGCAGCGGCGGCGGCCACGCGAGTCTTCTGCAGCGGCGAGCTGCCTCCTCCCACACACCGGGCGGCTCCGCGGCGGCCACTCGCGGTATTGACAACTAGAGCCTCTCTTGGCGGATGATGGTAGTGGTCGCATCAGCGGCTGCCTAGGTAGGGCCATTTCAGCCACCCACCACAGCTGCGGCGGCGTCAGTCCCGGCAACGGGGATCAGGCCCTAGGGGGAGGGGGCCTTCCATGGGGAGATTGAGAGCCTAAACGTCCCCATACAGCTGCTAGCCCCAGGGGGTCAGACAGGGAGGGGAGGTCATTTGTATTTGCACCAGTACGGCCGTGTGGCGGCCTTGGAGGCTTTGATATTCTCCAGCTCCTTTTGGTGGCGGTGGCTTGTAGGCAGACCTTGACTGTTCGCCCGATCATCGGCCCCCCCGGACGCTGGGGGGCTCGCTGTGGCACGGGTGCGAGCGCTTCGGTCTCAGCCTCACCGCACGGCCTACTGTGGCTGTAGCTCGGCAGCGGCCTTCTTCTGGCCCACAGGGGAGCCGCGTGGTGCTAAGGGCACGGTGGCGGGGGAGGCTGGGATTCCTGGGGATTGGGGCCTGTCCCTTCCTGAGCCTGCCATATAAATAATAAAAAAAAGAATTTTTCTCCCGGGGGGGTTGCCCTTGGGGTGACAGAGTAGCAGATTACTTCAGACCTGGTTGCCAGCAGTGGCCCACCCATCCCACCAGTTGTTTGGCACTTCAGGAGGGGACATTTTAGGCTGTGAGACTGAGTCAATTCATAAAGTCCCTGTCTTTGGTTAGTGGTCTCCTGCACACCCTTAGCCGTTGGAAGTTGGGCGGCCTGTCGTGCCATAGCCTCCAAACAAGCGACATCTACATCTAAGGGCAAGCAGCCCAACAAGAAGGCCACGCCAGCAAAAGGGGCAGCCACAAGCAAGGGGGCCACTCCAGCCAAAAGGCCCAAGCGGGCCAAGGCCTCAGTGGCCCCAAGCGCATTAGCTTCATCTTTGGATGAAGAAGGCGGAGCTGGTAGGGTGGCTGCCATTTTTGATAAGCTTGAGGCCATTGAGAAGGGTGGGCAGCTGGCTGGGCGGGACAGAGAAAAGGGGGAGCAGATAGTTCCAATGAGAGTGAGTGTTCTTGAGTGGATTTTGGCTCGACTAGATGCCATTGAAAAAGGGTTGGGTAAGAAGCGGAGTGACCAAACATCCTCATCACAGCATGGCAGTTCGGAAGTGGGGCCTTCAGAGGGGATAGAAACAGAAGGAAAGACAGCAGGTGAGTACATTGAGCACGAACACAACACTGCATGTGTAGCGGGGCCGTGGGCTGTTTGCACACCACTGAGAAATATGGTTTGGGCCCTACCGGCGGATTCCCCAGAACCGTTAGCTTCTTCTTCACCTCGTCCCCCTGGGGAAAACATGTCTCCCTCTCAGCAGGTTCGGGGGGGGCAAGTACTTCCAAAGAGCCTCAGGGATTTTCTCAGGGTGGAGATCAGATGCCGCGGGAGTCAACCAAGGAAGCAGGTCCCGAACAGGAAGTAGGGGGGCAGTCTGGGGGATTGGATGAACACCTTACCGCAGCCACTATCGAGAAGATATGGAAGGGAGAATACGTGGACTTGTTTTCCCTTTTGTATCGAGAGCTCGATAAGAAAGAGAAGGAGAACCTGGACGCGGGTGAGAAGGAGAAACTGAAGAAGCGTAGGATCGACAAGAATTGGTCTAATTGGTTCATAGAGTATCTCATTTATGTGGATGTGGTCGTTAAGGCCCAGCATTCCAGGTCTCATGACATGTTTGTATATTTGAACATGATATTTAGGGCCCATACGGAGTTCTCAGGGGTTGGTTGGCTGCATTACGAGAGGTTCAGGATAAGGGCAGCGAAGCAGCCAAGCCTGCGTTGGGACCGCATTGATACGGAGTTGTGGATGCAGACATTGACACCGGCCCGCCCTGTTTTCGGGGAACGGTCCCACTCGGGTCATCTGGTGCAATTTAATAAGGCGGGGGGTCTCCCTGGCGCTCAGGGCTCACAGGAGCAGCAGCCAATACAGATCTGTTGGGAGTTTGGGACACAGGGATTTTGTGCACAATGCCCCTGCAGATATAAGCACCTCTGTGGGATCTGCTGGGGCCCCCATTCGGCCAGCAACTGCAACAAGGGGAGAGGAGGAGGGACAAGCTTCAAGGAAGGAGCTGGCAAACGTGGGCCAGGGAATCAGCTGCCATTTCAAAAAGGGGCCCAGTCCAATTAAGGTTGAGAGGCTGTTGGCTTGGCTCTGTTTCTATCCGGACCGGGCTGCAGCACAGTACCTGAGGGAAGGATTTTCTGTAGGCTTTAGAATCCCAAGTATGGGACCCCGTAGGTTTTATATGGCTAGTAACCTTAGATCAGTGATTGGTAATGAACACATAGTAAGGGGAAAAATTGGGAAGGAGGTAGCGGAGGGCAGGGTGTTAGGCCCATTTGATCATCCTCCCACTCCCAATGTTAGAATTTCCCCACTAGGAGTAGTCCCTAAGAAAGTCCCAGGGCAATTCAGGTTGATCCACCATCTATCATATCCCAAGGGTGAATCCGTTAATGATGCCATCCTGGTGGAGTTATGCTCCGTTAGGTATACTTCCTTCGATACAGCAGTGTGGGCGGTACGTAGGCACGGGGTTGGGGCTGAGCTGGCCAAAGCGGACATCAAGTCAGCCTTCCGCCTGCTACCCGTTCACCCATCCGATTTTGAACTTTTGGGGTTTGCCTTTGAAGGAAAATTTTACGTTGATTGCTCTCTCCCGATGGGATGTTCAGTGTCATGTTCTGCCTTTGAGACGTTCAGTACATTTTTGGAATGGGCCATCAAGAGGAAGTCAGGCCTCCAGGGCATTGTGCATTATTTGGATGATTTCCTGTCAGTGGGACACTGGGGTTCCGGGCAGTGCGCTTTTCTCTTGGCAGAATTCGCATCCCTGATGGGAGAGTTGGGGGTGCCTTTGGCACATGCGAAAACAGAAGGCCCCACTCAGAGACTCACATTTCTGGGAACTGAATAGGATACAGTCAACCAAGCCAGTAAACTGCCAATAGCTAAAGTTCAGGATCTTGGGTCAAGGGTGGCATTCTTCTTGGGCAGGCGCAAAGCAACCCTTAGGGAATTCCAGGAGATATTAGGACATCTGAATTTTGCCTGCAGGGTGATAGCGCCCGGCAGGGCGTTTCTCAGGCGGCTTTGCGATGCCACCAAGGGTGTCACCAAGCCACACCACCGAATTAGGATCACTAGAGAAATGAAGTTAGACTTAGAAGTCTGGCAGGAGTTCTTAACAGATTTCAATGGTGTCTCTTTTTGGCGTGAGGAAATCATGGTCAAGGATGCATTACAAATATCTTCTGATGCAGCAGGTTCCATTGGCTTTGGCGTCTTTTTCAAAGGTAGGTGGTGTGCGCAGAGATGGCCAGAGAGCTGGGCGGAAGCGGGCCTCACTTCTGACCTTACATTTTTGGAGTTTTTCCCAATACTGGTAGCAGTTCACATCTGGCCACGTGAGTTGGCAAATGGCGCAGTCCATTTTTGGTGTGATAACCAGGCCACAGTCAGAGTGATCAACAATCTCTCTTCAAGGTCACAGCGTGTCATGAGATTGGTGCGGGCTTTCACGCTTCAATGTCTCCATTTTAACATTGTATTTAAAGCAGTACATGTTGCGGGCGTGGATAATTCCTTGGCTGACTCGCTTTCGTGTATGCAGATGGAACGCTTCAGAGAACTGGCACCAGACGCAGCAGCCCTCCCAGAACCGATGCCCGCCGACCTATGGAAGCTTGGCGGGGTGAGGTAACGAGGATGATAGGTATGTCAATTGCACCCAGCACCAAGAAGAGTTACAGCAAGACGACTAGGGAATTCAGCAACTTTCGTAAGTCCAAAGGGTTACAGGACCCTTGGCCACTCCCGGTAGACCACATTTTGCAGTTTTGTGTGGCCCTTAAGCAAGCAGGCCTCTCCCCTCAATCCATTAGATCCAAAATGTCTGCCTTGGCCTTTTGGTCCAAGGCATGGGGTTTACTGGATCCCACTAGTGATTTTAGGATATGCAAATTCATAGAGGGGTGCGTCAGACAAAGGGGAACGGTCCGGGATAACAGACAACCACTTTCTCCCAGGACCCTAAGGGGTTTGGTTGATGCATGGAAAGTATTGTGTTCCTCAGCATATGAGGCTCTTTTGTTTCACTCAGCGGCCCTCACTGCATTTTTGGGGGCATTAAGAGTAAGTGAGTTGGTTGTTCGGAGCAAAGGGGATAGGTCAGGCAGGGCCCTGGAATTCCGGGACCTGACGTGGGGTGAGCGGCATTTCTGTTTGGTCATACGGGGATCAAAGACAGATCAGGCCAAGCGGGGTGCTGTTGTGACCTTACGGGAATGCTCTGATGCAAGCTTGTGCCCGGTAAGGGTGCTTAGAGCTTATACCACCAGCAGAGGAACACATGCGGGGCCTCTTTTTTGTCATGCAGACGCAACCCCACTCACTAAGTATCAATTCTGGGCCATTACGAAGAATCAATTCTGGGCCTGCAGGGAGTCAAGTTTGGTACACATTCATTTCACATAGGTGCAGCCTCCACTGCAGCACTGATGGGCATGAACGCTGAGGACATCCGGAGGATTGGTAGGTGGAAATCCACGGCGTTCCGACACTATGTCAGGCCAATTAACCTGCCTTAACATTTCTGGTTCTTTTCAGATCGACCTGCTTCGGAAGGAAGGAAGCGAGTGTTGATCTGTGGCCACAGTTTCATCTTCTGGGCAGAGCGGCAGGCTCGCAATGGTTATATGGGCCCGAACCTGGGATTGGGTGATCGGGCATCAATACATTGGCTTGGCAAGAGAGGCCTCCGTTGGCATGGCTTGTTACCTGTGCTGTTTGGGGAGCACCGTGGGCCTCCACCTGATATGTTGGTCATTCACCTTGGGGGTAATGACCTTGGACTGCTGAAAGGAAAGGCCTTGGTCATACAGGCCATTTAAGATATGCGGCATATCCAAGATGCATGGCCTCGCACTCGGATTGTTTGGTTCGCATTGGTTCAAAGAAGAATATGGGGTGGGGGCGCTGACCCCCGACGCATAGAACACACCCACAAACGGGCGAACAGGGAGATTGGCAATGCCTTGAGACAGGGCTTGGGTCTGTTCCTCACAATGACATAGTTTTCAATAAACTGGAGCTGTACTGGCATGATGGCGTACACCTGTCACCCAAGGGCAATGAGATTTTCTTGCGGGATTTACAAAATGGGCTGGATTCGATTCTAAGGGGAAGTTGGGGGGATAAGGACCAAGCAGACGCTTGCCCTTATCCATGGCTGACATGCGGGAGGTCTTAGGGTTCAGCGTGTACCTATGGCACCCTTTGGTGTAGGATAAATCCTATCTTTGAGGAGGGCCCTGGGCTCACCCCACTCATTGAGCGGTGGGGGGATGGGCGTTGGGGCTCACCTTCCAGACAAGGGCTGGCCAAAGCCTTAATGCACCTTCCGCAGTTGCCTTTCGGGCCCGGTAACTCACTCAACGGGCTAGGGAAGATGGTCGGGAGCTGACTCTTGCCCTAGTCCGAACATGCTGTTGACCCCCCCCTTTTCCTCAAGTCAAAAGTTCAAGTTCAAGTTCATGTAAGTTCAAGTTCACTTCCCCTTTTTATGTTAATTAGGCATATCAATAAATTGCCCTAGTTCAACCGAAGTTCTGTGTGCGATCTCATCATTTCGTGGGTTGGGTGGCAAATACCCCTAACAGGTTTCAAGAATGTGGCAGTATCTTCATAATATATAAAATGTGAAGTTTTGCATCTTGCTGGGGAGGTGGAGATCATAGCTTTTTCAACCCTTGCCCATTTCAGAGGCTTTTAGCACTGAGCATGCAACATAACACACATCATGACCCTTAGAATATTACTCAGGGAAAAGAAAACTCCCCTTGTTTACAGAGAGACGTAAATCTTTTGAATATTACTTACATAAGAAAATCCTATGAAGTTCATGGGGTTGCCGTAAGTTGACAGACAACTTGAAGGCCCATATATATACACACACAAACCCAGCTAAGCGTGCATTTGTCTGCAGCCTTAATTTTGTAAATAGAAGTTCATACAGAATAACTGGAATTCTACACCTACTAATGAGTAAGCCTTTCTTAAAGCAATTGGTTTTAGTTCCATGAAAACATGATGCTGTTGAAAGGAACTGTTTCTGAACTAAACATTAAAAATATCTCAAAGTCAGCTTTTGTTTCTGGGTATACATAGCATTCACAGTTGCTAGCTGTAGCTCATGGTGGCCAATAAAAGATCTCAACCCTAATAGCTAGGAGCTTAATTAAAAAGCAATTTGTGTGAAAATGAGATCGTGTTCAGCCACCAAGTTAGGCAGTACAATGACTGTCAACAGAAGAGAGAAATATATAAAAAAATAGATGTCTACAGCTGAAAATCACTGAGTGTATACTGAATGGTTCTAATGCAAAAAAGGTAGTTCTTCACTTCTGCAATTGAGCTGAAACTCAAAAGGATAGCACCACTTTGGTTTTTGCCATCCTTACTATTGGCCCCCTTGGTTAACAACTTTGTTCTTTCACAAGAGTTTTAAAAGTCAAGTGCAGTCAGGTGCCTGAGAGATAGGAAGTCAGAGTGTGGCTACACTGGTTGGGAAAATTTGCAGTGCAAAAAGGTAACTTCTCCAATCTCCAGCAGAGGAGCAAACCAAACCCTAGTAGATACTGCTGACCCACTGTAGTGTTTACGTCTTGAACCTCATATTAGGATTTGCATGTAGTGGTTATATACTTTGCATAGGTTGCACATCAGAATACAACATGTCATTTGCTATTATTGTAATTGAAGGAAGTCTAAAAAGGTGAGTAAAAGATGACATTTATGTAGAAATCTAATGTGTGTTTGTAAATTTTCAGTTATCCTATACTTTCACATACTTACATTTATTGATTTAGAGATCTAGCCGGCTCTGTTCTAAACCTTAAAGTGGATTATCTCTCTCTTTCCCTCTTTGTTGGGGGGAATGAAGTTGCAATGCAGAAAAAGGGTTGGGTTTTTTTTGTACACCATATATACAGATTGATCATCACATTGAGATATGAATAAGTTCAAGTTATGTTTGGACCTGGATAAAAAAGGATCTGTCAGTATTATGCATGGATGATACTATTGTTAGGAAATGTGAAAGATTGCACTTAATATGTAAAGCAAAGTAATCAAATTGCTGAGGCAGATGCTGAACAACAACCAGTCCCACCACCACTCCACATACACATATATATGCAAGATGGAGCAGAGAAATGAGATAGGCTTAGTGTTTTTTGTATAACATATAAAAGCAGCTTTACTTACAACTTACTCATTCATGTAAAACATATAGCCTAATGGAGGTGAAAGGGGGAAGAGAAAAACGATTAAAGTGATATAGGATAAAAGTGGGTATGCAAAATGCAAGCAACCTAGAAGTCACCAAAAAGCAAACTAGCAATAATTCAATACTGACATGCAAATGTTGTTAGCCCTGTTTTGCTTATGCAGGAAATGAAGATCAAGAGAACAAAACCACTGTTAGCACACAGTCATAAAAATATTACAGTGTATAGTTGCCCATATACTATTTAGGGTTATTTAGTTAAGCCAAACTCATTAAAAAGGTGGAGGTGGTGGGATACATATGAAGTAATTAAAAAAAGTCTCACTACCAAGTAGGATATATCTCAAAGCAGTGAGCAACTTTTTGAGACTTCTGGAAAGTACTGTATCACATTTCCTTCAGAGCTTATGATTCTATTTCTAGCCAGCTGCTCAGTTTACTTGTATTTAATTGATAAAGACATAAGTGATCAGAAACTTTCTGTGAGCTTCCTGTGAGTTCATGGACAACATTTTCCATGGTGTGTTCAAGCACTCCAAAATGTCTTTTCAAGACATGGGGGAAGTAAACCAGGAACACATGGCCATTTTTATCATTCTTTTTAAAAAGAAAATCCTAAAGTACTCTTAAGAATCTAAGTTGTAACCAAACAGCTTATATAACTTGTTTTTCCCTATAGCACAGTATTAAGCAGAAAGAAATTATGGTGCTATTGTCACTTATGATTGCTACAAAAACTGTAGGGCTCTTTTCAAGGAAAAGCTCACAATGACTCATATTGCAGCAATTGCTGACCTTATTTTGTTGTCTTTGTGATTCCGCTCCCCTCCCCGCTTTTTAACCTTCTACATAAAACTAATCAAAACATCATGTTCACAAGATTCTTTAACCAGGTAGGAAATTAGCACAAAAGCAAACAGCCTGGAGGAAGGCTGGCAGCAGCTCTTCTTAGAAACGTTGTTAGTCATAGAGCATTCTGTTGTGTTGTGTTAGCAGGCATACGTGACATTTGCTGATACATATGTTCCTGAGTGTGGTGTCCTTGTCCTTCCTCCCATTCTCATTCTGTTTTCAGCACATTTTGTCATAGAAAAAGAAATCCTCCTGTTGAAATAGTTCTTTTGATAACTGCTTTTTAAAATACTCATTTTAATTCTCTCTGCTTCCCACAATTCAAATGACCCCATTAGAGACCACTTTGGGGTACTTGATTGAGAATTAGGGATGGAAATAATGTTTGAAAACATTCAGTCAACAAAAGAAAAGTGGGTTTTGTGAGAATAAGGAAATCTTGATAAGTAGAATTACACTGCACCAAAAATCTTCACATTTTAGGACTTTTCTATGTGATAATACCCCCTTTTTTTATAGAAAGCTGCATTTTCTGCACAGGAATCTACATGCTGGAATCTTGGTCCCTGCACACTTTTCTGCAATGAAAATGAATGGTATTCAAAAAAAAAAAAAAAAGCAGGGGGTTAGCACAGAAAAGTTCTGAATGGGTAAATATTTTTCAAACTGCACAGTTTTCAAGGATGTACTCACAGCTGGAACAAAATTGCTAAAATTATTCATTGCTTCATCTGAGAATGAAATTAGTGAAGGTTAGCATCCATACTTGGAAGCAGGTGTACCAATAAGCTCTGCAGGCAGTGAATTTAAATTTGAAGATGATAGATGAAGTCTCTTTACTGTCCTGTTGAAGTAGTTGTTGCTTTTGGTGTTGGCAAATATGGCAGCTGTTGTTTAAAACCATCACTAAAGGCCATTTTCAGTGAAAAGAAAGGTTTGTTCAGATGAAATGAAATATTTAGAACAGAGAGAAATTTTGTGATATGGTATTTCTAGCTACATGACAGGGGAAGAGGTGTGGGGAAATGTGAAGTCATTTCTGAGAATCTATAAAGAAAGAAACAGAGCCGCCAGCCCTAATAATCTGTCTCTACCTCTCCTACTTCCTAATAATACATAATCACTTGCAAAAGCAGAATTCCTTCTTTCTTCACTTTCAACATCTGTGAGATAGAGGAGGTTTCATATGCAAATTTCTAAAGTGACCATATATTTTCTTTAAATTTGCAAATGGAGCCTAATAGGAACCTGAACAGTGATGACTGGCATCCAACTGGTCTAAACCCAAAATACATTGTTTCCCAAACCAAGCCTGTTAACAGCTGTACACCCTGATGCTTGATATGGTTTAATTGGTATACATCAAAATTGATAGAAAATATTAAATATACCCTGCTATGACTGTATAGTCAGGCTGGCCATGTGTGTTATGAAATTAGGTCAGAAAAACACCTCCCAGATATGGTGAGGTCATAATCAGGAAATCATCAGGAAACTTCAGAGATAATAGCAGCTGCTAGCTTTAATGACTCTAATTTCTTAAACAATAGTGACTGGGAGAGTCCCACCAGACCACTGATTGCTGGATGAAGGGAAGAGGGCTTGAGACAATCTATTCCATTATCCTCAGATCTATTCACAAACACTGAGCTATTGGACAACCATAACCCCAGCTGTGACCTAATACTAAAATCATCAGCTCATTCCAGACCTCATTGCCCACTCTGTGAACTCCATTGCTGACTGTCAAGGTCAGAGACTTAAGCAGCGAGCCAGCCCAGAGCAGGGAGTGTGAGAGCCAGCAAAGTCCAGCCAAGAGGAGACAAGCAAGCACTTTACACGGGGGAGTTCATTTACCAGAGCGTCAAGTGAAAGCCATAGTCAGAGTTCCAAAAGCCAAGGGTCGAGAGATCAGTTCAAGGTAGCAGGAACCAGGTGCTGGGAGCAAGGAACAGGCAGTAGGAGACTTGAAAGAAGTTTGTCACAAGCAAAGGAAAGCTTCCAGGCAGGCACTTATATAGCCCAAGACACAGGTGTGGCTAGTCACTGCTTCTTGAACTTAATCAAGGAAGCCTCCCTTTGCTCAGCTCTCTTGAGCCTCTGCCTTGTTGGTGGACTGATTGGCACAGGCTCCAACCCATCTTCAGAATCGGATCCCTGTTGCCCTAAAGGAGCAGGCAGAGGAACGTCCAAGCCTGCTTGGTCCATGGCAGCAGGGGGAGCTCTTGAGCTGCAGGACTCATCTCCAGCCAGAGCCAAAGGGACCAACAGCTGCTGCTCATCATCAGCAGCTCTGACAGGGGCTTCAGTTATCACACTTACTCAGCTGGAGAACTATTTTCTCCCATGCCCTCCGGACAGAAACTGTGTATAATAACCCCAGTTTTGAGCAGCTATCTTACACTACATTGGTTGCTGAACATCACATCACTCTGTCATTCTGATTCTTGATTGTACTGTCTTAGACACAAGCCTAAGCCACATTGCTGCTTATTCAGTGCTCTTCTAGATGGTAAATATTGCCCATTCCCTGAAACCTCTCTATAAAGCGTTCATCCCTTTTCCTTCAGTTAGCCTTGTGTGAGTGTGTGACTGTTTGGATCTTATGTGTGTGTGACTGAATTTCCCTCAATAAAACACATTTTCATTTACTTGAATCTCTGGCTGGTTCTTCCTTTCAGGAGACCCAATAAACATTGGTGTCAAAGATCTCAGTAGGTTACCCCACTCTCACAGGCCTCCTAATTTGAGCTAATAATTCCCCACTGTTTCACAGAGGTACTGGCATTACAGGTGAACCCCTGAGTCACCCATATATTGTGGTAACAAGATCAGAGAAAATTAATCTTCTCATATCTTCCCAATCCACCTCTTTCCTTATCAAATTTACTTTAGTGATAGCAGAAAGATCTTGTCTTGTGGTAGATGCTGGATTGGGCCTCTTAGACTCCATGTTTGTAAGTTTTCAATTATTTCTGTTGGGATGGCTGTGCATGCTTGCAGCAGGATCTAGAGATGTTCACAGCAATTGAACTTCCGACTAGATTAGACCCATTCAATGAACTGTTGAATTATGAGTCAACATGTGGGTAAATTTCATTGATCCAATGGATCTACTGTTGTCAAGACTAACTGGATAGTGGCGACAACAACTTCAACAGCCAAAACAGCTGTGATAACAGCCAGAAGTTGTTTCTGATGTTGTTGCCTGTGTAGTTTAGTAGCTCTTGATCTTTTGTCCTCTAGATGTTTTAAATCCCCCGATTTAGCATGGTTGGAAATATCTGGAGTACTAAAAGTGAGCTACTGGTGTTGCTAAATTTGGGAATGGAAGAAGCATATCTTCAAGGTATACATGCATAGTAGTAATGTAACGGTTGTTTTTTAAAATATGCAATGCACAATAATAAATAATAGAGCTCTACCACGTGTGGCCTATTCATATCTTCTTATACTGGTATTTATATAATACTAGCATGATGTAATTTCATGTGAATATCTAAAAAAGTTGGTGTGGTATAATTCATACAGTACTAGGCTCAGAGTAAGGGAAATGTATTCACATTTCTACTAAATTGTAAAGTTCACTGTGTGATCTTGGGCCATTCTTTCACAGAGCTGCTAAACAATTCCTTTGTTGGACTATGGCCCTTTTCGTACCTTACCTTCATCGCATGAGCAGCTCACGATAGCCCTTCTGCCTCCTGCATCGGCTTCCTGGTAGCGCGACCATAGCACTGGTTCCCCGCCCCTTCCTTCCGCAGCGCAGTCTGGGAGCTGTATGCTGTGCTGGGGGAAGGAAGCTCGACCAGGCGCTGCTTGCCGAAGCACCGCATGCAGGTAAATGCGCAAGGGTGCTCGAGCATTGCGCGAGTGCGCCGTATTTTCGGCTTACAGCTGAAAATAAAAAAATGCACTCTCACCCTGCTTTAGCCTTGTGAGCATCGCGTGAGTGGGAGTGCATCATACAGAGCGACGCTCCCATTCACATGATGCTCAAGGGGCACTCGTGCAAAAAAAAATGCATGCAAAAAGGGCCTATAACTTACAGGATTTCCCCATCAGTGTGACTGTTTTGATTGGGAGATTCTGGGAACTGCAATTTAAAAAAACTAACTTTTCCAGGCTTTGCTTTCTCCTGGTCTACCTTGTCTCACAGGTTTGTTGTTAAGCTAAAATATAGGAGGGAAAGGAAAATAAATTTTGTATTGCTGACCACTTTGCAGGAAGGATAAGATTTTTCAAGAATACAAAAACAGGATAGAAACAATGCCAGAATATCTTACTGTAAACTTTCCAGCCATCCTGATTTGGAAAGGGCCGTCCCGATTAATCTTCTGTCATCATACTTTTTCAGATGCTTTTAAAATGTCCCAGTTTTTTCTCCTTCTCCCACTCTTCCCCTTTATCTCCATCTCACTTCAATTGCTGCAAACTGATTTCAAAGAGAAAGAGTAGTTTGCACTCAATTAACTTGTCAGGAGAGGGATGAATATTCTCCTTACCTATAGACTCAAGCAAAAGCAAACTGCTGCAACCTCTCCTAACTTGTGTGTTCTTCATCATTAATAACTTTTGCCATGTTGACCACATTCTGATGCTGCTTGGCTGTTACCCTGATTTATGGGGTCCCTTGGGGGACATTCAGTGTGCTCCACATAATAGGGAATGGAAACTAGCCAGAGCACAAGCAATAGCAATGCGAGAGGCAAAGTAACCTAGCAAGGTCTTTTTACCCAGTTTTTATGGGGTCAGGCCAAGCCAACACCAAACAAGAATGTCCAATAAATGATTTTATTGAATGAAAATCTCACACAGCGATGCAGTCACTCACACATACTCACTCACTCACACCCAAGAGCTACTAAGAAGCAAAAGAGAGGAAATTGGACAGGGGGGTATTGAAGGGGTGTAGTTGGGGTAATACTGCACCTTTTCCTGAAGTCCTGGGTCTGGGAAGGCAGCAGAGAAGTACTGAGGGGATCACTCAGTGGACGGAGAAATGGTCTGCTGGGATGACTGGGAGTGATCCAAAGAACTGCTCAAAAACTGGGACTATTTGTAGGGGGAAAAGTACCTGGAGGATTAATCCTTTCCCGGGGAGAACAAGGGGTGTTGAAGGCTCCACCATGGTAATTTTCTTTGTTTGATGGGATTCCAAGGTGTTGCCAAAGTCTCAGGATCTTTGGCTGTGTTAGTTTGTGATGTGACTTCATGTTAAATGGTCCTCGCCTGATGGAATATTTGCTCAACTTGGGACAAACATGCTAATCCCCTCAAGTCGGCTTCTCAGGGCTGAGGACCCTTTGTTTATTGTGGGTTTACACACCTTGAGGTATCCTGGGGCTACGTAACTGGGGATTGGGACAAGCCTGACCTGGTTTTCGATATCTGACCATTGCTGCCTATGTGCTCCTTTGGGGGACCTCTCTGGCCCACAGAATTATACTTTAATATTAAAATTGTAGACCCCGGGATAGGGTTTCTCCAGTGGAGTAACATGGCCACATGTGTCCCAGTTTCCATCTGTAACATTATTTACAGTTTACAGTTTCCATCTGTAAAAATGTTGGAGGGTAGGGACTGGATGAACCATGAAAGAATATGTTTGCAATAACAAATTTCTAAGTTAGAATTCTGGAGGAATCCATGTAGCTGAAAATTACAAATATTATCATTTCTAGAACAAACCCTTGTCAAATGTTCTTTGAAACTGACTAGTTAATGATACATTCCCATCTAATGCAGCTTAAAAGTGTTCATATAGTAGATACTTGCACTCCTTCTTGCACTCCTGCAGTCCTTGTCTAGTCCTCAGAGAGGGGAAGTGAGGGATGAAGAAAGTTACTACCATAAATAGGAAGAAAGCTTGGGCATATCCTTCACCTAACCTGGCCAAGCTCCGCCCCTGTGTTGTCGTCCTTATGCAAGATTTTGTACAACTGGTTGCAGCAATAGTGAGTGACAACTCTCTTGCACCATGGTGATTCAATACTAAGGGAACTCTGCTTCTTATGTAGCCATAGTAATGCTATTAAAGATGTGTTTGTAATATCCTGTTCCCCCTGCCCCATTGAATTAATTCATATTTCTGAACTAACATCTCAACTTTGATGTGTCTAGGATTCAGTAACCAACAGTAATCACATACTTGGAAAAGGACAGAAAGGGGGGGAAAGCAACTAATATGGAAATGACATATTTGTTATCCTTCGCTGAAATCTCTGTATGCAAAGAGAATTGTCCTACCACATCTGCTATGACTGCTATTGCAAGAGTCATGACAAGAAACTAGCACTCCATATGAAAACAGATTTATTAACAATTCCGACCTATATTAGCAATACCTTTTATGACGTAAGTGTCAATTAAGACTGCAACCATTTTAAATGTTATTGCATATATTGCAAGTCTTGTAAGTCAAATAGGCACAGCAGTTGCTTGCTTAAAATTAGAATAATTTGTAGTTTACAAGTTTCTTAATCTAGTAACAATATACTATGATGAGTCTCAGAACACTACACTCATAATATCACATTGCATTGGGCAAACTGTATGCACATACTTATTTTCTGCAAACCTTACATTCTTGGTGAGGCATCATAATGAATCAAGTCTATGGAAACATTCTCAGATGCATAAATGATATTGTACTACCAAGCTTTCTTCACACAAATTATTCAGGTATTCAGCGGATGCATGAAGTGAGCAGCATTGGCTGGTATCTCTTCCTATGGCACAGAGCATGCAGGCGTATGAATGAAAGGGGTCCCTATGTGAATTAAAACATCCTGTTTTGGTGTTGATGATAGGGATATTCTGAATGTATGAGGAACGAGGGGAACCTGGGCCTGCCCTTGTATCTTCAGTGCCTATCTCTTCACATGGAAAGAAATGGGCTGAAAAAGACAGTTTCCTTTATATTATATATGCTAAGGATGGAGGAAGGAGCAGGGAGCAAATACATAGGGAGGAAATCTAGATCACTGGAGGTTCTGGACTTTTGGAAGCCCAGACAGAGGAAAAATACTAGTTTTTTCACCAAATTTATTTATTGATTCATTTGTATTATCTTTTCACTTATCTATTGGTTTGTTTGTTGCTGTCTTTCTCACTCTATGTTAAAACTAACTCACTTAAAAATCTGTTTAAAAGAAATAGTAAGTTCTGAATTGTAGGAAAATTTTTGGAGGCAGCTCAGTTGCTCATCTTATCCCAATTCCAGTGTCAGCTCTTAGCGGCCCTGCACATGAAGCCCTTCCCTGTGGTTAGAAACTCACATTCAAGATTCTTGAGTATTTAGACTTCCACAAGGAGCAGTAGCTTCCTTTACAGGTTATCATTCTCCATATGAAAAAAGGGGTTAGTACAGCATGCTTCTTCTCCTCACTCTCTCAAGTTGACTTCATGTTAATTGAATAGGACTAAAAACTCTGTGATTGGTGTTCCTGGTTGTGTGGAAGCCCTTAGGCAAAACTAGGTGTACTTTCATACAGGTGCCATAGTAAGGGAGCATGCCTAAAAGTGGGACTCAGTGTGTTGTAGTGGTTTGAGTGTTGAACTAGGACTCTGGAAAGACCAGGGTTTGAATACCTGTTCAGCCTTGGAAACCTACTCAGTGAACTTGGTCAAGTCAGACTCTCTTAGACTTAAAGGAAGGCAATGGCAAACGTCTTCTGAATAAATCTTCTAAAGAAAACTGTATGATAGGGTGCTATAAGTTGGAACCGACACATAGCAACACACCTACAAGCACTGATAGCTAATACTTACTAGTGGTACAATGGATCTCTTTTTGGTCTGAATTTAAACTTTAAGGAGAAACCTATTCGAGGTTAGAGTCCAGCAACTTTGATAGCTCCTTGGATGTTTAGACTGGAACCTAAAGTAAAGTTACTATCCCATTGGCATGGAAGCCACCAACTATTGCTCCCTAAAAGAGTATTAGATGTTCATATGTTTGTTGATTGCCCTCCCAAGGGGAGAACAACTTGGCATGTTTATTAGTAATAGTCAGATATCAACTTAGATTTTCCTCTTCCAGAAAGCACTCAGTCCTTGATTTTATTTTTGCATATGCTTTTATTTTTGAGGTTTTATTTTCTAAGTGTTACTGCTGCTGCTGCTTAATTTTTTAATATTTTAATAATGCAACACTGATTCAGAGTATTTATTTGTTTTGTTTGTAATATATAATTTGTGTGTATGTGGTTGTAAACCACCTCAAGAAAGTTTGCCAGTTGGGCTGAGCTTTGTGTTCAAATCTTAAATTAATAAATATTTAAAGCATTTATGAACATGTTCCCAGGATTCACAATTGACAATGCTATTTATAATTTGAAACAATAACTACAGAGTGTACAATCAAACAATAAGTTAAACCAAGCAAACAACAGAACAGAAGTGTGTGTGTGCTGGGGAGGGGGGTACTAAGATCAATGATACTTAAGATATGGATTCACAAAAATATATTGGAGAATAAACCCCACACTGCTGGAATCCTAGAAGTAGGGGGCTGGTCAACATCTTTGGAAAGGTTCCTTCAAAACTGGAGAGACACGGGATAGGAAGCCATTTATTGCCACCCTTTGCACAGAAGATAATAAAACCAGGCAGGGCAATACATGAGGATAATACAAGGTCAGAGGAGAGTCGGAAAGAATATTTGAAAAATGCTAAATGGACTGATGAGGGACTTCATAGTATGGAATGCATTCCGTGCAAAATTCACATATGGTTGTTTTGCACAGAAAACAGCATTTTTGGCAGTGAAAACAATATTTCTATATAGAAATATTATTTACTACACAGAAAATGTTGTAATTGGGGATTTAGTCTGTGCAAAATTTACACAAGGTTGATTTGCATAGAAAACAACTATTTTCCCATAGCAAGCAGCATTTTCTGCACATAATATTTCTGCATAGACAATAGTACTTTTCTGTTTTCTGTGTAGAACAGCCATAGGTGAATTTTGTGCAGAATATTCTGAATTGCAAGTAGGCTTCAAAAACTGCATGATTTCTAAGACTTTCTCACAGTGGGAAGAGAATTGTCAAAATTACCCATTACTTCCTTTGAGAAGAAAGCTAGTGAAGAATTATATTCCTGTGTCAGTAGCATCAACTCTGGGTTTTGGGAGATTCTTGGGCAAAACATTCTAAGTGGACAGCCACATTGAAGTGGACCATGCTATGGGACCAAGATCAGAAGGGTGTGGCAGAGTACATACAGGCTGATCTTTCTCTTTCTTATTTATGTCATCCTACAATCTTAGAGCTCCATCATAGAACCTTTAGTTGGAAGGGATCATAAAGGCCATCTAGCCCAACTCTAGAATACCATGGTCGAAAAGAATATTAGAAAATATTTGAATAATGGTTGAAAAACATGTTTTTGTTTTTGTTTTTTGAGTGTCAAGAAACCCTAATGAGAAGAATCCTTGACTGAGAAAAATCTTCATAGTTTGGGACTTATTCCCTGTAAAATTCACATGTGGCTGTTTTGTACCTTATGCAAGGAACATAATATTGCAATGCAGAAATGTATATTCCTGTGCAAAATGTTCTTTTCTGCACAGAAAATATTACAATTTGGGATTTATTCTACATAAAAATTGTATATGGGTGATTTGTATGGAAAACATCATTTTCTGTGCAGAAAACAGCATTTTTTTTTGTCTAGGAATTAACTTTCCGTGTCAAAATGTTATTTTTCATTCAGAAATAGTATTTTCCATGATGCTTCCTGCAGAAAACAGCCGCATGCAAATTTTGTGCAGAATAAATCCAGAACTGCAAATGCCCTTTGAAATCTGTGCAATGGGAGGGAAACTGATTAACTCACTCATTGCTATCCTCAAGAAGAAAACTTAGTGAAGAGTCACATCCCTAAGGAATGCACACCTATAGCACTGATGAAAGATGCCTTTCCAACCTTTGTTTAAAGACCTCCAAATGAAGAGAATCTGAAAACCTATTCTACTGCCAAGCAGTTCTTACAGAAAAGAAGTTCTTCATAAAGGTTAGTGTAATCTCTTTTAATTTCAATCCATTGGTTCATGTTTGAATTTCTGGAACAGGAGAAAACAAGGGCATTCCACATTTACTTGATATCTCTTCAGATATTTAAAGATTACTCTCCGCAGTCTTCTCTTCTCTAAGCTAAAAGTACCCAGCTTCCTAAGCTGTTACTCAGAAGGCTTGGTTTCCAGACGTTTGTTTCTGGTAAATTCCCAGACAAAGAGGAGGGGAGGGGAACAGTCAACAGGAGCAAGGAAAGGGACAAAATTGGGCCACATCAGGGATATATATATTCATGTTCTTCATCCTCACAGGAAAAATAAATAATTCTTGCAGTATTTCCCCTTGTGTAAGAGAACATAAAGATTTCTGTGTAGTTCCTGATTGCTGTTTCATTGCAGGAAGCATTTATCCCTACAGAAATACATTTTTTTTCTATGCAGAAACACATTTTCTATGTAAAAATAGGCATTCTTTGCTGAAATATACATGCTTTTCCTGTGCAGAAATATATGTCATTTTTCTACACAAAAGCATACTTTGTATGGAGAAACAGAAGCACTTTGCCATGCAGGAAACATGTTTCATGTGCAGAATTATACCTTTTGTGCATAGGAGTTTTCTGTGCAGTTAATTGAGGGCTACAAAATTAGTATGTGGAAAAACTAAATGTTACATTTTTAGTAGTACAATAGTGAAGCTTGGAGGTGTTAAAGAAGGAGGTGGAAGAACCAATTATTGTCACAATCCTTTCCATTAAGCATTTTCCCAAGCTGCTTTTAAAACTCCAAACCTTTGGAATCCTGCCATTCACTGTGCCCTTGTTTCCCCAATTATTCCTTTGCTGGAGTGAGTTACTGCATCTCAAGGTGACCCCTTTAATGTTGACTTGTGTCTGTGTCATTGTGTGGGTTCTTTAGTTTTGGTATGCATAGCCTGTCTCTAATTCAGGCTTGATAGAGAGCCAGGGACAGGTTTAGAAACAACAATAAGAATAGATTTACACAGTAGAAACAAATATGACAATCTCTCATATATATTCCAGGCTCCTCAAAATCAGGTTGTTCTCCCTTCTTTTTCCATTCCACAATCCTGTTTCTATCAGCTTAAAGACCAGTCTGTCAACTTCATCCTGTCAATACCAGTTCAAAATCCTATCTCCCTCTCACATCCTGTTTCCTTCACAGTCTCTTGCAAGCCTCTGCATTTTATGATAAGAGCTGTGCACTGGGTTTACTGGTTTGGGAAAAAGCTCCCCCAGGTATCAGCTCTCTCTTAAGAGGCTATAGGTTTTAAAAACAGACAGTTAAATAAGGCAAGAAAAAGAAATCAGGTTGAAGCAAGCCAATTCTGAAACACAAACAACAAACAACAATTACTTATTTTTTAAAAGACACAAAAACCATAGCAGCAGAACCCAATGGAACAATCTGTGTTCAATAGGAGCTGTTTTCCAAAAGAAAAGAGAAGGGAAATGGCACAAGCGCTAAAGCTCCTACTCTTGATCAAATCAAGAGCCAAAGGGGCCAAAGATGTTCAGTGAAGCTTAAGACTCCATTTCCGCACTGCACTGTTAGAGCGCTATGATTCCACTTTCAACATCCTATGGAATCCTGGGTTTGCAGTTTAGGGAGGGGCTGCTCTAACAGTGCAGTGCGGAAACGGCCAGAGACTGATGACTAACACACACTCTAATGGGAAGGAGAGTCCAATTGGCTGGGTGGCTGAAGAACAGACAGCACATTCTTCTCTCAGGGGACTCTTTACAATTCTTCCAGGTTCTCCATGAAGTTTCTCCCCTGGCATTCTTCCAAGGCTCCTTCTTTTCAGCTTTTTTTTTTTTTCTGGGTTGCAGGTCTGCAAGTCTTTGTCTGCAAACAGGCTCTTTTTTTTTCTTAGGGGAAGCAGCCACATCTCCAAGTCTGCACTTGTCTGCTTTTAACCCTTTCTTAAGTTGGGGGCTGTCATCTGGATTCAAGGGGATGCCTTCTGGGAGGGACTAACGTGACCTTAATATTATAATCTGGAGGTTCAAAAGTTTAGATTTAAATATGACCTCTGCTCATCACCTTCTGGGTACTGGTAATGACTCTTAAGTAGTTGGAGGAGACACAAACAATAGATTCTGCACACATAGGACAAAGCCAGTCTGACAGAGCCATTTGCTCTCTTTCAAACCGGGATGTGATTTCCCAACATCTCTGCACACTGTACATTACTTTACAGTAGGAAGCTTTCCAGTCTGAACTGGGTTCCCATTCAGTGGAAGTCAGCAAGTCAGTTAAGTATTAATTGTTCTCCCAAACGCTTCAAGGAGCCATTTCCTTCTCATCAGAAGGGAGGATTTTTTTTGTTTTTTGGTGGTGGTGGGGAGTTCCAGCTTCTACTTTAAGATGAGTCTTGATGTTCTAAGATAGACATGGGGTCCAGGCACTTCCATATTGTCCTACCTTGCAAATGTTCAGACCATGGCAAGTGGAAACTCCCTTCCAGATGCATCAAAATCTACTTGTATTTAATATTTACCAAGCACAACTCATAACACTTTCATAGATTATATTCTCCTGCAGCCTCATCCTCCTCACATTCTTTCTGACCCATGATTGGCTACCTTCATGCCAGTCTGCATTTTTTACACATGGTAAGTAGAGATTCCCTTGTAAATTATGCACAAGGAGTAGATATTAGGCTTACCAGTCATTAATCTCCACTCCTCTTCTTTCATTTCTCTCCTGCTCTGGGTGTTTTCCACAGAAAACATACTATTTGCAACATTGACTATGCGCTCTCCAAAACCAAGGTTCACTTGAGTGCTTGGATCAGTTGCAATGTGGCTGTATTATTGTTTTTGAGAAAGTCAGCTTCATTTCAGGAAGGAGCCATACTAGTCCATGAAACTACCATATTAGTTATCAGAGCCATTGGGTAGCTCTGGTGAATGTGACATCTTTGTCTAAGTACATCAACTCCGATGTCAATCACAAATGTCAGAGTTTTACATTGAGAATAATCTCTTTGTCTGTTATACACCTCAATAGCTGTGTTTTTCATATGTATCCCTGTAGTGAAAAGTTAAAATAGGTACTCGAAGCATTTAGAAGATATGTTGGGGGAGAATAAATTACTCAAAATCTCAAAGTCAACAAACAGATTTGTGTCAAAAGGTGGACCAAAGAGGTTATTATTTCTATATTCTGAGAGATTCTTGAGACATAAATTCTGACAGATTCTTGAGACATAAAAACCAGCAAAAATAAAAACAAAATGAAGGGTAATTTTTGGTTATTATCAGATAACTGAACCAAAAGATGCATAGTTCTTGATATAAAGTGTGTTACAGCTCTGTGCAAATCAGTTACACATGTTATCATCACTGAAGCAGTGCAAGTTTGAAAAGGAGACATTTGACTTTTCTCTTTAAACTACTATCTGACATAATAAGCAAGAGATTAAAAGGTGAACTCTGAAACAAGAGAGATGACACTGTAAATTTTAAACAGATTATATTATTGCTGCCCAATACTGCATTTAGAACACCATTCTGTTTACTGAATTAACATAAGATGACAGTCGCTCTAGTAGTGGTTGAAAAAGACATTGGCTGGCATCCTGTTGAGCAATTGCAAATGTGTCAGCTAAACTTATGCATTTGCAACAGCTTGGTATTCATATTTACAAGCACAATACTATTGCTATGATCACAAATACTGCCCCAAATTTCCCTTAATAGCCGGCAGCCACATTGAGTGACAGAGGTCAGTTTTGCTGACAATCAGGGCATAGAAGGTGATGTTTCCAGCATCCTTCTCTGAGCAGGACTGTCACTACTTCTCATTCCACTGTTGATTACTGGTGAGAGGGGAGGCAAAACATATTACATATGGGTGTGGTGTGTCAATGTCAGGTGGCAGCTTGAAGCAGACACAGATGCAGGAGCTGAGCTTATGGCTTTTTAGTAATAAAACAATAAAGTAATCAAGAGGTTACATCACCCAAAACAAACAGAAGCAACCAGCTCAACAGCAAGGATTAGCCTGAGAAGGTAGATGGTTGTTGCCCCATGCCCAACTTCCCCCAGCGTCTGTCTTAAATACATAGTCCATAGCCCAGCTGGGGCTGATCAAAGGTCTGTTGGCCCAGCCCCAGCTGGAGGCCCTCAGCCTTCAGACGTTTCTCTCGCAGCTGCTTTGATCTGAGAACTGCCTCCTTCTCTAGCCGCCTCTGGAGGAATGTGAGGGGGAGGGCCTGCTGCAAACTCTGGGCTGGAGTCAGAAGCAGCAACTTCTGTCAAGCCAGAAGCACTGGTCTCATCTGCTGCAGGTACTGGCTCGGGGACCAGCTCTGGGACAGTTGGGGAATCACTGGCAGGCCCCTCCCTTGACTCTGCAGGAGCCCCCTCTCCCTCCCAGGGATCCTCCCCCGGCTGGGAGTCCAAGTCTAACTCAGAGTCCCAGTCTGCCTTGGCAGCCTGCTCAGCCTGGCTCATGACATGGTGGAAGAGACAGTATGAAGTGAGCTTGTATCTTTTGGGTTTCCCAGCTCCAGAGAATCTTTTGGGATAGTGTTCAGTTAAGGTTGTTGTGAATCATGGAAATATATACAGCCCTGTTACGGTAGTTTCTAGCCTGGACTTGTAGGATATCAGATATCATTTGATATCAATAATTTGGCCTTCTTCACCCCTTCCTCTCCATGTGCTTGCGAGGCCCCTGGACAAGCACGCACACAGGCACAGCCGAAAATAGCCAAACCATTCAAAACCAATCCAGGCAGGCCAGTAATAGCCAGATTGCCGCTTTAGGAGACCTCCAGGCAAGTACCTTCTTTAAGATCTATTATGTATGCACGCTGTTTACAAAAGACACCCTGCCCTGAGCAGGCAGCTTGACGAGCCGAATACTCAACTGTCAAGCACTCCGTGTTTGCATACTGTCTACTCTATTGACAACTCTGTCATAACTCAATCATGTAAAATACTGACCTTTCGGAGGCTTTGTCTCCAGCCCGAAACCCATTGTTGTCCCTGAGAACGGACTAGCCTATGGGCACATTTTCCCCATAAGACCCCCTGATTTTGAGCCGCCTTTGGATCGCTCCTGGCTTCCATCCTGCCTTGCTGTCGCTTCATTCGACAAGCCTTCCCCTCAGCTCCTCATTCTGAGAATCTCCACTTCTATGGACTTTTCTTCAGACTACCCGGGCTTCAGGACAGGTGTAGTATTTCCCATGCAAAACCTACTCTCAAAACCCTCTATACAACTCCTACTCTTATTTCAATAGGCCTGTGTGAGTGTGTTTGCATACACGTGTTTGACTGTGTTGTACATCAGTAAAGAAATTCTTATTATTTACATCTGTTTGCTCCTTGACTCGGCCTGTCCACGTAGACATTGGGTTCAAGAACTCACTAGGTTGCCCTGCCTCTTGTATTGCTAGCGGTGTTCTTGCTAATTCCCATTTCCCATTGTGAGCACATTGAGGTGCCCCTCCCGGGACCCCAGAAATCAGGGTAACAGCCCTCCCTCCACATTTGAGGGTTTGACCTTCATGAATTTGACTATTCGCAAGGTACATGCTTGCCTCCCTCTGCCCCCCGCCCTTTTCCTTCTTCCATCTCTTGCATTCATCACCCCAGGCTTGAAAGGCTTGTGTTTAAAATGGACATTTTTTTTCCTCTTGGGTGAGCAAAGCCCTTTCCCACTACTGAAGGTGTGGCCTCTCTGCCATGTGGTTGCACAGTCTGCTGTGTATTGCCTGCTGATTGGTCAGGTGCTTCTTTCACAGGATGTCCACCAGACATAATTAGTAGTAATTAGAAGGCCAGAACTCCCCCCTTCTTTGTCTGAGAGGAAAGTACTGGTAAGCCTTTTAGGTTGTTTCTCCTCCCCCCATTGAATGCCAGGGCCAGAGGCAAAGGAATGGGAGGGGAGAAGCTCTGGAAGGGAATAGGAGGGGAATTGTGTCTGGTTGTGTGTGGTTTCATGGCTTTTCCACTTTTGTGAGGATTCTGTGACTCACACTCTAGCGAATAGGGAGGGGCTACCATAATTGTACAGTTGGAAGAGAATAGAAAGACCACTGAGTCCACTCCTCTGCCATGCAGGAATACAGATGGCCATTCAGGCTCTGTTTAAAAACAGGAGACTCCACCACACTCCAAGGCAGCATGTACTACTGTTAAATTACTCTTACTGTCAGGAAGTTCTTCTTAATGTTTAGCTAGAATCTCTTCTCCTGTAGTTTGAAGCCGTTGCCCCATGTCCTAGTCTCTGCAGCAGCAGCAAACAAGCTTGCTCCATCCTATATATGACATTCTTTCAAATATTTAAAATATGCCTATCAAGTCACCTTGTAATTTCTCTTTTCCAGGCTAAACATCCGCAACTCCCAAACCTGCTCTTCATAGGGCATTGTTTCCAGACCTTTTTCCATTTTGGTCACCCTTCTCTGAACATGTTCCAAATTGTCAATATCCTTCTTGAACTATTTAGCCTATTTAACCTCCTCCTTTGGAAGTTTTAAATAAAGGCTAAATGGCCATCTGTCAGAACTGCTTTGATTGCGTATTCCTGCATGACAGGTGGTTGGAATGGATGACCCTTGTGGTCTAGTCCAACTCTGTGATTTTATGGAAACATCATCTTTGTGCATTCCAATTGCCAGAAGAACAGATTTCCATTGCTCAGTGAGGCTGCTGGCTGTTAAAGTAGGTTTGGGGTTGGGTCAGGAGACGATACATAGTTGTGGGGTTTTTTTAACTGTGCCTGTTATATAGAACCTTGACCTCTGTTCTAATGAAATGATGCTTTACTCTTCAATAAATAAATAAATCAGTGTAATGTGTGCTTATTATGTAAGACATTAGGTTTCATAATAATCTCATCAGAACAACATCTGAGGACAAAAGTAGTCCCACTGAAGATCAGCATCTCTCAGTTTGTTGTATTTATGATCCAGTTGAATGTTGAGAGCTTCAGTAAAGCTCTTGGATTTTAAAAAGTCAGGGATTAGTGTAGTCAACACCAGGGAACAAAGCCATAATAGCACTTTTCAGTCTCATGGTGCTGATTTCTATTTCAAATAGGCAAAAAGGGACATTTCAGTCTTCATCTTTAACTTGCTTTATCATTTAGACAAGCTCAAGATTTTCATAGCTTCTGTTAAAAGTAGATTTTTATTTTCCAAATGTGTTGTTTTAGTGGATAGGTGCGTGGATGTTTCTGGTAATTCAAATGGAGACAAGATGGAATTGGGGATGATGAAATCAGAAGCTCATGATACTCAGTCAAAAAGGCCAAGGGACCCTAGAGAAAATAGAGATGAACACCAAGTAGAGGTGGTACAGAAAGAATACTTGTAATTATTTGTCCTCACATTGGAAAATAGGTTTACCAACACTCAGGAAATTCAGCTGGGAAAAAGACCAGTGAGAATTTTGCACAATATTCTCCTGGTATTTAACATCCCACAACCCCCTGTTTTCTATGCAGGAAACCTGCCTTTTTTTTTTTTTTACAGGTTTGGGGAGCAAAGAAAGAAAGAAAACTTGCATTTTTCTGTGCAGAATAACTCCTCTATAACACTTCAGGACATTTGGATCCAGGGAGAATAATGTAGGAGAGTATCTTCTGCAGCAGAGAGGGGGAAAAAAACCTACCACAATTATTTATCCTTGCATAAACAAAATAATCAAGGATTTACATTCCTAATACAGAGCAGTTTATGCACTACTGTGAGAAGCTTTGTGTCAAGATAAGAGAGATGAAGAGCTCAGTTTTAAAGGAATACATAGGGAAGTGTCAACCTCTAGGAGAAGGAAAATATGTCATTTTCCCAGGCAGACAGTGCTATCCTGCTGCCTGTTTGCTACTGTGGCTGCTGCAAACAGATGGCTGGGGTCAGAGAACACTTGGAGCACCTTTAGGTGAAGGAAGAAAAAAGTCCCAGTTCTGGAGGGCCCAGATTTTGATTTTGTACAAACTGATTTTATTTTGGAGTTCTGCATGAGATTTTCTTTGTCCCAAAGTATTTCCTGGAAGCTCTTGACTTTTCATTCCCACTCCCCAGGTTGGTTTAAATTAGCCCAGTGATTACCTAAACACTCTGCAGGCATCAGATCTTGTCTGGTGCCTATAAGCTAAGTAAGATCAGCCCTGGTTAGTACTTGGATGGGATAGAAGCAATGAACACCAGGTGCTATAGGCTATATTTCAGAAGAAGGAACTGGCAAAATCACTTCTGAATACTCCTTGACTAATAAAACCCAATGAAATTTATGGTGACACGGTTAAGTCAACAGGCAACTTGAAGAAACACACACACGCACACACTTTAGAAAATGAAATGTATCTGTATTTGCCTATGTGTTTGTTCTATCTTAGAAGCAGTAAAGATGCCCACCACCAGTAAACACAGCTATTGTTTCCAGGACAACAGTGATCAAACAAAGGAAAGAGAAATGTTAGCACTAAAACAAAGTGATCCTAAAGCTTAACTAGCATAATACTGCGAAAGCACTTCAGCACTTTCACTGTAAGTCCTGAAAAGGCTCAATGACAATTGGTGAAAATCAGTTTCTCAAACATTTCATGAAACTGGATGTGACACATGATCAGTAGAAAGCAGAAGAGGAAGGACACAAGGGAAGGTAGGCAGGAAGGAAACCCAGCATATTTTATGAAAGAGAGTAGATTGAAAATTATGGATACAAAGATCAAGCAAAACAAAAAGAACTAGAAACTTTTACTACATCCAGAGGCATTTTTTGCCATCCAGAAGCACCATTAGTGTCCCTGAAGTGATATTTCTTGGCCTCCTTGCTTGCACCAGCTTCTTAGAACCAAGTCATGTGGTTACACAACTCCATCTTATTAGTGAATTGCAATATCACACAAACAAAAAGTCATATGTATCAGTATGCACAAAGCATGTGCAAAGAAGATCCAACAATGTACAATGCATAATGCACATCCCTGCACAACAGTGTGTGGTGTAAGATGTAGATGATGCTGTATGCATAACTTTGTTTCTATGATCTTGAACTGAATATGACTGATTGGCGTCAGGCAAAAATGTCAAAACACTTCCACAGGGTGTGTAAGAGATCAATATGATTTCTATCAGAGCATTCCTGGGCTAGTGCACCATTCGAATGACACATGTCATACCAGCTCTTGGCTATCACCATCCATGGAGGCCCTGCAGATGATCCCATTAAACCTATCAGTGCTGTGCTATATAGGGGGAAAAAGAAGAAGATTAAGATTATTTCTGTTTTCATGACACAAGGCCCTTTTCGCACGGGCCTTTGCTCGCGCGACAGCCCCGTGAGCCTCGCGGGAGTGGGAGCGTCGCTCCGCATGACGCACTCCCACTTCCGCCCGGCTCACGGGGCTGAAGCGACGCGAGCGCGGGTTTTTTGATTTTCGCATCCAACCGAAAATCACCCCGTGCTCGCACAACGCTCCTGGCGCCCACCCGCACTTACCTTTCGTGCGGAGCCTCCAGGAGCCGGCCGGGTCACGCTTCCTTCCCTCCGCCCCTGTGGAAGGAAGGAGCGGGGTGGGGAGGTAGCGCGACGGACGCGACGCCCGCTTCGCACGCACGCGCGTGGGGGGGATGCGACGCCGCCCGCTTCGCGCGCGCGGGGGGAATCCGGCGCGACGCCGCCTGCTTCGCGCGCGCGGGGGGGGGAATCCGGCGTGAGGTCTCCCGCTTCGCACGGGGGGAGGGCGGCTTGCGCGGCAAGCCTCCTTCGGTGCCGCTTCCCCGCTGGTTCCTTCGCCTGCGGAAGGAAGGGGGGAAGCGGCAGCCTCCCGGAGGAGCCTTCTTGCGCTTGCCAGCCTCCCCCGCTTGCACTAGAAGCCTCAGTGCGAAAAGGGCCAAGGTTAAAAGAAAATAATTTTATCTTACATAAAATTAATAAAAGATGGGTCATTTATCTTTTGGTCCCATGGGACAATGCTGTGGAAAGCTGATTATTTGACACCTCATAGAGAGCTAATTACTTTCATGCCCTCTTTCCTTTTCTCTTCATTGCATGAGACTTACAGGGGTTGGCATTGTTCCCTCCACAGTTACAGTTGCCTTGTGGGGCAACTGTAATTTACTGACTTCTTTCATTATGTCACAAACTGTACACTTTTCAGTGTTAACGGATGTTGGACTTGTGCGAATAATTACTGAAATATTCCTTGAGCATTTTTCCTGCATCGCCAGTCCTATCTATGAAGTTTCGTGATGGCTCAGATAAGGTAAAAACATATCTCAAAGTTACTAAAGCTTTTGGAGTACAACTGATTTCATGTAAATCTGCACATATTGTCTTAAGCTGTTTTATTGGGGTTTAAATCATTTTTAGCTGTCAAATTGCTTTCAGTTTCTTATAAATTAAGCTTACACTTTAAAATTATTTTTAACTGTTTAAATTGATATTTGGGATTGTGCCTTAAGAACCTTGGATGTAGGACAGGATAGAACTACTTTAAAACTACTTTAAAAATGGACGGATAGATAGATAGATAGATAGATAGATAGATAGATAGATAGATAGATAGATAGATGAAAGAGATGCAAATAGTGAAAATCTATAAGTGAATTGCAAGAATATTCGTTTGCTTCTTCCTTCCTTGGTCTTATGCTTCCTTCTTTTTGACTTTCATACCTTTCTCAGCCCTCTGTCTCAAATCCCATTCCCCTCTGTTTTGAAAAGTTTTATAACTCCTGCAAGCCACCCCCTGAATCACTCTCATTTGGTTAGACTGAACTAAAGATGAGTATATTTAAAGCATTCAAAATATGTTATACATAACTGACCATGCCTCCAACTTAATAAATCATGTATGATTTTCTTCCTATCAAGGCCATTATTCAGTAACTAGAAAGATGAAACTCTTTCAGCAACTGCACAAATGCATGAGGTGTTTGTTGCTGAGGCAGCTAGAAAGGCAGTGTGTGTGCAGTTATATTGTTTAGAATGTTGTAACAAGGACTCTTGCAGCGGAGAGCATCACTGTCTTTACTTATACCAAAAATCTCATTAAACTCAATGGGCCACATCTGTCACTTCAATTCTGTTAGGATGCAGAACCTGTACAATAACAGAACCTGTGAACTGAGGTGTTGAACAGTGGAAGGACTCCATCATGGAACAATGAAATTGAACTGGAATAGTCTGGGGAAAGCTATGTATGTCATGGTAGATTGACTCCAGCTTCTCTGAGTGGCTCTTACACTGCTGAGTGGCTATACACTTTTGAACTACATTAGAGGTGACAAACTAACAGAAGGAGTCTGTACTGGCCAGTCTCAGTGTGAAATCACCAAGCACAGTTTTCCTTGATGGTTTATTGGGGTAAGGAGAAGAGAACTGCTGTCTACATCCAAACAGTTTTTTTCCTCTCCTTCATCACATCTGATGCTCTGTGAAGAAGCTGCCATGGTGTTTACTTGCCACAGAGGAAAGCTGCACCTCCTAAATCAGTCTGTCCATTTGAAGTAAAAGATTATAACCACTGCTGTGTCCATTATGTGTCAGTTGGCTATGAATGCACCAGGTCTTCATCTGAATTTTAAAAGGAACCATCCAAGGTGCTGAACTTGTTTCGTGGATTAGGTTTAGCACCTTGGATGGCTCCTTTAAAGGTTACACTGCAACCCAAAGCAGATTCACTGCCTCACTGAAAAGGAAGCTACAAGCCACCGTGCAATGAATAACGTATCAGTATCAAAAGATCACAGCGTTATAAGATTCCAAAACAAAAGGCTGAATCCAATTTCAGTCTTATTTGGGGCACACTCATTGAAATAAATTGGATTTGCTAGTTCAACTAAACTAACTCCATTTACGGTTGGCCTTCCACATTAGCTAGCGTTAGGGGTGCAGAACCTTCACAAAAGTGTAAAAATCACAAATATCAAAATGTGTGTGGGAAGAGGTCTGAGGCAAGGTGGTAAGAGTGGGCACCCCAGGCCCAAACCACGTCAGGGAAAGGAGAAAGAAGTGGAAGGGGGCAGCATGATGGTGCTATACTTCCTTTCTCACACTCATCACCTTCTTTTGGTGTGTGAGGGCATTAGGAAAAGGATTGTGGTGCTGAAAAATTGGGCTATGAACTGTCCTTAACTGGCCAGGAAGCAGCTGGTGGAGGAAGAGGAAGAGCAGCAGAGGCCTGCTTTTAACAGACTGCTTGGCCTGACCAGAGCTGCCAATAAGGAAGATTCCCTGGCAAAATATCACCTGAGGTGGCAGAGGGGATGGAGAAACTCACAAATAATCAACAATAATGTTGAAAGCTGTCCATTTGGAGTTAATTCCAAAATAGTTCTTCCAGTGTTAGTTACATGTAGGAACCAACATTGCTTTTCATTAAAGCCTCTGGGGCCCAAGCTTTTGTTTTCAATTGTTTATATTGTTTTAACCATATACTGCCTTGAGATCTTATGATAAAACATGGATAGAAATATTTTCATAATAAATACATACATTTCAACACAGCTAAACCACTCCTAACAGATGACCACCCAATCCTTGTTGAAAATGCTCCAATGAATGAGAGCCCATGACCATCCAAAACAGTCTATTCCACTATCAAACACCTCTTACCATCAAGATGTCATTCCAAATATTTAGTCAAAATATCCTTTCTTGTGATTCAAATTATCTGGTTCAAGACCCACTTTCCAAAACAGAAGAATACAAGATTTTCTCCTCTTTGTGTCACACTTCTGAATATCTGTAGATGACTATTATATGGCCTTTCATTCTTCATTTCTCTAGACGAAACAAACCTATTTCTCTCAGTTATTCTGCTTCTACAAAGGTTTATTAATTTGACTGAGACCCCTACAATACACCCTCAAACCCACAAAAGTCATACAACATTAAAAGAAAAGAAAAGAGCAAGACACAATCTAGGAACATAAAGACTATTTCAAAGGTGTAAAACAATAAAGTGCATTCTGACACAGCCATTTTGCCAGGATGTAGCTTTCCTACAGGCGTTTTCCAGTTCTAACATACTGAAACATAGTGAGAACTTTAAGCTAAAATATGCTGGTATTTTTCCTCTACTTCTTTTGTCTTTAGCCCTATCCAATACTGGCTAGCCTTAAAAAACGTTCTTAAATCCAGTTTCATTTCCTGAAAGATTCCTTTTTAGCCTAGCCACATTATGTGATGTCTAAATGAGATAGGAACCTTTGTATATTTCTAGATCCTTAGTGTCTTTCTATCTTTGTGCTACTGTAACTCATATGTATATAACTTTATGGCTTTATGGCTTGGGGCCAGCCCACCTGCGGGATCGCCTTCTCCCATATAATCTGCCCTGCACATTAAGGTCCTCTGGGAGGAACTTACTGCAGCCAGTCAGAACTAGGTTGTCTGTGGTTACCCAGAGGACCTTCTCTTCTATCGCCCCCAAGTTATGGAATGGCCTGTCGGAAGAGACCCGGCATATTATCAGTCTTGACTGCTTTAAAAAAGCAGTCAAGACTGATCTCTTCCGACAGGCCTTCCAAGATTAGTACTTCCACTGCCTCCCACCAATTGTCCTGCTGTCCTTTTAACAGTTAATTAATTGTTAATTGTTAATTATTGTGTGTTTTAGGGGTTTGGTTTTAGGTGGGTTGGTGGGTGGGGAGGACTGGGTATGTTTTTTAATGTTTTTTAATGTAATTAATGTATTATTGTTGTTCGCTGCCTCGATCCATGGGGAGAGGCGGAATAGAAATAATAATAATAATAATAATAATAATAATAATAATAATAATAATAATAATTATTATTATTATTATTATTATTATTTATGAATTTTTGGGCAGGAATGCATTTTTGTACCTGTTCAATGGGAAGTGAAAAATATGGGGCACCCTACATTATGAGTATGAAATAAGCAGTAAACAGGAAAGCAGATTCCACCTTTCAATGAAGCCTGGAATAAGTGGCTAAATAAGATGTGTCTTTTGTCCTGCAAGCCCCTGAATCCTTTCAAACAATTCATCACAATTTTGAAAGGTTATTTGTTGAAGATTCAACATTATATATAAGATTTTTTTGTATATTTTATTTCTGTGTTATAAAGGGTTTGAAATGTTTGCTGAAATTTCTGGCAGCTATTTTCTTTGGAAGTTTGTTTTGGAGAAGCAGACAGTTAAACACAGATCCAAACTGGCTTCATAAAACAGTAGTGGGGATTAACGGGTGTTGAGCTGCAAGTGAAAGAAAGAGCTTAAAAGATAAGAGTGGCTTATGTGGACGTCATTTAAAATTTGGAGTCATATGTGTTTCAAGAGGAGAATAAAGTATATATGTATATTGTTAAACAATACATGATTTTTTGTAAGAGTCTGCGAGAAATTATTTGCCTTTGTTAGAACAATAGTTTTTTGCTTTTTTTTAATTTGATACCTACAAGATTTTGGTATCTTGCATTTCTATAGATAGGTTTATACAGTCTCAAATTTTCAATATTGCAGACTGTGCAAGCACGAAAAATGATAAACGTTGCCCTTCACTTTCTTAGAAACATCTACTATTATAGGCAAAACACAACTTACTCATATTTTTACTTAAGTAACTATTCATATTTTGTACATTTACAGTTTTAAACAGCTCCACAATAAACTCTACAATGTTTTACAACATAAAAGTATTCAAGTTACAGGGCAAAAGAAAAAAAAATCAACCCAGAATATACATCAGATCTCTTATGTGCCACTGCCCTCCCCCCCCATTCTTTGATTTACAGATTAAGTACAGTATTCAGGGGGGAAAAGGGGTGGATGGGTGCTTCTTTTAAAAAAGGGGTGTGATGTGGAAAAGGAAGTAAACTTGCACTTGCATTACCTCAAACCTTACTGGAAAAGGAACATGTGGAAGAGAAAGAAGGAAAACAAAAGAAACCAGGCTTTTTAAAAAACCAATTATTACAGCACACATTAAGAACATGATGAATGCACTTTTTTTAAAAAAATGGAAACATGTTTTTATTGCAGACACAGAGAAGAATACATTGCAGATTCAAATATGTAACCTATAGGAGAAAGAGAGAAAATCCAGTCACAGTACAGATTCCTCCCACTCCTTTTTTAAGTGGAATAATCAATGCTGCACTGAGATTGTGCATCTTTATCCCTCCAAGGTGACTTCTGTGGGCTTATCTTGCTCAAACCTAATCCAAAGAGATTCACAGCCAAAACATAAGTGGGAACAATCTCGAATGCATGGTTTGCAAACTTCTAAATTTCATGCTGTCTTTTAAAATAAATGTATTCTTTTGTATAGGTCGAGACCTCTGCTGCCACTAATGTGTGTGTGTGTGTGTGTGGTATTTGCACATGAACACACACACACACACACACATCTCTGTGTGTATGTGCCTTTGTATATGAAACTGAAAATACATGCATCTGAGAACCTCTCTTGCAGCAATGGCATCTACATGCTGCATTTAACCTTGAGTACTATAATAAGATGAATGGCTAGTTGGTTGAGAATTTTCAAGCCTCTTCAAGCTCAAAAGAAATTGTTTGCAGCTCAAATAGGGAAAAAAAAAACATGTAGAAAGAGGCACTACAAAGAGCACAAAGCATTAACGAAAGGTCACATGGACCACTGTAAAACAATGTTTGGTTTTCAATCCAACCACCCTTCAAATGTCTCTTTACTTCTGCACAGTGGACGAAAAATAATTGCTGGACTAGAAGATGGATTTATTCATCTTTATGGATATAAAACAATACAAAAATTGCCATCCTGGTGAAAGAAGTGAATCCCCCCCCAAACACACAAAATGCTTTTTAGATTTATAGATCAAATATTGGGAAACAATTGAAACTGGAAACCTATGCAGAAATAAAGGAAACAATATAAAACAGTATCTCCTGAGGATGCCGTGCCTCAGTGTCTAGAGCAGTATACATCCTCTCCAGACACTTGCACCCATGCTTACTGGAGAGGCAACTGTAAACAACAAACAAACAGGCTTGAGGCTGATTCATGAAGTGGGTTTGTGTTGCTGGACTTACAATGTCCTGTGTGATTCAGTCTTGAGTGTCTGGATAAATGTGGAAGGAGTTCTAGCTCGAATGAGTGGTACCAATGTTAAAATGCAAATTGTTTGACTAAGAACAGAGGACGGACAGAGAATTCTAGGGCTAGTAATTACTAAAAATTTTGTGCCCACCCCCTTCATAAACCTTCTGTCAACCTTGGACCAATCTCAACACCTTGCATTGCAACAGCAACAGATATGGCAGCAGCAGCATCCAGAGACCATAACCAACTTCAACAATGCATAAGAGAGAGTCTTTGGAATTTGGCTGTAAAAACATTTATCATTATGTATATTTTAAATATCAGGAACAGATTCCAAAGAAATAACTTTCAGTTCCATCATGCTTAGAAGGCATTTGATTTTGTGTTGATTCCTTTGCTGTGAATTTCTCTTAAGAAAGACCTTGCTTTAAAATCAGTGGCTTATAATACATAAAAATCTGGAAGTGCTGTTCCTCCAAGAAAAATGCTTTATGTTGCTTTTGAATGTCAGCATCCAGTTAGATAGAATGATGTGCCCTCCCCATCACAGCTTCTGCTGAGAATAGTCTTCAGAAAGACAGCTTGAAAGATCAAATGTCATCTTCAACTTCCTGAGCTGAGGGTCTGAAAGGACTTCCCCTAGAGATCTGAAGAATGACAAGAAAAGCATGGCATATGCTGAGGTTGGCTGTTTTCATGAAGGAAGAGCAACATGTAGAATTCTATAGACACTTGTGGAATTATTAAGTCTTCATTTCCTAGATTTTTGCTTTGATACACAAGCTTAATCAACATAGCATGTGAGTGGGATGGTCACTATGTCTGTGGCTGTGTCCATACCATTCTGTTAAGGTTAAATCCATTCAAGAAAGTTAAGATGACCATATAAATTCCACCCCACAGAGATCTCCATCCCAGCCCATCAACTGTTAGCTGTTGATCCACACTGCTTTGTTGTGATCAGGCAGATGGCTGTAGCACCACATGCTGTGAACCAAAGAGCTCTTGGACAGATGGGCAGGTGGGTTTAGTCAAGCTTGGTCACTGATGGGGAATTTTGAGTGAATTACATTAAGGCAGGGCTGGCAGGAAATAATTATCCTACCAAAAATTGTGACCTTTAGCCTGTACTTCAAGGAGAATGATTTCAGAATATCACAGACACAGTTATTTCTTTTAAATGTTTAGAAAGAAGAGGGACAGGTTAGCTGAGAGAAGCAAGGGAGGGGTCCAAATAGCAGTACTCCTAGGTACAGTGAAATATAGCATGCAGCATAGACATATCCTTCATGAATTGTTCATCTACTCTCCTTTTATAGTCATCTAATCAGCCAATTTGGTGATCTTTGCTAATCGCCTGTCTTGTAATGATCATCAGAGGAAAAATATGAGGTGCAGAGCAGTGGTAGCTAGCTATGTCTCTTTAATTAATGATTAGTATTTCTTTCTTTTTCTCCCATACTGCTTAACATAATAAGGCTCAAGCCATTAACTTTGTCAAGGCTGTTAACAGTTTGTCCTTGTCCAGAATGGCTGACTGATGCTTAGTCCACATGACCTATAGCAATGGGAAAACAGTTCCTGCACTTGAATGCTGCCTTGATTCCCTTCTCTCAAAATGAATATTGGCTTGCACTTCAAAACACAATAAAAACAAAACAATCCATATTGACGGGGGGTGAAATAGAAGAGAAATTATCATTTTGGGGTTGAACCAGGACTCTTCCAGATGGTCAAATGAGTCAGGAAGTTGCAGCATTTGTTGCTGTAGTTCTCAGTTTTTGTTTTTTAACAGAATGACATTTCCATTGTCACAGATTTTTTTCTGGCAATTCCTGGCACTAATTGCCACATTTTATTCCCACACTCATGTGAATTTCTTTTTAATTCCAAAACATATTGGAACAATATGTTCCCTTCTCCTCTCCTTCATCCGTTTGTTATTTTTTAATAATATTTCTGCATCTTCTCTCAGCCCATAAGGGCTCCTAAAGTGATGAACACATTAAAAAAACAAAAACAAAGATGAAAACAGTTTTAAAACACATTAAAATATTATTTAAAAACTCCTAAAAGCAGTTTAAAAATATCATCAGATCCAGTTTTAAAACAGTTAAAACAAGTTTCAAATACTGAATGCCATGTGAAACAGCACTGTTTTAGCTGCCCTCTGGAAGCTTAAGAAAGATGTAGCCAGTCTAGCTTCCTTTGGTAGGGTGTACCACAGATGAAGCTCAGCTACAGAGAAAACCCCGTTAAGCATACCCACCAACTTAACTTCACAAGATGTTGGGACATGCAACAGGGCCTCATAAGAAGATATCAAATTTCTTAGAGGCTCATATAGGTCCTTCAGATATCTTGGTCCCAAGTTGTTCAGGGTTTTGTGAGTCAACACAAGCACACTTGAATTGAGCCCAGAAACCAATTGTTCTTGCAGGGACTGTTCAGCCAAGAAAGACCAGAATCCCTGCAAAGCAATACCCTGAAGTCCCATGCCAGCCAGACAGCCCAGAAGGATAACAAAGTTGATGGTATCAAATGCTGCTGAAAGATCCAGGGGAACCAATAGGGACTCATTCTCTCTGTTCCACTTCATCCACCAAGGTGACCAAGGCTGTTTTTGTCCCCTGACCAGGCTTGAATCAGCTTGGAATGGGTCGAGATAATCTGTTTCATCCAAGAAAGCCTGCTGTTGCTATCACTCTCTCTAGGACCTTACTTAGAAAGGAAAGAGTAAATACTGGCCAATAGTTACTTAGGGAGGTGGAGTCCAATGCAGGCTTTTTTCAATAAAGGTCTTATAATTGCTTCTTTTAGAGAGGTTGGAACATAGCTGTCTTTCAAAGAAGTGTTTATAACCTGCATCACCCAACTGGCTAGTCCTCCTCTGGGAGCTTTATAGTGTGTGTGTGTGTGTGTGTGTGTGTGTGTGTGTGTGGAGAGAAAGAGATGCTAAAAGGCATCAGTTAAATGACACTTTTTTCAGTATAATGCTGAAATTAAGAAAATATTAAATAGGAAAGGAGAAGAAAATATTCCCTTGAAACTATAGGATCATCTCAGCAAGCCACACCCCCGTTTGAAATTCCTGTTGAAGACCCTAGCACAGATACAAAAAATTGCCACAAACACCCTCCCCCCAAAATGGAATGAATGGATAAAGAGGCAAAAACAACTGACAAAACCCAAGGAGCTATACCAGAAGAACTCACACGTCTTTAGCCCAGTCTGGTTAGGCAGTGTGGATTCTCCTTATCAATCAACTATCCCCCTCTCCCAGAGTCTACAGGCACTGAGGAAGCAAAAAATGAGACAGAAATTTCAATTTGATTCAATGTGTCTATTTTAGTTGGGACTAAAAGATATAGATTTAGACCTTGCTATATCTCAATTTAGAAAGGCAGAGCAACCAGTGCCATTTGCAGTTCCAGATGCAGTTAGGGAATGAGTCATAACAAATACACTAAAAATATTTTTTCAAATTATTTCATTCTCTAAAACATTACAGAATAGTTTTGAACTGCCCAAGACTCTTTGACCAACTTGAGTTTTCAGAAGAGAAAATCTGCAGCCATCAACAGCCACTGTTGGAGCTGTCTGTGAATGTGAGGTTAAATCTCTGTGACACAGGGCACAAGACCTGAATGCATGTGATGATTCTATTTTTATTATCAGCAGAGTAAGCTAAGGACAGACTAGACTTAATTAGTGTTATTCTTGTGACATTAAGAGTGCATAGCCAGGATTTTAAATGAAGGGCATCACCTATTGCTTGGTTTTGTGCTAGCAGAGGTATTCTATTTTGTTCACAAATTCTCTTTAAGCCCAGTGCAGTGCAGTTCAGTGCTTGAATTCAAGATGGAGTAGTTCCAGGTCAATAAGACTGACATCCTGGTCCTGAACATACAAAATGGAAATCAGTTTCTCTGATCTCTACTTAGACAAGAGAATCGTACTCTTATGGAAGGATAAACACATGCTGATCTCCTGCTGATAGAAGTTGTATTTGTCTTCTGTCTGTAGGAGCTCCTTTTTGTTATGAATGGATTGGCTTCCAAGATCACAGTATGCAAATATTGGTGCATGCCACTACCTGCTGTTTCAGTGATATTGTACAACAAGAACAAATTTGAAAGCAAGGAGCTGGCCAGGAAGAAAACTACTACAGGAAAAGCAGTTATGTATCTGTACCATTCTACTGGGTTCTGTGGCACTGTTATTCTAAATGAATATTGCAGACACACTTAATTTTGCAAGGGCTAGTTTTTCCAAATTAGGTAACAGAAACAGTAACAACAAATACAAACATATCCCAGATCTGAAGATATATACTGGTTCCATGTGTCAGCAAAGTATCATATAAGTATAGATAGTCAGCTGAACACATGTAGAGTAGAGAAAACTTTGCCTAGTACATAGCTATTGGATGCAGAAACTGTTAAAGTATTGTTATAAGGCAGTCAGAGACTTTTCTTGGAGAAAGTTAACTGCATACACACACATGACAGGAAAATAAACAGGAAATTATTCAGAAGAGAATCTTTTTGTTGCTTGTGCAGATGTAATGAAAACTCCTGTCTTCATATTTGTGCCCAAGTGCCAATATATATATATTATAAATATTATATAATATTTTTATATAAAAATAAAAAAGAAAGAAAGAAAAGAAAAAAGAAAAGAAAAAGCTAATGTATCTGTTTGTACCACTGCTAAGAGATATATCCCAATTGTTTCTCTTCAAACTATGTCTTGCATATGTATCTTGTACTATCCCCTCATGTTTGTATAAATCTCTGTCTATAGATGCTTTATTTGATGAATTTGAAGAAGTGGACTGCAGTCCATGAAAACTTATGTTGAAATGTGTTTGTCTGAAAGGTTCTGCTAGATCACTCTCCTCCTCTCCTTATGTTGAAACAGACTAACGGGACTATAATCCTGAAAAAAGCTAAGAAAATTCACACACATTTCCTCCAGCTAACCAGATATAGAAATCCAGTTTCCTGGACACATGAAACATTATTACATTCCTAGTCCATTAGATATTCTACATAAGGAAGTATCTGTCCCCTCTCTAGAGAGAAGGCAAAGAAAACACCTCAACAGATAGCTTGTACAGTTTAACCAACAAAAGCTTGCTTTCCTGAAGATATGGTGAAATTCACAGGTTGGGAAGTAGAGACAACCCCCACCCCGAATAGAAGAAAGAAGATTCTTTTTGAGGAAGGGTTTTTGAGCACAACTTTGCACCAGCTGAAAAGATGTTTAGGTTTTGCTGTCTTTGCCTTGCATGGGGTTACAGGAAACTCAAACAGAGAGAAAGAAGCTTGCTAAACTAACTTACGGTAGTCCTGTAAACAGCTTAGAATATATTTGTAGAAAGGGAAAGAGAGACTGTGCATCATGACAAAGGAAGCCCAACAGCTGCAGCCCTTGCCAATTTCCACAGAATACAACCCCCACAAGAATTTGCTCTGCTGTTCAACAAGGAAACCCATTACCTAAATCAAGCAGATAAGGACTTGAGTTGCTGTTTGCTGTGGAATAATAGCTCCATGGCCCTCTGACTCTCTTTCTGTCTAAAACAACACTTTAAGAGCAAACATTTCTCTTGCCATATATGCAAAAAACAGTATACAAATGCAAAAACTTCTCCAGAGGGTCAGAAACTATCTTATCTTTGTAAAGATGAAGATTTGTTTTTAGTGCTTTTCTCTAGTTTCCTCCCACTTCTCCCACAGCAGTCAAGAATTTCTGGTTGACTAAGCCCCAAAAGAAAGGGGGTGACTACCAAATCTTGTCTGATCTTGGAAGCTAAGCAGGGTCAGCTTTGGTTAGGGTTTGGATGGAAGACTAACAATGAATACCAAGACTTACAGGCTATATTTCAGAAGAAGGAACTGTCAAAAACACTTTTGAGTATGTCTTGCCTAAGAAATCCCTATGAAATTCATGGGGTCACCATAAGCCGATAGGCAACTTATAGGTACATAGAAATACAAACTCCAAAAGATGATCACAACAATGGAAAAGATGAATAAAAAGAGGGGAACTTAAATGATCAGGAGCTTAGAATTCCTTCAGTAATTTAAAACACAAGTTGGGTTCTGTTTTGTTTTTTGAAAAAAGAAACAATAAAGAGGAAGGAAATGACAGATGTTCATAAAATTGTACATGGTGTACAAAATGTTTTATGGAGGATAATTCTGAATTCCCACTCAGTGGGATAAACTGTTAGTCCATAAAAGTGACATGTTTTTCATCCCCAATTGTGATTATGGCTGCTGCACAGATACAGAAGGCAATGTGATGTTCAGTTGCTCAATGGGCAATACAGAGCATAATTACCTTCTGTTTATGTAGCACCTGCCATCTGAATAAACAGATTTCTGAAATACTCACTCTGTCTAATGGTGGGGCTGGCCCTGCTGGCAGCATTCTACTCTGATCCAGGATTCCATCTGTACTTCCCTCCTTGTGCTTCTCAGCAGGTCTCTCTCCATCTTATTGTACATCATTTCCTGCATCTCTTCAGTGGCCTTCTATTATTGCAAAATAATGTTTGGCTGTGAAGTGGCTGTTTCTTGGCACAAGGTGAACTTCAGAAGAATTAGGTGTGACAACATACGCATATTAAATACCAAAATATAGCAACCTCACAATGAGTCTCCATTCCTCTGCATGTAATATTTATTTATTTATGGTATTTCTGTATCCACTCTCAAACCATAAGGGCTCTGAAAAGGATGAACAAATAAAAACCAATGAAAACAATACAAAGATAAAAACGTTTAAAAAGCACATTAAAATACTCTTTTAGAACAATCCTAGAATCCAGTTTTGAAGCAGTTAAAAAAGCACTTTCAAACATGAATTCCATGTGAAACAGCACTGTTTTGTGTGCTGGCTGGAAGTTTAAAAAAAGATGGAGCCAACCTTATTCTTTAGGTAAGGAGTTCCACAGTTGTGGTGCTGGTACAGAGAAAGCCCTGTTACATGTACACAATAGCTCATTAAGTACCAAAGCAGCTGCACTGGAGGAGATTGAGCTGATGTAGTAGACACAGAAAGGAGTCATTTCCTGCCCTCACTGCTGCAAAGTTTTGCTTCTGTGATGTCAGTCCACAGTGTGTTTCTTGTGGGTTCATGTTCTTCATATCATCCAGGAATATAAACAGCATTCACAACATTTCTTATCCTTGATGACAGCCAGCCAGCCAGCCCGTTAAGAAATCAGTTTCTAACATGAGAATGAGACCCAATAGATCTGCCTTCATCCAAGTCATAAGGACTTCCATAAATTCACCAAGAAAACTTCTGTGTGAAATTTCTGTGTTATTCCCTTTTTGTGTTATTCCTCCCTGTGTGTGCATACAGTCAGTGAGACTAAACAGACTCCTTGACTGGTAAAAAAGACACAGACAACTCACCTGATATTTCTGATTTATAAAGGTTCATTCAACAAGCTGGCAGGTATCACAATTTGTACAAATGAATAAAGACTCCAGTAGTTGCAAATAGTAACTATGACCAGAAATAAAGTGCAAATATTGACACAAATTCATAACACCACTATAAGAATTTGTGCTTCTGTTTCCCGCTACATACATCAGTGGAGAACTATTACCTATTTCAAAGTGATTGGCACCTAAATTCCTGCTCTTTGTGGTATACCACTGTTCTTCTTGAACTCACTCTTGGTTGTTTTCCTTGTTTCATTAAACTGTTGGCCCTTCACATTCACTGTGTGTCTGTGTCTGTCTGTGGGAGGGGAGCCGAGACATGGTGGGGACAAGCCAGGTCAGAGTCCAAACCAAGTCAGAGAAAGGAGAGAGAAGAGAAGTTGGCGTGGTGGCCCTAGACTTCATCTCTCACACCCATCTCCTTACTTGGGGGAGAGGGGCATTAGGACAGGGTTTGTGGTGCTGAGTAATTGGACTATAATCTGTCCTTAGCCAGCTAGGCAGTGGCAGTTGGAAGAGCAGGAGGAGGAGGAAAAGGGCCAGAGGTAGGTTTTTAATGGGTTCTGAGGCCTGATCAGAGCTTCTGAGAGGGAAGTCTCCCTCAGAAAAGAAGTACCTGAGTTAGGGGTGGGGGGAGTAGCAAGAGTTGAAGAAACTCGTAAATAATCAAATCTGTGAAAATCAAACCTGCAAATGTGGAGGGCTGACTGTGTATCTTTGCCTATTTTATTATATAATCTGTGCACTTTGACAGAATTTTTCAAAGCAGAATTTGGCTAACTTTTGGTTTTTGCACATATCTCATATATAAGCCCTCTTTGGAATCATGAATGCTAGTGGAGAAATTCTATAATAAGAACTTAGACACAGCTGTATATAGTAGAAAAACACATTCAGAAGTAATCCAATGAAGTGGTCATGTATTGTGTATAATGTTTGCTATATGTGTCCATTTACCTGAATTATGTATCATGGTTGGGCACAAAAGGTATAGAGCACATTAGACTCAAAAGCCAACATCTTGCTAGCAGTTAACAGCTAGAAAACTAAACTTACTTCCCTGTCCATTTCAGCATTTGTACCATCTGAGAAAACAGTTTTTCCAGTCCTCTAAAGCAAGGCTTTCACTCTGGAATTCTGAGGAAGTAGTCAGGAAGCTACAGCAGGTGGGTGGAATATTCTACCCAATTATACTGATGGAAGCAGCTTTGTCATCAGAATGAACCTATTAGATCCCGGTCATTCACAAACCAGAGAAAAGGTGGGTTTTTATCACAAGATAATGATAGGGAGGCACTAAGAATTTATCTTAAGGAGCCTGCATGCAATACTCTAGTTTTGACTCTGGTCTTTGCCTGACATAGTTCAGTCCCACTATGTGTTATGCATGGAAAGAATATTCAAAAATATTCAAAAAGGGTTAAAAAAAACAGTTTCTCAAATATCAAGAAATCCTGACAAGGATCATGGGTCTTTGCAGTTCAGGATATATTCTACACAAGATTTGCATGTGGCTCTTTTATGTAATGAACAACATTTTTATGCAGAAAATTTTTGTACATAAACATTACTTTCTGTGTAGAAAATGTTGTTTCCTGTGAGAAAATATTGCTTTCTGTACAAAAATGCCAAATGCAAATATTGACCAGAATTTGCAACTTGTGGTTTAGTCATTGAAAATTGCACAGCTTTGGAAAACTTGCTTGCAGTGAGAAGAAAATTGTTAAAATCACTTACTACTTTCTTCAAAGAGAAAATTATCCAAGAATCACATATCTGCAGCATGTGGCACTGGTCTCTCTCTCTCTCTCTCTCGGGGCATGCAGAAGTGTGTATATGCTACCTTTTTTGCTGCCAGAAGGTTGTGAAATGTTTTCTTAATAAACGGAAAACTTTTTATTATCACTCTCTCTGAGTGCTGAGCTCACAGCAGAAATCTGTCAATGTATGGGCACCTGAGGAATACTCCACCCTTAGAACTCACAAGCAAAGAAGAAATACTACAGTTGACATGGTCCTTAAATTCAGCATGCAGCTCTTTGAAGTTTCTTTTGCTGACACTACACAAAAATGGAAATGAAGAGCTGTCTCCTTAAATGTACTAAGCCAAAGCACCCTGCATCTGCCTTCACTCCTCTGTCTGTTTGGTTCAGAAAAGTGTTGGATCTGACTGGTTTGCTCTTCTTTTCAAAAGCCACCCTTTTCGGATTAGTAAAGCATCACACACATATGTGGAACCCTACCTTTTCTGTGGAATAGAGTTACACAGATACAATGGATTTCCTTCATGAAAAATCTAAAAAAATAAAATAAACATCAGGCCTGGCTCATTACCCCTCCTTTTCTATTGTCTGATATGGATACATATTCTAATGATTGTTCTTCATTGCAAATGTTTTTCTTTTTTTCTAGCAATTTGGAATGTTTGTACTTTATTTAGTGTACTCAAAAATATACTGAGGACTGGAAAAAAATGATTGCAATTGCATAGAGTTCTCTAATCTGATTCAGGGTTTTTGCAAATATTTGCATAGGAGAAAATGCACTGTGAAGATAATGAATCTCTCCAGCTCGTCTGAAATAATTCCTTACGTGCATTCTTTTGAATATTTTTATGCAATCATGTGTAAATGCAAGACAGAAGAAATATTTTAATCTAATGACTTGAGCCTGTCCTCTAGTGGTCTGCATAGAATCAAATTTAAGGTGAGTCTTGGGTAGCCCTGTGCTATTCTACAACAGTTGCAACTGATTATCAAATGGTGTGAAGTAATTTGACAATTATTGCTTTGTTGCCTTCATTTTTTAAAAAAATTAATATATAAAATAAGAAGCCAGTGCTATATGAAAGTCAAAATCAATGCAGTGAAACAATAGAATAATGGAATCTTAGAGCTGGAAGGGACCAAAAGGCTCATCCTGTCCAACCCCTTGCTATGCAGGAATATACAACTTAAGAATCACTGAAAGACGCACATCAAACCTCTGTTTAAGAACCTCCAAAGATGTTCACCCTTCAGTACAGACTATTCCACTGTCAAACAGCTTTCACACTAAAAAGATCTTGGAATCTCTTTTCTTGTACTTTTAATCCATTGCCTTGTGTTTTAGTCTCTGCAGCATCAGGAAACAAGCTGGCACCATCTTCCACATGACATTCCTTTATATATGTAAAGATGACTATCATGTCACCTCTTCTATTCTCCAGGCTAAACACACTAAGATCCCTAAGTTGTTCCTCATAAGGCTTGGTTTCCAGACCTTTGATAATTTTGGTCACTATTCTCCAGACATGTTCTACTGGTTGATATCCTTCTTAAACTGTGGTGCCCAGAACTGGACACTGTGTTTCAGATGAGGTCTGACCAAAGCAGAATAAACTACCACGTCCTTTGATCTGGACAGTATAGTTCTGTTGATGCAGCCCAGAATTGCATTGTCTTTTTGGGTTGCAGCATCACACTGTTGACTCGTGTTTAACTTGTTGTCTACTAAGATATCTGGATCCTTTTCTCATGTACTGCTTTCAAGCCATGTGCCACTCATCCTATATTTGTGCATTTCATTTTTCATTTCATAATGCTTTATATCTATCCATGTTGAAATTCATTTTATTAGTTTTGACCAGCTCTGCAATCTGTCATGTTCACTTTAAATTCTGTTCCTGTCTGCTGGGTATTTAATCCCTCCCCCTAATTTGGTGCCATCCGCAAATTTGATAAGCAGGCCTTCTATTCCGTCATCTAAGCCATTTCTAAATAAGCCAAACAACAATAGATTGTCTCATAAAGATTGTTCCATGTAGCAGCTTCATGTTTTTTCATACTTACCTTTTTAAGTTTTTGTATCAAAATTTGATATCATTCATTGCAAATCATAGGATTAGCAAATACAACTATATCTGAAAGAGTCACATAAAGTTTAGGTGTACTCCCCAGATACACACACGCGCGCACACACACAACTTGTATGCTTGTCTCTTTTTGGATGGTAGTGGGGGCTATCTCAATCCCCATATACCCCATCCAAAACCTTCTCTGTGTGAGCTATGGAGTGCTGAGAAGGGACCCTTCTGCTACTGTTTACTGCTGGCAAAGGAAAGGAGGAGTGGGGTGATGCAGAGGATGAAGAAACAGCTGTTTCAGCTCAAAGAGGGGGAAAAAGAAAGAAGCCAAAGTACATTCCCAGATAGAATGAACTTATCTTTCCTTTCTCTTCAGAACTGACACCAGTCATATCTTACTTCTTTAAGTTGTTTCTGCCCTTCCTCACCTACCTACTGCTAAGCAGAAATGGCCCCATTTAGCCCTGACAGTTGTCAAGGCAGGAGAGGGATATATAACTGGATCAATGGAGTGTTATATTCCAACAGAATGGTGCAGACCTCAACCCTTGTTTTCATCCTTGAGCTGGCTATCTAAATTATCATAGTGGCCAGGGATGCATTTAATAATGGAATCACAGAGTTGTTGGGATCACAGGGGCCATCTTGTCCAACACCCTGCCATGTAAGAATACATAGTTAAAGCAGTCTTGAGAAATGGACATCCAATCACCCTCCAAGGCTATCTATTCCATCATCAATCATGTATACTGTCAGGAAATTGTTCCTAAAATTTAGATATTTCTTTTCTTCTAAACTGAATCCATTCATTTTTGTCCAAGGCCATTTCTGCACTACACTCTTATGGCGCGGCCCCTCCCGAAACTGCAAACACCAGGATTCCATAGGATGTGGAAAGTGGAATAATTGCACCATAAGAGTGTAGTGCGGAAATGGCCCAAGTATCCAGAGTAGCAGAAAACAAAATTTACTTCGCCTTCAACATGATATCACTTCAATTATTTAGAGATGGCAGTGTGATAGATAATGGCTCAGAAGTCAATCAGCAATTGATTGTGCCAGAAACAGAGCAAGTGATAGACCAAACTATCTTGGAAACACCCCCATCAGCTGAAAGACAAGCTGAGACAGAGGCCCTTTTCGCACCTTACCTCATCATGGCAGTGGGGAGTGGAGCTCGTGTGAGCAGCCGCTTGTGCGAGCTGCTCACAACAGCCCTTCTTGCCTCCCACATCGGCTTCCTCGTAGTGCGACCGTCACACTCGCGCCCCGTCTCTTCCTTCTGCAGCACAGTCTGGGAGCTGTAGGCTTCGCTGGGGGAAGGAAGCGCTACTGCCCCTGCTCGCCGAAGCACCACACGCAGGTAAATGCGCGAGGGCACCGCGAGCATTGCGCGAGCACGCAGTATTTTTGGCTTACAGTCGAAAATAAAAAAATGCGCACTCACCCTGCTTCAGCCTCGTGAGCATCATAAACAATAAAATATACACTTACAGATCTTTCAATACAGCATATTTAAAAACCATTTCTTGTTGCTGGTCTGTTTCCATATTATTACAAAACTAGACAAGGACTGTTATTTATTTTTAAAATATATATTTACCTGGAGGAATTTTCTAATTAGCAGATGTTTGGTTATGCCTATTAATCTAGCTGAAAACAGTATTTTACATTTCCAGGTTCTTTGCTGATTTGTACTCTACATTCAGGATAGATTCTTGAGAAATAATTGAGGCATACAATTGTATGGTTTTGGTATATGAATTTCGCTTTATTCATCCTGAGAATGCAGACAAGCCATTTGGAGATGTGAGGCCAAGCACTTGCTTTTTAGACCAATTTATATCCTAGAACTGACGAAGTAGGTCTGGCCAGTTGGGTTCTGGAGATTTTAGACACTTTTTAAGTGGACAGAGGTGGTCTATCTCTTATAATAAGCAGCTTTTAGACTACTGTTGAAGAGACATTTGGTAGACTTCAGTACTTTAATAACTACGGACTTGTTTTTCATCTTAAAGCAAGTGATACCAACATAATTACAGAGATTCTTGGGTAGAGCTCATTACCTGGATCCATCCCAAGCTGAGTTCAAGCCTGGTTATGGGCAGGAATAACCTTGGTTGCCTGAGTGAATATGCTTCTTCCCAGAATTTGACATTCTCAGTGAACACCATATTGCATATTCACCATCCCAAGATGTGAGTATGCAAGACTGAGGTTTTTCAGGAGCACCACCTCAGTTACTGCATGGCTTTTGGCCAGTCTTTGGCTTGGCTTTTTGGATTGCTCTAACTTTTTCTTTGAAGAATACTGGAAACAAAGTTCAAGTGCTTTAATCTATTTTTAAAGAATTTTTGTATCTGTTGCACATCACTTTGGGAGTTCTGGCAGACAAATGGGTTATAAATACACACTTTAAATAAATAAATGCTTATGAAGTGTAATAAAGGATATAAAAAGGGATATATCAACCCCCAGACACTATAGTACTGTTGATATAACAGATTTCTGAAGTTATTACTTACCCAGACAAATGAGAGAAATGGGAGGGATGGGATTACAGACTGCTATACTCCGTCTTCCCCTTGATACTTCTCCCCCTACCTCCAGAAAACTATAGCAAACCCAAAACTGGCATACTTAACCACCTTAAAACTCCAGCAACCCTGGAACTGGCAAAGTCAATTCCCTCTCATTGTGACTCATGGGAGAGAATGAAGAAGAAAAGACCACTCATACCTCCTACCCTATAGGTTTTTCAAGTAGGAAATGTTCTGTTGTGCCCTCCCCTTTTACCCTGAATTATCTAGGATTGTTCTGCCATTCTGTGTATATGTGTGTAACGGAGGGATCGACTCTGGTTATCTAATAATAATTCAAAGGATAGCCTGTTGAATACTTTTTTTAAAAAAAAAATCAGATACATTTTACTGCTCCATCTTGTCATAAATAATATTGCATGCCAAGTCTGATAACTACTCTGTTCTTTATTGTTAAAGGTTAAGGGACTGCAAAGTCTATAGAGGCGACTCCAGGGAAAATGGCTTGAGAAACTCAAGAAGTATCTCAGGGAAAGAGGTCGCTGAATAAAAGGAGTTTTAGGAAAAGGGGGAGAATATATGATAGTAGTAAAAAAAAAAATCTAGCACCAGCTTTCAGACTAATAGATTTATTTTAGCATGAGTTTTATAGATATCAATCTACTTCTTCAGACACATGCATGAAGTGATATTAAAACCACAGGGATTATTAAGCATAGTTACATAGTTGTGGGAGAGGGACAGAATGTAATGGGATATAGAAAGTTGCAAATTGTGACCCAGGCCATAAATCTTCAAAGAGTTGTATAAGATAATATAGATTCTTCAGATAGCTGGTCTGCTAGTGTTGAAGTATGAAAGCCATAAATCTACTTACTAAAAGTCAGTTTCCTTGAAATAAAAACTTTTTCTCAGAATTCTTTTGTTATATGTGCAGTTGTGGAGACTTGGATGTAATAGACAGAGAGACAGAGAGACAGAGAAAGAGTGTGTCTATCTATCTATCTTTCTATCTATCTATCTATCTATCTATCTATCTATCTATCTATTGAGAGGATGCTAAGAAACCACTAGAAAGTAATTATAAAAGTGGATCTGATAGACTTCATAATATATGACACTTATAATAATCCATCAAATCTGCTTGTGGAGTAGGAATAGAAAGAATATTCCTCAATATTCAGTAAATGGTCAAAATGCATGGGTTTTTTGAATTGTGACAAACCTTGATTAGAAGAATGAGAAGGCAGATGAGACAGCTTCCTGGACAGCACTTTCTGTGCAGAAAATAGTATTTCTATGCAGAAATATTATCTGTGAAAAAAAACCCGTTTCTCATGCAGTTGTTGCTATAATTGAGGGCTTATTTGGTGCAAAATTTTCATGTGGTTGATTTACATAGAAAAAAGTATTTCTGTGCAGGAAACAGCTTTTTATAACACAGAAAATGGTATTTTCTAAGCAAAACAACCACCTGCAAGTTTCTGCATAGGAGAAGTTCTGAATTGTGCATAGGTTTGAAAACTTCATTTTTAATATATATATATATTCTCACTGCTGAAAGAAAATTGCTTCATTTCTCCCTTCAAGAAGGAAATTCGTGGCGAAAGGGAAGAAGAGGGGAGATGATTCAGACCATAGAGAAGCAGCTGGTCTCTATTTGGTTGTGGCAGAGGAGAAAAAAATGTGGATCCACGCTCAAAAGGAATGCACTCACATTTTCCTCTCCCTAGCACCTCAGAGCAGCCAGTTCATCATGGCCTGAATTTCCTCTCTCTTCTTCTTCCTCATCCCTCTGGTAAGAAAGAAAAGCTGCAGTTACTCCAGTGCTTGATGCCTACCAGATGTGGGAAGTTTCTGGGTGTAATTCAAAAGGAAGCGCTCTGCATTCCATCCAAAAAGAAACTTAGGCCCTTTCCACACGTGGGCAAAGAAACGGCCGGAAACACGCTGAAACGGAGCTTACCTTAAACCGGATAAGTCCGTCACCAGTGGAGCAGCATGTTTTCGCTGCTCCACACTCATCGGCGTCCCGCAGCATCCTGCAGCGCCCAAAATGGCGGCTGATGACTGGCGGAGGCTCTCCATCAACCGAAGAACCTCGCCAGCCGGAAATCCCACCCCCGGCAGATCTGCAGGCACACCCTTGCACGCACCTGCAAATCTACACCGGGCACTGCGACGCAGCTGCACGGGGCTGCACACCCCGTGCCTTTTAAAAACCACATAAAAAGTGGTTTTTAAAAAGCATGCGGTGCTGCCACTTCCAGTCGCCCTACCGTGGATTGGGGTGTGGAATTACGCAAAAGTAGTCCACCCCAATCCACTTTATGATCTAGATGACCTCCGTCAGAGGTCGCTCTACACCGTTTTTTAACCCCCGTGTGGAAAGGGCCTTAGTCCACTTATACATGCATACATTGGGATGTCAGCCTTAGTGTAATGGATTGGTTAGATTAGGGCTTCAGAGATCTAGTGTGTCATGAAACACTGATCTTAGGTCGGTCACTCTTTTTCATCCTGACTTACCTCACATATTTGCTGTGGAGAGCACAGTGGAGAGAACGAGAGCCATGTATGTTGTCCTGAGCCAATTGGAAGAAAGGTGAAATATTAACTGAAACTGAAAACAAAAATTAAATTAAAAGAAAATCCAGATGCAGAAAGAAAACTAACACATTTTAAATAGTAAGATAATCTAAATGATGTGATGTATCATGAGAATCTGCTACTTGATGATGATTTCTATCCTATCTTTCTCCCAAAGTTCTTTAAACACAGCTAAAACAATACAAAAAGTGAACATTGAACTGGGATTAAACTAATGACAATATTAAAATAATACAAAACTACACTTAAGATACAATACCATTAAAAGATAAAAAGTAATTAAAATGAAGTCTTACTTCATAAATCTCATTGGGAATGCCCAATCATTTGGCTACATCTAAAGTATTTTTGTAGATAGCTGTAAGAACCACTGACCATATACTAGAAGCTCTTTAAAACATTATTGTAAACACTAGCCATATATAAGAATAATACCAAGAATAATACAGTTTGCAGAGTTTGAGGAAGAATAATATAAGAATAATACAGTTTGCAGAGGTTGAGGAACTAAAGCTTTTGGACTCCAGGCTTCCTCTACTTATTTGGAAGGCAGGGGACCTTAGAGATGTCAAAAAAGTAGAAATCTTCAAAAAATGGAATGCACCACAAATAGACTTGGCTGCCCTCTGCTTCTCTGACAGTACCCCCAGATTTGCTGCCTGGCACTCTACTGGAGTTCAAGCCCCCAAACCCCCCACCCATGCTTCTTCCCATGGCAGTGGCTGTGATAGTGACTCCCCCTTCTCCATTTTGACACCTGAGCTGGCCCCACACTGCCACCGTCACAGTGCTTCTGAGGAGCCATGAAGGCTTTTCTGCCAGGGTAAACATTGAGGAGAGAAAGGGAACAGTCATAAGTAGGGGAAAAAAGTATTGACTTAAAGCAAGATGAGGAGGAAGTGTCAGTGCTCTAAGTCTGCTCCCCCATTCAGCACCATTCTCCTCAAACGTCCTTTCTGCCCAGTGAAATATAATGGTGCCAGGGCTCTGGTTCCCACCACCCAAGTGCCCATTGGCTTCAGGATAGTACTGTGATACCTTATTGGCAGATGGAGTGTGTGCCCAGACCTTACAGTAGTTTGTTTGGACCACACTACCTCTGGGAGCTTCTCTGTTATTTTCCCTTCCCACATTCTTTGAGCTGAATCCACAGGAAATTGAAGCTGCTTCCTCCCTCTGTCTCCCAGAGTGCAACCAGACAGAGAGGAGAGGGATGGTTAGAGATTACAGCCAAAACCCATATATTGGATGCATGGCCGAAAGAGTGGACCATGAGTCAAATATATGGGTTCTGGTTGCAATTGAAAAGAGCAGATCATCAAAAAGCAGACTGTTGAAACTTGGGAGATGCTTGTAGAACTCTCCGAAGCACCCAGCTAGTGAAAGTCCAGAAATGTAACTTTGACAAGCTCTGGTTATTTGTTCACATTTTCACTAGCAATTTAAAAGAAAATAAGCATGCTGAAAAGAAGAGGAAGAATTTAACTTCACCATATATCGTAGTCATTCTGAGGACATCCACTCGGTTAAGATAGTGTTTTAAAATGGGAAAGCAAGAAGAAGAAGGACATGGTGTTTTCAGAAATGTCTTGCCTAACTTGAATTAGCAAATTAAAATATAAATTAAAATTTCTTCCTCTCCCCCACCTCCTTGGATGTAAAACACTGTGAAGATAAACTTCAAAGGTTTGTGATGGTTGCCTCATATTCTCTAAGGGGATTTCTGAGCACCATGATAATGTGGAACTATAAGATTAAAAGAAGTACTGTGAAAGCTTCACAGAGCTATTATACATGTATATTTTGCATTAATATCAAACACTTGAATAAATGTACAGACCTAGGCAAAAAATAATAATAAAATAAAAATCAATTACCAGTGTGCTGGAAGAGACTATGGGCTCTGAAGAACCTTTGTTAAATTGGAGGAAGCAAATTCCTAATTGAAATCTGGGAATACTTCTTTTTTCCTTCAATTTTTTTGTAACAAGCAGTTTTCTGTTGTGATAATAACAAATAACACTATTGACAGTTGTAGATCTACTGCTTGCATCAAATGAAATCCTATGATCAACATGTCCAGTCATTTCTGGAGTTAGGATACTGTACTGTTTTGTGTGACCGTCATTTTGATGGTTTGGAACAGTATGAGGAGACGAAGTACCTTTTCCTTTCCTGCCAAATAATCATCCTGAGGACCTTAATGGGCTTTAAGGTGCAATAGAAATTTAAATAAATAAAATTCAGGCATGATCCACTCCAAAGTAAATGTTTTTATAGTATAATTCTTCGTATGTCTACCTAACAATAAATCTCATTGAATCTTCGGTAAGCATGTATATGACTTTGGCCATTTCCGCACTACAGTGTTAAACTGCCGCTATTCCACTTTCAATGCCCTGTGGAATTCTGGGTTTTGTAGTTTATTGAGACCAAAGAGCTCTTTGGCTGAGAATTTGAAGTGCCCTTCCCTAAACTACAAACCCCAGAATTCAATAGGAGGTTGATAGTGGAATAGCAGCACTTTAACACTGTAGTGCGGAAATGGTCTTATTTCTTGTTTGTTTATTAAATAAATATTCCATGTCAGAAAAGGCACTCAAGATAGCCAACATTTATAAAATTGAAATAAAACAAATGTAATTAATGCATGTGAACAGTTTTAAAACATAATTAAAACACATCAGTAAAAAAATCAATGAAAACACGTAAACCCCTCTCAACAGCAATAGAGTTTAAAATGTCAAAGGCTTGTCTCAAACAAAATTGCCTTTGCCTGTGAGTGGAAGGATGACAGAGAAGGGGCCAGCTAAGCTTGCCCAGATGAGGAATTCTAAGGGCTGGGAATATCTCCCAAGGCAAGTGTTCTGTCACATCTTCACCAAACTTTCCTCTGATGGTGGCAGGAGAGAAGGGTTGACATTTCCCCTGATTATTGTGAAAGACTGAATGATGTGTTTAATCCTGTCATAGTAGCTAAAGAGGGTTATAAAGTGCTTAGCTTATCTGAATTTATCTATTTAGTTTGATTTTTCCAACTCTCTTTTCTAGTCAAAGGTTCAAGGGTTTAATAATCAGAAACAATCAATCAAGGCTGCTTTATACTGGATTGTTCAATTTTTTTTATTTCACTTTTTTGATATATATCATATATATAACCTTACCTCTTGGACAGTCATAAACTAAGCTAAAAATTGTACAGTATAAAACATAATGAAACAATGTAAACACTTAAAATGTTTTGAAGATAAAATACTAAAACCAAAGGGAAAAAAAAAACTAAGTATGTTTATGTGATAAAGAAATTCAGTTGTATTTGAACCATGAGCTAGCCACTAAGTGATGAATATACAGATCATTTGCAGGAATGTGCATGAAATCTCCATTGAATATCTTCACAGAACAAAATTAGGAAATGAGAACAGTAGAGGAAAGACTCTTTGCTTATAACCAGCAATACGAAAAGGCTAACTTTGCTTTCTAAGGGATATTCAGAAATAGAGTCATAGGATCATACAATTAGAAGGGGCTAACTAGCCCAAATCTTTGTGAGGAATCCATCATTAAAGCATGCATGAAAGGTGGCTATCTAACTTCTGTTTAAAAACCTCCAATAAAGGAGAGTCTGCTACCTCCCAAGATTTCACAACTAAACAGTTCTTATCAGGGTTGGTGGGCATGAACCTTTAAAAGAAGCATGCAGAAACTTTTGCTTGTGGAGATGTGCCAGCACCATCTGGACTTCTTCCATTACCATATTTTTGCTCCATACATTGCAATTCACACTCCTCCTTAACACACTCAATGTGACCCTAAACACGAGTTATTATGTTGTATGATTTATATTTAAGTACTATTTTGCTCTTCTCCTAGTATGTTTTGGAAACTGGAAGTAGCCAACCTATCAGAGAAGAAGAAGATTCCCAAAGACCTGGGAAGAGGAAAAATGAGCATTGGACTCTCAAAGTTTTCCCATTCTCCTCCAAAAGGAGAAAATTATCAAATTAAGCAAGCTACCAAGACTTCTGGTGTAGGACATGAGTATGACATTTCTCTTGCTTGTTATAGAGATTATAATAGAACAAAGAAGAAAGATGTAGTAAAACTAGCAAGACCCAAGCCTGTTAGAAATTGAGAGACCAAGGCCAGAACCTACTGAATGTAGATGGTGAGAGAACTGCTGCAGTTACTTGCAATAGTTATGGTATGTTTGTGTTCTTTCCAAAGGATGTGGATAGCTACACATGTCTCACATGCAGATTGGTTGCCCTGTGGGAAGAGAAGATCCAGCAACTTGAGGTCCATGTATCTACTCTTAGGGAACATGAGTTTTCCTTGGACAGAGTGAGTAGATTGTCCTGGATGAGGAACACACAGGAGGTGTCTCTGAGGAGGAAGTCAATTACCAAACACAGGAGGTAGGCATTGGGAGGAATGTGACACAAAGAAGCAGAAGGACCAGGATCATTCTGAATCTGGAGCTACAGAACTGATTCAAATCTCTCTCCCTTATCAGTGATGATGAGGAACAGGAACATGAGTGTCAGTCCTTAGAGAATGTTCAGGTGACCTTGGAAGACATGGAAGGGGTCCTGAGCACAATCTTCAGGAGATCATGGAGGATTAGGAGTGGAAGAGCCTTGACGCACAGGATGAAGGACATGGCCCAGGAAGAGAGAGAAATGAATAGCTATCTTTGCAGATGGTTCTGCTGGAAGCAATTTGGTTCTTGGACCATGATTTGTGGTTTCATGAACCTGGATTTCGTGCAAATGATGGGTTGCACTTCACAGCAACTGGCAGGAACTTTTTTGCTGAGAGTCTCACCAACCTGATCAAGAAGGCTTTAAACTGAGATATGTGCAGGAGGGAGATAGCGATATTGTGACAGGAATTCTTCAAGTGCTGAAGATAATAGCCTGAATATTATAGGGAGAACTGGGTAAACAGTATAAGAACCCAAAACTGGGATTTAAAGAAAGCCTTTAATAAGCAGCTAGAAGGAATGACCCATGGTCTTAGGTGTTTCTATGTTAATGCAAAGAGCATGAGAAATAAGCAAGAGGAACGGGAACTCTTAACAGCACAAAGCGGTATCACTGAAAGTTGGTGGGATGAATCTCATGACTGGAATGTAGTAATAGAGGGATATAACCTATTTCAGAGAAATAGACCAAACAGGAGAGGAGGAAGAGCATTATGTGTCAAGGATGTCTACACCTGAGAAGAAATCAATGACTTAAATCTCAGAAGGCAGGTTGATAGCATCAGGATAAAAATGAAAGGGGAGAGAAACAAAAGCAGTATCATTGTTGAGGTCTACTACAGACTTTCAAGCCATACTGAGGGTTTGGGTGATGGTTTCCTGGAGCAGATGATCAAATAATTTGAAAGGAGAGATGTAGTAGTTAAGGAAGATTTCAATTATTCTGATATTTGTTGGAGGTCGAACTCTGCCAAGAAAATAAGGTTTAATAAATTCCTCACTTGCCTTGCAGACAATTTCATTCTTCAGGAGGTTGAAGGGCACCAGTTGTTTTAGGTCTGGTCCTAACCAACAGTGATGATCTGGCTAATGGTGCAGAAATGGCAGGATCGTTAGGTGGAAGTGATCGTGTTCTCCTGGAATGTGTTACATAGTGGAAAAGAGAAGCCAAGCATAGTCAGACATGCATTCTAGACTTTAGGAAAGCTAATTTCAATAAATTTAGAGAAATACTGGGTGTGATCCTATGGTCAGCAATACTGAAAGAGAAAGGAGTACAGGATGAATTAATGGATGGATGGATGGATGGATGGATGGGAGTTCTTAAAAGTGAGATACTAAAGGCAGAATTTCAAACAGTTCCCATGAGGAAGTAGAATGGGAGGTGTCTAAAGAAACCAGGATGGATGTCTGAAGAAATTTAAACTGAGCTTAGATGTAAAAGATACATGTACAAGAAAGGGAAAAAGGGGGAAATCACTAAAGAGGAATTCAAAAAAAAAAGGCAGTACGTGTAGGGAGAATGTGAGAAACAGTGAAATGTAAAACATACTTAGGCTTTCTAGGGAGATTAAAAACCAATAAAAAGACCTTTTTTTTTTTTATGACTTTCGCAACCTAACTTTCAGAATTTACCAAGTCTAGCAGAATATGGTCAATATTGTTTGTGTGGTTAAAATACATATTGTGTATCACCCAAACTAATATGTCTTTATGTGTCACCAAACCTAATAGGTAGACTGTTCTAAAAGAAATATTTGTTCATCTTGATAAGAACTAAATCCCAGTGTTCCCATTTCTTGGTGACCATTAAAACTAGCCTTATCTATTTAATTAAAAGCAAGCTTCACTATAGAAAGGCAAACAACTTAACATAATATGTTTCTGCATCTCAGGGGAGAAGAAAAGTACTTATCTTTACTGCACTAATTGCTGCAGTTAGGATTTTGTTCAAAACCAATTGATACTTTCAAAGAGTACAGATGTGACAGATGCAAGAGAAGGGTAAAGAGAAGAGCTTTCAGTTCCACAGATAAATCATGTTATTTAAATGTAAATTCATTGTTATTCTAAGAGAAATTACTCATTTGACACATTAATCCAATACCAAAAAATTCTTTGTAGAGTTATGTTTGTTTAATAATTCACTGTTTTACAACTTTTTAGTTAATTCTATCACAGAGAATTGGAGCTATATGTGTTTAAACAGGAAGAATTAATACCTTGTCTACATAATACAGCAGAATGCATGATGAACATTGCAGAGTCTTGTTAAACAATAATTTGATTTAAATATATGCAGCTGCTTGATAACACATTGCTTCATAGGGTTACGATAGTCCAGGGACAATGGACATGCAAACAAACAACACATGTTCTGCTTGCTGGGTCAAGTGAAGACTTGACGGCATGACTAGATGTAGGGCTTGGAAAGTTCATGATAACATGATAAAGTAATCCATAAGAGAACAAGGGTAAGATGATGTACTGCAGTGGTTCTCAACCTTCCTAATGCCGCGACCCTTTAATACAGTTCCTCATGTTGTGGTGACCCCCAACCATAAAATTATTTATTTATTATTTACAATTCCTCCCCCCCCCGGCAAAGGCCGCCTTGCCAGCCAGGAACGGGGAGGGGGCGCGGGCAGGGAGAGAAAGAGGAGCCACATGACTCCCCCGGAAAAAAACCCTGAGAACCCCCCGGGCTCTGCTTCTGCTTCACTCTCGTTTCCGCTGGGGGGGCAGTGTGGGAAAAGTTTCCAGAGTGTCGACTCTGGCCGGGGGGGGAGGAATCCCAGCGCCTTTGTCTTTTGCACTGGGCGCAGCTCGCCCGCCCACCCAGAAAAGCACCGCCTTGCAGCCCCCGGCCCTTCCGCAGCGCCCCCCTCTGTGGCAAGTGGGGCAGGAGCTGTGGCAAGGAGGGGGGCCTGCCCCCCATGCTGCCGCCGTCCCCTCAAGCTGGCCCATCAGACGGGAGGTTCTCCCGGTAGTGGAGAGGGGGAGCAATTTCAGTTCCTTCTGAACAGGGGGCAGGAGGACGCGAGTGCGTGGCTCGTGCTTGCGCACTGCCACTCCTGCTGTGATGATGCTGTGGCCACACGCACTCCCGCCAAAGGGGGCAGGAGGATGCGAGCACGTGGGTCGCGCTTACGCACCACCACTCCTGGGCCTTTTCCGCACGTTACCTTCTTGTGGAGGTGGGGGGTGCCGTTTGCGCAAGCAGGTTCTTGCGCGAGGCACTCTCTTCACTGCTTCTTTGTCCCACAGCTGGCTTCCTGGTCACACAACCACCCCGCCCCTTCCTCCCCCAGCCCAGCCCAGCCTACAGCTCCCAGGCTGCACTGTGGAAGGAAGAGGCGGGGCGGTCGCATGACCAGGAAGCCAGCTGCGAGATGAAGGAGTAGCGAAGAAAGCACTTCGCCCAAGAACCGGCTTGTGCGAATGGCACCCCACACACCTCCGCAAGAAGGTAACGTGCAGAAAAGGCCCAGGAGTGGTGGTGCGCAAGTGTGAGCCACGCGCTCGTGTCCTCCTGCCCCCTTTGGTGGGAGTGCGTGTGGCCACACACGCTCCTGCCAAAGGGGGCAGGAGGACGTGAGCACATGGCTCGCGCTTGCGCACCACCACCAAGGAGGGAATGGAGCCTAAGACCATCAGAAATATGTATTTTCTGATGGTCTTAGGCCACCCCTGTGAAAGGGTCATTCGACACCCAAAGTGGTCGCGACCCACAGGTTGAGAACCACTGATGTACTGGGTCACAGAACATCATCTTACTACTGCTCAGGTATGATGTCTTCAGTATGTCATTGTATTCACTTTTCTTAAAGATGATTGGTCTACCCAGAAGCCTCTTCTCATATGAAGCAGTCTCCACAGCACCATAATGAGACCATTAACAAATAAAATTTATAAGATCATGGGCATAATTTAGGGTCTTTCTGCCCTATACTGTTACAGTGCTATCATTCATCCTGTGGAATTCTGGAGTTTGTAGTTTACTGAGGCCAAAGATCTCTCTGGCTGAGAATTCTAGATGCCCCTTCCTAAACTACAAATCCCTAGATTCTATAGGGTGTTGAAAGTGGAATAACAGCACCATGATAATGTAGTGAGGAAAGACCCTCAGAAACAAAAGCAACAAGGAAAAACAGAATATATCTAAATTTTAAAAATATTGCTGTTTTACTGGTGGCATAAAAAGAAGGAGCAATGACAGAAAAGTTTCTGGAATACTCTGGAAAGTTTTTTTCATTCATATTCTATCTTCTTCTACATTTCATTCACTGTCTCAGCCATCAACCAGTCCTAGAGAACAATGAATGATATGACACTCCAAACCTAAGTGACTGTGCCCTTATGAAACAAGAAATGACAATAGTCCATGGATTTATGAGGACCTCAGGCAGGCAAGCGAGTTACTTCAGTGTGGGGGGAATCTTGCGATTTAACTTAGCTAAAAGCAACTAGCTGTTAGCTATCCTGCAATTCTGTATTGCAAAGATAAGAAGTGCTGGAATAAATAATACATCTGATTTTCTAAATTAGAGCTTGTATGCACTTTCTATGAATAAATGCCATCATTTTCAGTAGTAATAACAGGCTGCCTTGCAGCTGAGCAAATGCAGACGGAGGCCTTTGATTTCCCAATCTTATGGAGGCATTGATATTCTTTTATATATGTACATTCTGAGAACACTGCAGAGCACCCCTGAATGAGATTTTGAAACATAATTATGCAGCATCCTGGCAAGACAGTCATCTGCAGATCATCTTCTCCAGCTGGTCTTCTGGCCATCTCCCCATAGCAGAGTGGGACAAGAGCAGAACCAATTATGTTGTGCTCACACACATTCCCAAGCACGGGGTTGATTTATATGGTTTTCCCCCATTATCTCCTTAAAATCCCTCCTGTCTCTTACTGTTCAATCGCCCACATGGCCATGTAGTCACCAGTGGACAGCAAGAAGAATCTGTCTATGTCCTTATAGCCAGACACACAGCAATGATGTCATCCACTGGAATCTCAAGAACATTTCCAGGACGCTCTGCAAGATACTGGCATCATTGTGCATTTTGTTGTAAGGACAAAGCTGAATGGTTCTTGGCCTTACTATACTTTCCACTGCCACTACCTGTAGCAGTTGCATTGTCATTTGTGAGTGAGATAACTTGCTGTTTAAAACTAGGTTTCATGTACCTAGCTGAAAGCTTGCTTTGCCAATTATTTATGTCAGTGGCCTATCCTTCAGATGGCCATAATTTAAAAGGAGCAAACAATATTCAGGCATTCAGTATGCAGTTAAATTAAATATATGAGGAAAAACAAAGCACTAGCCCCATTGTTATTTCCTTAATATGGAGAGTAACATTTTGCAAAGGCGAGTTCTACATATCAAAGCCCTTCACATGATCTAGAACACAGTTTCTCAGGGTGGAGCTTGGAGTGTGGGGAGGGGGCAGGAAAGGGGTGGGGCTACAGCACAAGGGGTGGGGCCACTGTGCATGAGGACATGACTGTGGTGCATGGGGCATGACCAGGACACATGGGGGTGTGGCCAGGGTATGTGGGGGTGTGGTTATGGGCTGGGACACCCTAAAAACATTGCCTCCTGGGACAAACTGCTCCGCTGTCCCCTGTCCCTATGTGACTGTGTGAAGAGCTCTGGTGTGCACCAGGGGATTCTCCTCAGACACTTGATCTTCAGACTAGAAAGAAAATGGGAAAATAGGACAGGATCAGCATGCTCCTTCTCCTCAACTGTTTAGTTTAACTGTATTTTCAACAACCGAAGACCTGCAGAATAAAGGCACCAGAGAAGTTTCATTATAATGTCTTCAAGTTATCATAAACCAAGTGAACCCACTCATAGTAAAAATCATTGCCCCTTTTGCACGCAGTTTCTTTTGCGAGAGGGCCCCTTGAGCTGTACGACGCACTCCCATTTACTCACGAGCCTAAATTTTTTTATTTTTGGCTCTAAACTGAAAATGCTGTGCAGTCGCGCAATGCTCCCGGGGCCCTCATGCACTTACCTGCCCTGTGGTGTGTCGGGAGAGCCAGGCCGGTCGCACTTCCTTCTCCAGCGCAGCCTACAGCTCCCAGGCTGCACTGCAGGATGAAGGGGTGGGGTGTTCACACGATGGCCACGTGACCGGCAACCTAGCTGCAGGAGAACAGAGGAGCGATGCGAGTGCCTCATGCAAGAGGCTGCTTGCGCGAACGGCACCCCCCACCTCCGCAAGCAGGTAACATGCGGAAAGGGCACATGTCTGTCTGTTTCTGGAACTTGTGCCTGTGCATCTCAACAACGCTTATCTGTTGGTTCTGTACGGAGAGTGACACAGAGAGAGAGTACAGAGAGAGAGAGAGACACTGTAAACAGAGAGTATCCCATGGGATCTTTATTAATAGACCAGTCCACCCATTCATAGCCACTGGGCATGTAGATAGTACTCCTTAGTGTACTATTGTCTCAGGACCAGCACATTGTTCTCTTTATGGATGAATGTCATATAAATAACAAAAGGAACGTACATATTCATTGTGATGGAGAAATAAATCTCTACTGTACTTCTGGAAGTACCAGTGGATTTTGGAGGACATGGTTAGATTTTGTTCATACTCATCTGTAATCCATATTGTAACCCTGATATTTTGGTAATACAAACTAATTCATCCCTTTGCAAAATGAAACCCATTAACAGCCTTCTTGTCTCTCATTGTGAAAGCAGACAGTGCCTCTGAAACATACACTGAACGAACAGAGAGGTAGAGAGAACATCACTGGATCCAACCCTAGTGGTGTTTCCTAGAATCATAGAGTTGGGATTTGAGGACCATCTAATGCAACTGCCACATAGCTAAAACACTCTTGAGAGATGACCATTCAACTTCTGTGTGAAGATTTCCCAATAAAGGAGAAGCAGGCCAATACACTGCTGAACAGCTCTTACAATTAGGAAGGCCTTCCTAAATGAAATCTTAATTTTCTTGCAATCTGAATTTCTTGGTTCACATTTTATTCTCCAAAGAAGTAGAAAAAATCTCTCTCTCTCTCTGTTTCTTTCTCTCTCTCTCTCTTTTTTTTAAAAAAATCATCTGTTATTTCAAGATGGCTATCATGTCACCTCAGTCTTCTTTTCTTAAAGCTAAACATACTTACCCCCCTAAACTGTTTCCCATGAGGTTTGGTTTCCAGGTGTTTTATTATCATGGTTGCCCTACTCTAGACATATTCCAGTTTGTTGATATTTTTATTGAACTGTAGTGCTCAGAACTGGACACAGTATTCAAGGTGATGTCTGATCAAGGCACAGGACAATGGTATTATTACATCTCCTAATCTGGACAGTGTATTCTTGTTGATGGAGCCTAGAATTGTATTGGCCTTTTTGGATACCATATCACACCACTGACTCATTTTTAACTTGTGATCTACTAGATGTTTTTCACATGTATTATTGTCACATGACAATCCCATCCTTATATTTGTGCACTTCCATTTTCTTGCCTAGTATTGTACACTTATCCCTGTTGAAAATTATTTTGTTAATTTGGCCTAGCTCTTTAATCTGCTCAGATCATTTTGAATTTTGACAGAAAACTTCACTGAAACACAGAAACTTCACTGAATCTGGTATTAAGAGGGATGGGAGCAGCATTATATGTTCTTTCTTGGATGCTCTCTTTATACTTAGTGAGGATTAATACTGTTGGAAGAAACAACAGTCATTAATTAAAACCCACTGCTTTGAGAGAAAATAATTAGTACACTAAGATAGTAGCACATGTAGAAGCAAGGATCTGTGATGCTGCTTTCTTTAACTCTTTTGTTGGTTTTGGTTTCACTTTTCTCATCATGAATTGACTATCCTGACAGCTGTGGTTATGCCTGATAATATGCCTCATAATATTAACTTATGGTTCTATTTAAAGCTTCCAGCCATTTGTGGCTTAAGTGTGGTCAGGCAAAACATACTCTGCAAAGGCTTTAGTCATCTTAATTGGAATGGAGAATGCTAATTGAACAGCCACCTAGATCACACTGTGAATGATGCAGCAGAGGAGGATAGGATTTTTGATTTCCTTCATGGTAGAGACCTGGGTGTTTGGCATCTGGCACAGGGTACCAGAATGCTGCATGTGATCGTGTGTGTGTGTGTGTGTGGGAGTTGTGGACTATTTAAGGTCTGATTGCCCCCTCACATGCTTCTTTGGATCCTCACAGTTCAGTCTACCTGATCACCCTCAGTGCACTATAAAACTTATCTGGTCACTACTGGGGCCAGGTAGGGATTTTTATCCCTTTATCTGTATTTCCCCCTAATCCATGCTGTATCTGCAGGACTTGGTTAATTGGTTTTGGGTAGTATCATTAAATAGGCTTTCACTTGGCAGGTGGTGGTGGGTCGTATATAAGTCTTCAGTGACCACCTTTGGCATCCTTTTGGTGTAGGGTTGGGCTCTGAAACCTCCTTTTGTATGGTTCTGCCAGGAGGGAAGTTGGGAAAAGAGGCTACACTTGAGGTTGACCTGAGATTTGGGCTCTTACTTGTAGAGTTCTGCAGCTTGAGTGGGAGTTCCTTGGGTTACCTTCCAATTACAGCCAGCTGGGGAGCAACCCAAGTATTTGGATTGCGCTTGGGGCTGGGATGTTATTTTTTATTTTTTTATTTATTTGTATCCCACCTCTCCATATGGATCGAGGCGGCGAACAACTTAACATGTATTTCGAAACATTTTTCTATACATGCCCCCAAGAAGCTGGGTACTCATTTTACCGACCTGCGAAAGGATGGAAGGCTGAGTCAACCTTGGGGCCCGGCAGGATCGAACTCACAACCTTGTGGTTTGTGGCTTGCAGTACTGGCATTTAACCACTGCGCCACCAGGGCTTTGTCCAAGGGAAGGCTGGGGAAGTTGTCAAGGGGTTGACATTTGGCCTCAGCTGGAGCCACATCAGGTTGCTCCCCGTTTTTGCTTCATTTCCATACCAACACATCTTAAATTGGCTAGGTCAAATAAAGTAGCTCTTATATAACCCTATTATCAGTGTTTGGTCTCATTATTTTATGGCTGGTTATCAAAAAAACATGCAAATACATTTGTATATACAGACAAATGCTTCAAGGAAGCATTCTGTTACAGAAGAGCCTGGGTCTAAAGCTGTCACCCATCAACCCACAGCCACAGATTTTACATACTGTACAGACCTAAGTTCTTTTCTTTACCTTGCTGGACATATTAACAGAGACTCTGTTTGCCCTCCACAGCACTTCTCTCAAAATCACAAATGACACATCACCCCACTTTTGTATTCATGTGAGCAGCACAGCCTTCTGCAAAGGAAAGGCCAATGTGTATACAGCTGTGAGTCCAAATCATGTCAGTTTAGGCTCAAATGGATACGTGCATACCTACAGTTACACATTCAGATGACTCTCCTTTGCAAATGGGCATAGTATTGATGCCAGGGGTGCATTTAAGTGTCATGTAGAACATTAAGGGTAAAGCCATGAAGCACTATCCTACTCCCCATTCATATGTGCTTCTTACTTTTGCTAGCAGAGTTTTCTCTTGTCCTCAAACAGCTCTCTTCATATTGTGATATATATATTTTCAGATGTGTGTGTGTGTGTGTGTGTGTGTGTGTTTGACTTTGGTTTCAAATGTGTCCTTGAGCTGAGCCATTTCATTCTATATATGGGCCTGATACAAGGAACATTTCCCCATCAGTAGAATTGCTTCTATTTGTTTTAAAATGCTTTATATCATTGTCAGTATAAACAGCAGCTGAGGGCTCTGACAGCTTATTTACTCAAAATACAATGCATTATAGTAGTTGCCCTTTGCAGCTTCTTTGACCTTTAAAAAACCAACAGCACAGGTTCCTTCTCCTTTCAAAAACAGGGTTAACACATGCGGACTGAGAACTGCAATTGAACTGACCAGACACTCCAGTAACTTCAGAGGTACTTGCATGATTTACACTTATTAATTATTTTGTCTCCATTATTTCCAGATTGCTGGGAAGATGCTTTAAGTATATCTGAGCGGTACTACATGTTATAGCTGTTTGTGAAGAAGATGGTATTATAGAGAAGTTTTCTGCAGTGAAAGTTTAAAACTTGGAAGCAAAATATGCACATCTACATACCCCTGATACTCATTTACATCTCTCTAGGGCCAAACCTAACCTAAATGAGTATTTTTAAATGTGTCTGCATACATAGGCTGGAATCCAATTAGGATACACCTATTCAATCCGTTGTTGAAGGGTAAGTCAATGCATTGGTAAGTCTAATTAGTTCAGTGGCTGTACTCTAACTGGGAGTAACAATAGAATTTAGGCTAGTACTGTGCTTCCTGAAAGTATATACCACAATTTTGTACAATAAATATGCTATCCAGAGTTGCCTATCTGTCTATTGGCAGCTGACAAAGAGACAACAATCATGCTTATAAATAAAGACCATACTTTGTGTATGCAAGGGAGGGGGAGATACTTTTTTTTCCTTGTGGCATGAGCTCAGCATTAAAGTTATCAGTTTTTAAAAGTATTTTATTCGAGAGTTTCTTTAAAACAGAGATGGTAATCTGCATCTCACTGGCAGTTGTTATTAAGTCCCCTTCTCCCCCTGTCACACCCTTGTCTGATGTCCCTGGTGCCAAGGTGCCCCCATCACCAGAGGCCAGGGGTCAACCAGGCAGTGGCTGGCTGACAGAGGTATAAATCTTCGCTTAGTTTCTTATTGAAGATAGCAAAGAGTAATTTCAGTAATGTTCTTCCCACTGGAAGAAAGTCTTTAAAAATAATGCAGTCTTTGAAGACTATTCACAATTTGGGACTTATTCTGTAAAAAAAAATGCACATGGTTGTTTTGCACAGAAAACAGTATTTTCTGCTCCTAAAACAGCATTTGTGCATTGATATGATCAATGCTTGTTGTTTAGATTGGATAAAGGATTGGATTATTTTAGAAAAATCGTCAATAAAAGAATTGGAAGAATTGGATAATAGATTCAGATGGCATGGTTCTTCTTCGTGGTCTCTGTGCCTTCATACACTAGGAGCTTTAGCGCCTGCGCGGTAGCGTTCGGAAACTTCTAGAGCTTGTTCGCTTGGCGGGAACCCCTCCCCCACGCCGGTACTGCGCATGCTCCTCCCGCCGAGCAACGGTCTCTCCTCAGTTCTTTCTCGTCCGCCGTCGCGTACGGAAGGTTCTTTAGTTTGTTCCTCTCACTTTTGTGCTTGGCTTGCTGTTTTCACGGTTTTACGGACTTTTGGACTGTCTCTGACCTCTCTTTCGGACTCCCCCTTCGGCTTTGGTCTTTTCGGATTTTCGCAGTTTGGCGTTCTTCGTCTTATGTCCGCGCTCTTCAAGAAGTGCGTGTCCTGCGGGCGCAAGGTTGCCCTCAACGACAACCACAGGGAGTGTCTCTTCTGTTTGGGTGAGTCCCACAACATCCGGACTTGCCCAATTTGCCGGGATTTTACTCCCCAAACTCTCCGCAACCGGTCCGCGAGACTCAAGTCTTATTGTTGGGAACAGTCTCTGCGGGCGATAGACGAGACCTCCACTTCCAAGATGGCCGACAAGAAGACGACCACGCCATCGACGGTATCGGCGGCTGCCGTTCCGTCCACCTCGTCGGTATCGGGCTCGGTACCGGCGAAACGCCGATCTCGGCGTTACCGAGGATCCCGAAGCTGTCGGCGGCTGCCAAGTCAGCGAAAGGATCCTCGACGGCGAGGAAGGCTGAGGCTCCCCTGACGGAGACGCCTGCTAAAAAGCGCCCTGCTCCGGACGGAGGCAAGGGCAAGGAGAAGGAGAAGAAGAAGAAGAAGAAGAGAAGAAGCGCTCCCCGGCTGGGGACGTTCAACCTCCTACTCCTCCTCCTACTCAGCAGCCTTCCAAAGGGCGAGGCGAGTCCGTCGATCTCTCGGAGGATGAGATCGAGGACGTTCCCCAACAGAGTCCGGACTCACCTGTGGCAGACCCTCCAACCCTGGTGGAGGAGCGCCACCGCCCTCCTAGCCGTCGCAGGTCGGCTGACCTGCAGCAGAGAGAGCCCTCTGCTTCTCCGGAGCGGCGTTCGACCTCCTTCCGGTCCCGGTCCCGCTCTTCCGAGCGTCCGGTGGCCTCGCCGCCTCCTAGGGAGACAAGAGAGGAACAACCTCGCTCGTCTGCCTCCAGATACACCTCGGCGTCCTACGTGGCCAGGTACGCGAGGGAATCTGAATGGAGAGAGCGCCCGGCCTCTTATCGGTCACATTCGCCATCGTACCGGGATCGGTACCATCGTGGCCCGAGTCGCTGGGAGACCTTCCGGAGGTCCCGGTCACCTCGTCGACAGCGCGAATCGCGCTCGCCTAGAGGGGACGAGGCTCGGTACCGTCGACGCCGAAGCCGATCTCCGTCGGACCGCCGCTCCTTCAGCCGCTCTCCCTCTCCTCGATATCATAGGGCGAGGGAGCCTTCACCTCGGTATCGGGCGATATCGCCACCTCCTAGGGTCACGGCAACGGCGACGCGCCCTACGGAGTCGGTGGTGACTGAGCGGGCTACGACGACGTCAGCCTGCCAGACTACCCCTGTCACCACTAAGAAGGTGAAGTCAGTAGTCAGCCAGCCCAAGCGGGACGCTGCTACTACCACCGCCCCGGCTGCAGAGAAGCCTAGGAAGGCAACACCTGTGGCGACTGCGAAGGAGCCGGAAAGCGAGCGGCGAGAGGACTCACCGACCTCAGAGTCGTACGACTCGAGTGCGGAATCAGCGGTGTCTGAGGCGGCCTCCCAGGAGTCTCCTCCGCTGGGATTCGGGGACCCGATCCCAGATTCTGCTCCAGAGGACGTCCACCAGTTCTCTGCGATGCTGCTCCGCATGGCTACTACCCTCGGCCTTAAGATCGCCGATGCGGAGCCGGAGGACGACGATCCAGCCTTCTCCGTCTTCGAGGAGAAGCGACCTGCCGCGGCCCCGCTGCCTCTCCTGCCCCGGGTATCCAGACTAGTGAAGGCCGCCTGGGATAGGCCGGCCTCGGCTCAGCCGATACCGCAGCGGTTGGAACACCTCTACAGGGTGCAGAAGGATAACGCCGGTTATCTCTTTAATCACCCTGCACCGAACTCTGTGGTGGTCGAGTCGGCACAGACGAAAGGCTCCGGCAGGCAACACACCACCCCGCCGGACAAGAGGGCAGGAAGTTGGACGCCTATGCAAGAAGGTTCTATTCAGCTGCCTCCTTGCAGATCAGGCTGTCCAACACTCAGGCTTGCCTCGCGGCATACCTGAAAAAGGTGCTCATCGCCTGCAACCGGCGATGGAGGCGGTACCGGAGGACATCCGCCAAGCCTCCTCCGTGATCTTCAACGAGGCCATCTCCATCGCTCGGCAGCAGATGGCCTCCTCCAGGCACGCAGTGGAGATTGCCTCCCGGGTCATGGCGGGATCCATCGGCCTGCGCCGCCATGCTTGGCTGCGGCCGGCCGACATCCAGGAGGACACCAGAAGGAAGATTGAAGATCTCCCCTTCGACGGTGAGGGCCTATTCAATTCGTCCACAAACGAAGCTTTGGACAATCTCGTTAAGGCGAGGCTGACCGCCAAGAAGATCGGGCTACAGCCGGCCACGCAAGCCCGCAGGACCTCCACCTTCTGCCCTTCCTGGCGACGATCTTCCACCTCGTCGTTCCAGCGTTCGGCCCAGTCTGGACAGTTGAGACCGTCCTCCGGTTCATCGGCCAGACGCACGATTAGGCGACGCCCGGCTTCGTCCAAGAAGTCCTCCTCCGAGACAAAGTCTCGGTTTTGACGTGCCTGGCAGGACCTACCAATACCCACTCTTCAGCCTACCATCAGCGCTCGGAGACCGACCGACTCTTGCTCGACATCTCGCGGAGTGGCAGTGTGTCACTACGGACTCTTGGGTGCTTTCCATCGTCCTCTTGGCTACGCCATCGAGTTTCTCGATATTCCTCCTCGAGGCGTTTACTATTCCACGCCGTCGAGTCCGGCCCTCCTGGAAGAGATCCAATCCCTCCTCCAGAAAGGGGCGATCGAGCAGCTCCTGCAAGAGGCCAAGACCACCGGCTTCTTCTCCAGGTACTTCACGGTACCGAAAGCCGACGGTACCCTCCGACCGATCCTAGACCTCAGAGGGGTGAACTACTACATCCGCCCCAAAAGGTTCAAGATGGTCACGATACCGTCAATCCTGCCCTTCCTACATCGAGGGGACTGGTTCGCCTCCATCGATCTCCGAGACGCATACTTCCATATCGCCATTCGCCCGCAGCACAGACGGTACCTCCGCTTCGCAGTCGACGACACCTGTTACCAGTACAAGGTGCTGCCGTTCGGACTCTCGACTGCCCCAAGGGTCTTCACCAAGTGCATGGCCCCGGTGGTATCCTTCCTGCGGACGAAGGGTGCTTCTGTCTTCCCTTACCTCGACGATTGGCTGTTGGTGGCGTCCTGCAAACAGAGACTTTACCACGACGTCCACATGACGTTGTCACTCCTGACCCGCCTTGGTCTACGGGTGAATCCGAAGAAGTCCCACCTCGAGCCGGCGAGGATCTTGGACTTCATCGGGGCGACGCTCGACTCGACCTCCGCCAGGGCGTACCTACCAGAGTCTCGAGCCCAAACCCTGATCCGGGCCGCTGCTCACGCGCGTACGGCCCCGACGTTATCTGCGAGAAGCGTCCAGCAGCTCTTGGGCTACATGGCTGCGACGACCGCTGTGACATATCTCGCCAGGCTGAGAGCGAGACCTCTTCAACACTGGTTCGTCCGCATATTCGACCCCCTGCGAGACGAACAGACACTCCGACTGCAGCTGCCGGGAGACGTCCGCTCATCCCTCCGATGGTGGCAGTCGCGACGCAATCTCATGTCAGGGATGCCTTTCCAACAGCCGACACCGAAGGTGACGGTAACGACCGACGCCTCCCTGTATGGATGGGGTGCCCACTGCGGCGATCTCAGAGTCCGCGACAGATGGACCGACGACGAAACCGCTCTCCATATCAACGCGCTGGAGCTACTCGCCGTCTTGAAAGCGCTACGGGCGTTCCGCCACGTCGTAGCGGGGCGGACGGTCCTGGTTCTGACGGACAATACCACCGCCGTCTCTTACATCAACAGACAAGGAGGGACTCACTCCACAACCCTGCTCAACATTGCACTCGACTTGTGGGAATGGTGCATTCGCCTGCATACGCATCCCGTGGCAGTTCACCTGACCGGGCAGGAGAACACCACGGCAGACGCCCTCAGCAGGGACACCTCATCCCATCACGAATGGTCTCTCTCCGGAGAGGCGTTCAGACTGATTCGGGACCGCTGGGGCGAACCATCGATCGACCTCTTCGCGACCAGGGAAAACGCGAAGTGTCGCCGATTCTGTTCCAGAGCGGGCCACGATCGTGCCTCCATCGGGGATGCTTTCCAGTTTCCGTGGACCGGGGAACTCCTCTACGCGTTCCCGCCGTTTCCGCTGCTCGGCCGGACGATATCGAAGATCCTCGCCGACCGAGCCGACGCGATCCTGGTAGCCCCGTACTGGCCGAGGCAACATTGGTTCGCACCCCTGCTACAAGCCGCACGAGACGACCTGCTCCGGTTGCCACCGACACCGGACCTGCTCTCCCACTCCGGCACCCGAGTCCTCCATCCGGACCTGCCACGCCTGGCCCTCCATGCCTGGAGGATATCGCACTAGACGATCCCGTGCTCGGTACCGTCCTCGTCGCGGCCAGGAAGGAATCCACCCGTCGCAACTATCAATACAAGTGGCGACGCTTCCTGACCTTCGCTAACGAGAGGAGTGAGCCGGTATCGCCCGTGGGGCTCTCTACCGTCCTGCATTTCCTCCTGCACCTCCGGCAACAGGGGCTGGCGTTTCCATCCCTGAAGGTGTATCTTTCCGCGATCGTGGCATACCAACCGCCACGATCTGCTGCCTCGGCCTTCTTCAGGAACGATACCGTTAAGCGGTTCCTGAAAGGACTTCATCATCTCTACCCGCCGGTATCGCCGCCGCTACCGCCGTGGTCCCTCTCGCTGGTGCTCTCGCAGCTGACAAAGCCGCCCTTCGAGCCGATGGCGACCTCGAATGACAGACTCCTGACCATGAAAACTGCCTTCTTGGTAGCGGTGACCTCAGCGCGGCGAGCGGGTGAGATCACAGCTCTTCGATCCGATGAGCCCTTCACGGTCTTCCACAGAGACAAGGTGGTCCTGAGACCTGACATCTCGTTCCTGCCTAAGGTGGTGTCCAGTTTCCATCTTAACCAGGACATCATCCTGCCTGCCTTCTTCCCGAACCCGACGACACCGTTGGAGCGGTCTCTCCACTCCCTGGACGTGCGTCGGGCCGTGGCCTTCTACATGGACAGGACTGCTTCCTTCCGACAGACGCCGCATCTCTTCGTTTGCTATGGGCGACATCGGAAGGGCCTCAAAGTGTCCACCCAGCGCTTCTCCAAATGGGTGGTCCGGACTATTCAACTGGTGTATGAGCTCGCGAGGAAGCCTCCGCCAGTCCTGCTTCGAGCCCACTCCACCAGAGCGGTGGCTACTTCTGCGGCCCTCCTGCGAGGAGTTGACCTGCATGAACTCTGCCGTGTGGCGACCTGGTCCCAACCATCGACCTTCGTGCGCCACTACAGGCTCGACTGCCGGTCGCGCAGAGATGCCCGGTTTGGACGTGAGGTGTTGGCTTCCGTGCTGTAGGACCTGACCCGCCGTCCGACCGGTAAGCTACACAGTCTCCTAGTGTATGAAGGCACAGAGACCACGAAGAAGAAGAACAGGTTGCTTACCTGTAACTGTGGTTCTTCGAGTGGTCATCTGTGCCATCATACACACCCGCCCTTCCTCCCCTCTTTCTCAGGTCCCTGTAGGTTCTACGGCGGACGACAGAACTGAGGAGAGACCGTTGCTCGGCGGGAGGAGCATGCGCAGTACCGGCGTGGGGGAGGGGTTCCCGCCAAGCGAACAAGCTCTAGAAGTTTCCGAACGCTACCGCGCAGGCGCTAAAGCTCCTAGTGTATGATGGCACAGATGACCACTCGAAGAACCACAGTTACAGGTAAGCAACCTGTTCTTATCTGTGTTATAATAAAGTAGCAGTGAATAAAGAATTTAACAATCATTGCATCTAGAAAACATTATTAAAGATTTGGTTAAAAATAAAACTGAAATATTATATAAAACTCCCAGTTTGGACATCACCTCAAGAAGAGTTCAAAATCACCCCAACAAAGCAAGGAGAATTATTAACATATCAAGACATGCTGAAATGGGATGACCTAGAATGAAAACAGCAGAAGAACTGAGGGCTGATGGACATGATTTAAACTGGTTCCCTTGGTGAAAACTAAAAGAAAGATTTACTATATGGTTTTGAAAGAAAAGAAAATGAACTAGAGTTACTGCTGAAATAGAATCACAAGAAGAGAATCTCCAAATTTTACAAATTGTTATTAAAGAGAGAAATGGAACCAGATATAATAAAAGACACAATGGTTAGATGGGCTCAAAATGTGGGGGATCCAATTAAATTAGAAGACTGGGAAAGAATTGGAAAGTAGACATAAATTTTTTGCCAAATTTAAATTTAAGAAAAAAAGTTATGTTACATAGATGGTATATGACCCCAGAAAGACTACAAAAAATAACTAAAAATGGGGATGCGAAGTGTTGGAAATGGGACAAAAAGGTGGGTTCTTTCTTTCATATGTGGTGGACATGTCAGATAGCAAGGAAATTTTGGAAGGGAATACATGATGAAATTCAAAGAATTTGTAATATGGATTTTGAAATGATACTGGAATTTTACTTCTTAAATACGATATGTCAAAATAGGGAGGTCAGAAGACACCAGAAGATACTATTTTATTTGATTACGGCAGCAAGACTAACATATGCTCAACACTGGAAAGAAAAGAAAGAAATCAGTTTAGAAGAATGGAAATTAAAGGTACTGGATATGGTAGAGACTGAAAAATTAGCAAATTCTTTGAAAAACAAACCTATCCAGAACTTTGAAAGGGAATGGAATGGGGTAATGGAATGGTTGAAAATATAAACTTCTTAGAGGATGGAATAGCAATTTTTTTTGGTTTATAAAAAGTGGAAGATAAGATATAATTTAACTGGGGAAGAAAAACATGGAAGTGGGGTGGGGATGTACCCACAACAGTGGTATACATCCTGTTATTTTATATGTATAAAACTTTAAAAGAATTCTTTAAAAAAATCAGTATTAGTTCCTCTAAGTAAAATATTGCATTCTGCACAGAAAATACTGTTTTCTATGCATATAACCATGTGCAAATTTTATACAAAATAAATAGTTTTCTGTACAGAAAACAGTCATTTTTTTTTGCACAGGAATTAATATTTCTGCACTGAAATATTAACTTCTATTCAGAAAACACTATCTTCTACACAAAATAACCATGTGAAAATTGTGTACGGAACAAGCCCCGAAATACAAATATTCTTGTCAGTCTAGGATTCTTGACATCAGGATTTCTCAGCACTCAAAAATATGTGTTTTTTAAAAACCAGTTTCCAGATATTTTTGACTATTATTTCCATCCCCATTGACTGTGCTTCATCAGCTATTTACAGGAAGATCACACATCTCCAAATGCACAGGGGATGCCTGTTTTTATTTTTATTTCATGAAAAGCCCAATGCATTTTGGCCTATGTAAATATTTAAATGGCCTTCTCCAGGGCTTACACAAAAACAATAGCAATTTAGATGTAAAATTAAAATCAAAAAGACACACATAGGCCCTTTGCGCACGAGGTGAGTGAATTGCTCCATGCCGTTACTTACCGGGTCTTCTGGGTCTGAAGTAACGCGGACTTTCTCTTAAGCTCTTCTGCAGGGCTCCTCCATTATCAGAGCAGTGCGAGGTCTTTAGATCCACACTGCTCTGGCTGAAAATGGTGGCTTCCTGTTTCTTTGTGGGTATGGACTAATTGCTGACTCTGGCCACGCCCACAGCCACCCTCCACTGATCACAGGCTTGCATTGGTGTGAGCCTGCGCATCTGCACTAGTCAACAGGAATGCAATGGCGCACTCCAGAAGATTGAAAGACTGGATTTTTCCGGTCTTCACTTAGCGTGCTGGAGGACCACTTTGGGGAGTTTTGGATTGGACTAAGGTGCGGAACTAAGGTAAGTAGTCTGGATCTAGTCCGACCCAAGGTGCGGACGACCTCCGTGCCAGGACGCCCTGGCCTGTTTTAACTTCTTCGTGTGGAAAGGGCCATAGTTATATAATAATGCCTGAAAAAAAAATCATGCTACATTTTAATTTTTGTGTGCTGCTTAAAATATATACATATCAATATTAAATCTAACTGTATAAATTTCTGGAACTGAAAATCTCATTTTATTTGATGAGCCTGCAGTAGGTGCTCTCTTGCTAAGTCATTTCTTGGAATGCCAGCATCCTACAACAGACATCAAATTTTGGGCTATCAAAAAAGTAAATAATGATATGTATAAGAAGATTTTATTTCAAAAGAAGCATAGTGCATGTTAAAATTAAAATCTTTGGTTCCTGGAGGATTAAGGGAAGAACTTGATTCTCTCTCACTTTTGTAAATTCACAGAGAATTTTTTCTAGCCTGGTTGAATGACATGCTCTTGAAGGCTATCTCATTCTCATTTTTTTCTCATCTCCTTTTCCCCTGTCCATCTGTTAAATAAAACAAAAACGCTTAAGCTTTCATTTGTTTCTTTTTGGCCCAGCAAACAGAATGATATTTTCAGATGTTTCTCCTTTTTTTTCCTGGGGATTTCATTGGGTGCTCTTCAGTATTTGCCTCTTCCACAGGAAGATGATGTCATACTGCTGCACCCCTGGAGAACCTTTGATCATCCAGGACGATGTCTCTGAGACCACCTGCAGAAGCATAGCCAGATACTATTTGTCTGCCTCCCATTCTCCCTTGCCATGATATGGCTGTGGGGATCATGCCCAGTATCAGGGAAGTCAGAACTGAATTCTGACACCTGCTATGACCATGAAATGCATATGTAAGCATAAATTGGACTTAAGCCTGCATATGTCGCCAGAAGAATGTTGTCCTAGGGTTTGCAATGTTGACTGGTCCCGGGGCCAATTTCCTTCCCCTTGTCTTATGTATCATGATACCCTTATAATGAAAAAAGTAAGTGATCTGATGAGCACTCTCATGTTAGTGCATGCATAGACATACTGTTATTTGTTAAAAACAGGGTCATGAATTCTGGCATATTTCCTGTTTTTGAGGCTGAAAATAATCTTGCAAGATTTCATTCATGAGGATCAATTTTTATCCCCAAGAGGCAATTATGAGATATTGCAAGAATTGTTTTGGATGTTATTAAATATTAAGAATGTCATATTGAGAAATAGGCTGCATTGATTTTTTTTTTTTTTTGGATGCTGAAAAAGTCTGTGACAATCTGAAATGGAAGTTCTTTTAAAGTGCTGGAACAAAGAGAATTTGGAGATAATATTATTAAGTGAGTAAGAACAATTTACAGGATATAGATTACACAGAAAATTGGGAATGGAGAATTGAGAAACAAATATGAAATTCAGAAAGGCATAAAACAAATTGTGATTTAAAATAAATAAATATATAACAAAGATGTTAACAAAGAATATGGATATATAAAGCAAAAATGATTTAATGTATAGAACTCATCTTGAAATAGAGAAAAGGGTTAAATATCTTGGTGCATTACCAAAAATGATGTTTCTATTTCAGACAATACAGAGTTTGAAAAATGATGTACTCTTTAAGCAATGGCAGAAAAACTTGTCCAAATTCATTTGGCAAAGGGAAAAAAACAGATTTAGATTTAAAATATTACATGATGCAAAAGAAAGAGGAAGCTTCGGCTTACTGAACTTGAAATTGTATTTTGCTGCTTGCTGCCTGGTTTGGTTGAAAGAGTAGATGATGTTAAGAGACAGAAAGTTGTTGGAGCTGGAGGTACATAATTTATTATTTGGGTGGCATGGATATTATGATATAACAAAGTAGAAGTGAATGTAGATTTTAAGAATTGTTTTGTAAGATGTGCAATATTAAGACTATAGAGTAAGTATAAGGCCATTTCCGCACTCGAGTGTTATAGTGCTATGATTCCACTTGCAACATCCTATGGAATCCTGGGGTTTGCAGTTTTGGGAGGGGCCGGTAATTTAATGACACAGTGCTTGGTGGACTCTGGCTTGGAAGCTTAGAGTTCCACACTGAACAAGTAATCTAACCAACTTCATCTAGAATTCTTACAAAACGTGAAGTGGCAGCAGCCAAGCAGCATTTGGACTGTGACATAAATGCAATCTCACCAATAAGAAACAAGCATTGTATTCAAACTATGGACATCATACTTGTTCTTTGTACCTTATTCTAGTGTTCTATCTGTTATTTTATCAGCAGAACACATCAAGATATTTTGGAACATGGCTCGGAGTATTTTGTATATGTTTAACTTAATTTAAAAGCACTGGAAGCTTATATTCAAAATCATCAGGAACGTAATTTGAAATCACTAGGAGATCTTAAGTTCCAAGCAAGAAAATATGTTTGGTGTCCATGTGTGTTTGTGTTTGACTGGCACTTGACTAGGCTGTGGTTAGCATTTAATACATAACACTTAATGACACCACTAGGGGCCATCCTTAGCCCTGGGGTTTCTCCAGCAACCCTATCCAGGGAAGCCAAAACAATGTGCCATGATGAAATGAATAGATTCCTTCTTGTCCCCTTCAGGTGACCAGGAAGAGTAGATCCTGAATGCAGTGGTGGGATGCTGGATGGGGGAGGGGGGTGCTTGATGTCTGGCAGCAGAATAGGTTGGACAACCTGGCATGGGCCTATTTAAGGGGTGTCATTTTAGTGAGAGTTCAAAACTCATGAGTCCCCAAGTCTTGAGAATGCTGGCATCCATGATATTTCACAATGGGAAGATGCAGCCATCACAAGATCTAACCATTCCTACACATTTGGTCAAACAGTAAGCTCAGCTGAAGTGAGACAACTGCAAGGTTTGCTGTAACAGGTCTACCATTATCTGGGTGCATTCAGGAGGTGCATTCCACTTGCAATTTCCCCCTTTTGTTTCCAGATGTCATTCTAACTATGCCACATTTATCAAACATATTAGGTTGGGACTCTCCTCTTGCACAAGGGTTGCCACTTGATACATGAACTCTTGTTACCTGAACTGCAGCCCTCACAGGCCATTCCATTTGAGAAAGTCCTTAGTAGCATTTTGGAGGATCAGATGGCTCCAGAAGGGAAGAGAAGGTGGAAATGCATATGTGTATCTCTCTAACCATGTCTTTAAGTTATAACAGGGTCACTTACAATTTATGATGCTAGTAAAACCCAAAATACTTTCAAATAGCTTTTCCCCACAGGCTCATAGTGCTTCCTTTGCTTTGATCTAGCTATAAGTGTAGAAATTCAGGTGAAGACAGAAGGAGTGATCCAACCATTACCGAAAAAGATCAAACCATTACAGAAATAGTTTAAAGTATACAAATATAGAATGTATATGTACAGGTTGGGTGCCTTTCCTCTCCCTTTGCCCCAATATATCCTTGCAGCAGAACTTTAAGTCTCATACTTAAAGAATTGAATTAAAGAGCTTCAAGCCTTCTCCTGAAAGAGAAAGTGGAAAAAATGGATTTGCTTGAGAAGTAATTGGGATCCCACAGAATTCTGAAAGAGCACAGTTTTTGCCAAAACTATCCACGCTGTAGAATGCACTCAGTGACATGGAGGAGGCAAAGAAGCTATCTGGATGGGATGCTAAGCTTGATTAAAATGTAGTGAAAATACTGGCACTTGAGTAAGCTACAGATGATGAGAGTAATTGATGCAACAGTAGCCAAACACATTTGGCTGACTTGGCAGAGGGTGGTCAGAGTACAAGGAGAAAGACGATAGCCCATTATGAATCTCACAACACAGAAAATAATGTGTTTATAGAACCTGAGATAATAGATTGTTGCTTATTTAACAACAAAAAAATAATGATGTAAATGGCCCAAGGATAAAGAACTAAAAGCAGCCCAAACTGAAAAGACTGCATTACCATTCATTATGTGGCCAGTCACTGAGGCCATTTCCACATGATGACTCTCTTCTGCGTCATCTCGCTGCAGTCCTGGGTCCAGAAGGAAGCACATTAGCAGTGCTCCCTGCTGCACCCGCGTGGTCCATGTGGAAGAGAACATAATGGCATCACGTCTTCCTTCCACAGTGCACTCGGGCTTTTTCCATTGCTGCGCTATGGAAGGAGGCATCGCCAATGCACTTCCACAGCTTCCACATGGCCAGAAGTGACAGGAGCACTGTGTGATCACAGATGCGAAACAGATTTTTTCAATTTTGCGAAAACTGCGTGAGATGGTCTGTGACAGGATGGCAGCAGGACGGCGACAATGTCATGCAGAAGTGCAACCTGCCAACTACTGCCTTCCTGTGGCAGAAATGAGACAGCAATGTCGCGTGGAAAGAGCCTCGGATTCATAAGAATGTTGGCCAGTTGAGGGATTCACAGAGCAGCAGGCTTCTCTGTTCAATCTACAACAGAGATGGAGGAATAGTTGTCCTTCAGATCTTGGACTACAACTCTCAACATAACCAGTAGTGAGGGACAGTGAGATGTACAAGATCACATGGATAATGTATTCTGTTCAAGAACACAAAAGCACATTTGATGGAATTGATGGTGAGAATTGTTGCACTACAACACAGTTGATACAAAATGTCTCAGAAGACCATTTCTGAGGAAAGGCCCACCTTATCTTTTCTTCTTCTCTATAAGAAAAAAGAAAGCTACTTTATAGAATTTTCTTGGAATATTCTCCACTTTGACTGTGGCAGCTGCCTTTGCCTTTTGACAGTGCTTCAGAACAGGTTAGCCCCAGGCAGTTATGGAGGAGGCAAAATGGTGTCAAAACTGCTAATAAATTTGCTGCTGTTCCCACTTGTGTGCGTGTGTGTGCATGTGCATGAGAGAGAAAGAGAGAGAGAGCACTTAGGAAGCAGAAAAGAAATTGTGTTATTGCCACCTCTGATGGTGAATCCTATCCTTGAGAAATTTGTTGGTGAAATTGTCCCAATCATCTCTCTGCTCCCCTCCAAAAAAAGGCTGAGGAATTCCAAGAGACCATCTAGCTTTAGTGTACATAGTATACAGCCAATACAAATATATCTTTCTCTGCATATAATCTTGCACATAAAGCCAAGATATTCTGAAACAGAGAGGGGAAATGTGCTTTAAGCTATGAGAACTGACCCATGATGAGATAATGACAAATGCCTATAGTTCATTCCTGATTATGATTTCATATATCTCTAGCCAAGTTTGGCCCATGCATTTGTAAAGTCTATGATTATGTTATCTTTTATTTTTATTAGGCTCTCATCAATTGAATAAGGCAAGCCAAGGTGGAACTATGAAATTTCATCATATAGCGGCAGAAATTATTTTGAATGATCAATTGTATCTGTCACCAGTTGTCCAAGTTGCCTTGGGCAATTTATGTATGGATTCTTTCATTTTAATCACCACAGTCATTCTGTGTGGTAGCTTAGACTAAGAGATAGTTATTGCTCCAAATGAGCTTCAAAAACTAGCAAAAGTTCAAATCCATATCTTTCCCACTCAGACTCCATACACATCTAAGTGACAATCCAGCAATAAAGTTGCCAATTTTAAAAACAGTACGTATGACAAGCCAATCATAACTGCAGATAGATCCATATAACCCGTGTCTGTATATTTGTTGCAAGGAACACCCTGTGCACGGAAATGACCAAAACATTTCTATTTGTTTTGAGAAATGAAAATAAAATTGCTCATCAATGACATTTGAAAAGAAGTTACAAGAGGTGGGGAGGAAGCAGATTTTTTTAAAAAATGAACAAAAAGGGCTAATAAACCATAATAAACATAGATTCTCAGCCACATATCAGAGCTCTCATTATGTAATTACAGGGGTAGAGTGGGGTCCATCTTTAAATGAAATGTGGCACACAGGAAGGGCAATAGAAACAAAGTGGGCAATCCTATCTGTGCACGTCTATTCAAAGGTAAGCCCTACTGAATTTAATGGAACAACTTTAAAAAGCTGAGTATTTTCACAAATAGCAGTCATGGTTTAAATGTTTTGGGGAGGAAGGGATAGGGGGGAAATAGACAGACAGAGAGTGAAGTAAGGCAAAAGAAAGAAAGTGATGGGTAATGCAAAGATAAGGGGGGGGGGTTAGAAGGAGGAAGATAATGGCCATTTCCGCACTACACTGTTATAGTGCTATTATTCCACTTTCAACATCTTGTGGTTTGTTGTTTATTGAGGCCAAAGAGGTCTCTGGCTGAGAATTCTAAATGTCCCTCCCTAAACTGAGAACCCTAGGATTCCACAGGATGTTTAAAGTGGAATAATAGCGCTGTAACAGTGTAGTGCAGAAATGGCCAATGACAGAGAAAAAGAAAGGAATGAAGAAGAGGGGAGAATACAAAGTTAACCAGGAGAATTAGAGTGTGTGTGAAAGACTGGAGCTGGAATAGGGAAGCAAGTGGGATATGAATACAAATGGAAATTAGGAGGAAGAAAAAGGTGAAGAAGAGAGAAGGGAAAGAAAAGCCAGGAGTTATAGATGAGGAAAGGGAGAAGGAGGAAGAGCATGGTGGGGGGAGAATACTAGGAGGTGAGATGAAAACAACAGAGAAAGACAAGAACTAGGAAATGTAGTAATAGAAAAGTGGAGGTAGATATTGCTGAGGAAAAAGGAGAAACAGGTCAGGAGAGACATGATCAGGACAGGAGAAAATATTTAGTCAGAAGATGCTAGGGGAGAGGAGGAAGGACAAAAACATGGGGAATTAAAAATTAAAAGAGAAAGAAATCAATTCACATGTGCCTCAGTTCTTTTCTGCAGCTCCAGCTATTTAGAGTAGGGTGAGAAAGGTGGGATCAGATGGGAAAAGCTACAAAGGAGCAACCTTGCAGCATCATATTCAGTTATTTCTAAGGCAGATAGTCCTCAGGCAGATCAGTATTTTCCTGTGCTGACTACTCCCTCCTGCTGATCTCTGGTAGCAGCCATGGTCTGAGAAATATCAGGAGGCAGAGGAGGGGGCCAGATGGGGCCCATGGTGGATGGCCTACAGAAGCTGTTCCAACATAGCCTTTAGTAGTGTGAGGTGCTACTGTCTTTCTGAGATTCCTCCCCCTTGTCATGAAGACTGGAGATAGGTTCCAAAATCTGAAACTCAACAGCAATGAAGAGATGTATGTTCAATTACACTATTATGACAGTGTATAAGTGTGGCTTTCAGGCCTGTACAACTTGGTTTCCAGGTTATAAATGTGTAGAGTCTGCAGTGATCTTGACATTCATTTCAAAGTCATTCGTGCCTGTTTTTTTTCCTCACACAGTAATTCCAGTTTTGTAATCATTTAATATCCACCTATCTCCTAAAATAAATAGTAAATGGGTGTATCTTTAATGAAAAGTAATGTAAAACACAGAACAGCATATTGATTTTTCTGATGACCTACATGCACTACTATTGTATTTTAATCATCATGGAGAAGAGAGGCAATTACATTACAATCTGACTTCATGCTACTAGGGTTGTTGGGGTTTATCTGGATACACATCAATGACAAAATTCTGCTATTCCCATGAGAAAAATTCAAAAGCTGTGAAGCCTATTTAATGAAAAATGGTCACTGATGTTTTCTATCTGTCAAACTGTGAACTGTGAAAAATAAAGGCTCTTCTGTGTATGGATGGCCTCTCATAATTTTCCAAAAGAAAAAAATTCTCCAGCAGTTTCTCTTCCTCCTTCCAACAATTTCTTGTGGCATGGAAAGGAAGGGGGGTTTGATATGGTAAAACATTTTTCTCCCACTTTGTTGGACACTTGAGATAGTATTCTGGCTCTGGAAAGATGAGTCAACACAATGGTAGGAGAAACATGGGACCTGGTGTGAGAAGATTCAAACAAGTCACAAAAAAGGATGCAAAAGGTATCATACAATCAAATTTTTAAGTACTAGTTTGACCTATGAAGACATGATGCCTGCAGTAGTTGTTATTGTCCAAAGTCATTCACTGTAAATCAATAATATATTCATATTTTTCATCTTCTATAAGATATGAGGATGATGGTGGTGGTGATGAAGCTGATGATGATATAGTGAGCCAAGACCTGAGCCTCTGAAAACTAAATTAGGAACCAAAGAGACTTCTGATAATTTAATTTTATCTTTGTTGTTGGGATCTTGGGCTTCTGTGATAATCTGCCCTTCTGTTTTCAGGCTGGTGAACAGGAAGAAAAGAAACAAGATAAACAGCATACAAGTGGGTAGGGGAGGGTTGGTTGAGTAGGAGAGGATGGTGAGAGAAGTGTGAGAGAAGTGTACAGTTTTGTATGCTAGCTGATCAAGGAGGCCACAATAGTTGTTTAAAAGATTGTTTTTGTTTTGCTTTTTAGTGAAAACACTCAGTAGACATTAAATATAAGATCTATCACTAATTGATATGGCCAGTCATATCACTTCACATTTTGCCAAGCTTACACATGTTCAGCTGCAAATCAAGTGTCCAGTAATGAAATGAAACAGAATATGTGTCAGCCTAATCTTGAAATCTCCATGTGGTTAGACTTCCAAACCATATGCCTTGATATAAGTGTTGCTATATATGTATTTGCATGGATTTGTGTAGGATAAATGGATAGGATTCAAAAGGTTCTTCTGCTAGTGGACCTGCTACTACCCACAAAAACAAAAAGGGAGTGATCCCTCTCCCTGTGCAGCCATCCTCCACACATCCTCAAAACTTGCTCTGGAGAGTTCTGTCTTCCTACCAGTTGGGTGATAGTATAACACTGGATTTAGGCTTGTAGATAGCCATAAGATGTATATAGAGAGACTTGTTTGGCTAGCAGTTTAATTCCTTCCAATCACCCTTCCTGATCTCTTTCTTTAATGGAGTAAACTTTGTCCAGGTTTAGAACTGAAGATGAAAGAAGAAACAAGAAACAGAGAAGCATCTCCTCTATGTTGTGGGATAATTACTCCTCTTATTACTCCTCCCCCCTCCAACTAAATAATAATGTAGAACAAATACTTAAAAAAAAAGAGATTTCTCCAAAATTGTGCTAACTAATAAAAACACAAATAGAGGTGACAGTAATACTTTATGTTTCAGTCGCTCACTACTTGCTAACAGCCTTCTATTTGCTCTCCTTTATTTCTAGGCTTGAGCAAGATGAAATGAATATATTCCTAAATTTCCCATAGGGAGAGAGCTTCAAGGAGCTGTAATAGATAACTTCAAAGCCGTCTGGAAAGACAAATGCGACAAGCCACATTTGGGGTTGCAGCCATTTCCTCCTCATCATTTTGACTGATGAAAGCAGAGCAGCATGAGCTATCTTAATGTGTACTTTTAAAAAAAAACTTAGAAGACTTCAAACATTGTAGTGCCTATTTGAAATGGTGTGATCATGACTGAACTACACATCATCATACTGCTTTCTGCTTTTTTGAAGTATGTGGTTTATCACGCTTACCAAAGGTATAAATATGCTAAAATGTAGAAAGGGCAAAAAAGCAGATAGAGATGAGATTTTCAACATCTCTTCACACTAAAACATGGAGCCAAAAACATGAGTGCAATGCTATTATAATGCTCCTCTTTTAGCTGGAATTATGCATACTGTAATGAAACAGCCTTGGCTGAAAAGTCTGAGGGAGAAATGGAAAGGCAGCTAACAAGTCAAGCTATTGAAAGCAGGGGTGCATGGAGACATAGACGTAGACGTAGAACTTGACACTTTTAGGCTTTTAAAGAGGTACCTGTCATGACTTGCTCATTCAAGGTCAGTTTCACCATGTGTATTTTTTCCCTTCAATTTGCTGCATTTCCACTTCTCACAGAATAAATGGAACACTCTCATTAGAATCCAGCTTTCACTACCTATCAAGGATTTCTCATCTTCAGCGGCGGAGCTTGGAGTGTGTGGAGGGGGGGTGGGAGGGGGGCTATGGCACAAGGGGGGGTGGCCACTGTGTATGGGGCATGGCCACAGTGTGCAGGGGCATGACCGTGGTGCATGGAGGCATGGCGCCCCAAAACATTGCCACCTGGGGCGAATAGCCCCCTCCGCTCCCACATCCCTAAGTGACTGCTTATCTTTTTTATTATTATTATTAATGATATGTTTATTTATTTAGTTCAACCATCATCACAAATCAACACAATAAATATAAATCAATATAGACTAAATCCATATGTATATGTTACCATACACTCCATAAGAGATATCAACAAGTATTACAGTATTATTCAATACAAAATTATATCCCTCAAAAAGATATAAATGAAATAGATCAATAATGAGATAATTTTGAGTTTACCTATAACTAATATAACCTAGAAGAACAATTGTTATTTTAGCCTAAGGCTTATTATACCCCAACCAAGACCTATTCTATATATTCACTATTTCTTATCCTAGGGTATTATTATGAAAATCTAATATAAGAATCTAATTAAACTTAGATTTAACAAAACAAAATGAAGAAAAAGGAAAGAATATGAGAGAGATACAAATATAAGCAATATAAGAAGAAGAAGAAAAAAGAGGGAGGAAAGGGAAAGGAAAAGAAAGAAAAAAAAGGAAGAAAATAAAGAAGGGAAAGAAAAAGAAAACGGAAAAGGAGAAAGAGATAATGTGAGAGACCTAAGATTATGAAAAGGAAAGATAACATAATATATACAATGAATTTACAACTCTGTTTTATGATTTACAGTTCTAAGATAGATGTTTCTCCCCATCTCTCTTTCCATACACTTTTTAGAGCATTCCATTCTTGATTCACCATGTCTATACTTCGATTTTGCATGAGCATAGTTAGCATATCCATTTGGTACATGTCAAGAAGCTTGAATAACCATTCTTCGGATGTTGGGATTTCTTTAATTTTCCATTTACTCGTGTACTAGCCTGGCCGTGGTTATCATATATAAAAGAAGCCTTCTATATTTCTTTTGATAATCCCTGTTGATTCCTTTCAGTATATTTAATAAAAATAAATCTGGAGACAAAGGAAATTGCTATAATTCCTACGCGACTGCTTATCTTAACATGTACATAAGAAGAAAAACTGCCTTGAATTACATCTTGGGAGAAAACTTCAATACATACATACATACATACGTATATACATAGCCAAGCATGTCAAAATGAGTAGTAGACCATTGGGGATTACCATTTTTGGAGAGATGACAAGGTTATTTTTCAGGAAATCTCTCACTGGGTTGAAGCAGCTGAAACCAGTGGCTTCTAGATTTTTGGACTACTGGTTCCATAACTCTGACTTAGCATGGACAACCAATCTGAATGACATGAGGCATATCATCCAACATATTTGGAGGAAGCTTGATTGAGGAAGGTTAGGTTTAACTGTATTCTAAAATCTGAACATTTTATACAGTTGAGATGCTGTGCATCTTACAAACTATCTGGAGAGAAGCAACTTATTCTAACGCACAAAATAACCACCTCATGAACAATCAGGTTCTGAAAGAAAGTTGCTGCCATTGAATGGCACGGCTTCATGGTATGAGACTCTCATTTTTATTTTTCAGCAAGAACGCCAGATAATCTGTATCTAAAAACAGGATGGGGTAGATCTGTCATTCCTTGTTTTACTTTATTACCACACTCTACCACCCCTCCTACAAAATATGTGACTTTCATAATTCGGACTTATTAATGACTGGAGAACATGATTGGGATCATGCTGGCTAGAGAATGTATTTGAGGTTATACTGACTGCAGATGGGCTTAGAGCAGTGGTTCTCAACCTGGGGGTTGGGACCCCTTTGGGGGTCGCATGACCCTTTCAAAGGGGTCGCCTAAGACCTCGCTTCAAGCCCTTCTCAGGTTGAGCTTCTGACACTATGATAATGGTTGGGGGTCACCACAACATGAGAAACTGTATTAAAGGGTCACGGCGTTAGGAAGGTTGAGAACCACTGGCTTAGAGTCAGGAAAAGTCAGATAGGATTATGTGGAAAACCCAATGCTATTGGATTTGTGCTAATCCCTTCACCACTTCAGGTTCTTGGCATTTTTGGATACAATGAAAGAAAAACTACCCAGATTGGTGAGCAATCAAAGACCATCCTGATCTTCCCCTACAGAGATTTTCCCTATATATCCTACCTGACCAAATATTGAGAGATTGTCATGAATCCCATCAATGTTTTGTCACTCTGGACTTAAGCAACCAGCCCACTCCGGACCCATTTGTCAGTCCCATAAGAAAGTCATTACAGCTTTCTCAATGCACCTCTGCAGGGTGTGAAATAGGGTATAAAAACCTTAGCTTCACCGCCAGCCAATTGTAGTATGTAGTGCCCCAGACTGCTGTTCCTTCGTGCTATCCTCAGATGCTGCCTGAGTCCCTCTGCTTCAGGACTGGTAACTATCATTCTTTCCACCCAATCTCTCTCTATCTCAACCTTTCTTGCCTTACTGTGTGATTGCCTTGTAGGGTTCTTAAGAGTGTCTGATTTCTTATGTGTTTGTCAATTTGAATAAAATACTTTAACTGGAATCCTCTCCACAATTAGTACTAGTGTACATAGGTGAAAAGATATGTTATACCTCCTCTCACACACCTTCTTTGAGCTATAATTTCCCCAAATTCTAAGATGCTGGCATTGTTGGTGGACCCCAACATCTCCCAACTCTTAAGGTAACAACTTGTCATGTAAGTTACATGACAAGTAAAGGAAGACTGTTCCCTTCAAAATTAGTCTGGATCATTCAATACTAGAATATTCTTTAAGAAAAGTATTACACTGTGATTCTTCCCTTTCCTCCTTTAAAAATGTTTTGTGTGGTTTGACTGAATACTTCAAGGGAAACCATTGTAACCAACCAGGTAAGTTATTTGAATACGGGGATAGTCAGATGATTTTATTGTTTTGTTCTAAATCCCTTGAGTCCAAGATGGAAAGATTCCAATTTATTCAATAAAGGCACCCGCACATTTGGAACTGGTTGTTTATTGCTTTTTATCCCTAGGCTACAGGCTGTTGCCAAAGAGAAGTCAATAACTCATTCTGTTGGTTTGGCATCATGCATACATGAAACACATCTTGTCACTTATTTTCAGTTTCCTTTACTTATGGCTGCTGCTCATTGGTTTGCCTTCATGTTTGCTTGTTACCGGTGCAGAAAGCATGGGTATTATTTCTGACATCTTTCCTAGCCTTTTTGGAGGGTTGCTATATGGCATTACTTCATTTCATCTTTATACTCATTGCTTCGCTGCTGAAAAGTTGATCCCTTGCATATTTGATGTACAAATGCACATTTACTGATAATTCAGTACAAACACAGACTCTGAATATGTGTCTTCTATGAAAGAAAAATAGAGAGATTATGCTGATATCCTCACTGTTTCTCTGCCATTAAATATCTAATGTTGCAATTCTATGCACATTTATTTGATTCCATTGTTTTCAGTGAAGATTGCTCCCAAGTAAATGTGCATATGACAGTAGTGAGAAGTCAGACATGTACTTTGTTCAGATAATGTGCATGTGTTCATCCATAATGAAAATATGTGCCCCATGTCAATGTTTTAGACTCAATTTTCCATCAGTTCCAGAAAACTTAACCGATAGTGTGGGATTATTTGAGCCACATTTTGCTAATACTAGGAGAAGGAAGCCAGGTGTCCCTTGCCCTGAAGCAAATTCTAACTGTTTCCTTTTCTTAAGGCTTTTGCTTGTCTCAAGTGGCACTCAGAAGAATTAAACATGGTTTTGCAAATGTTGGGTGTTGAAGGTGTTCATATATATGTGTCATTCTATCTTTAAAATAAAGGCCATCTGCACTGAGTCTTAAAGTTGGGTTAAACCTAGAGGTATGCAAGGGCCCTCTGATGGGGTTTGAGACCTAGTTTGGTGATTGGGATCCACTCTGGTGGAAGGCAATTTAACTTGCCCACAGCAGTCAAAACCAACCCAATTTGGTTTAGGATTCAGTCAAACAAGTTCCATGACTCTAGTTAAAGCTCACTAACTTCTAGTTGGGGACTCTTACCAAAGGAAAATATATTCATAAGCTTAACTCACCTTTCAAAGCTTTCACTTAATTGCACATTCAACTGACAGTCATGATGAATTAGCTTAAGCCAAGTACAGTGATGTAAGTGTATGTAAAGAAAAGTCTTTGCAAAAGTGAAACCAGCAAGTTTCACATTTGTGTATAATAACCGGTTGAACTATTTTCTTTTGTCTTTCTCAGTATTTATAGGCCAGAATCCTGTTGGCACATTATTCTAGACATTGCATTTGTTTTCCAGTGCTACGCAATCGTGGTGAAGGAATCCAGGTTGGCTCTGGTTAGTCCATTTTCCAACCTCTTACTTGCTTCACAACCAGTGTACCCATCACCTTTTCCACAGGATTCCAACCATAATGTTATCCAGTTTGAATGGCAACAAATTGAGTCTCCTCTTTGCTGGGATTTTACACACCAAAAAGAAAATGTCCAAAAGGTAGAATGGCAGAAAACCAAGAAGGTCTTTTGCTTTGTTTGATTGCTCTGTTTTAACTGTATTGTCGTGTATTTGTTTGCTTCAGTAACATAAAGAAGATGACAGTGTCTAGATGAGAGTGTCTGAAAGGCAACCTTTTATCTTTTGTAGATGACAAGATCGGTCAACGAGTCCACATGGTTCATCTGAGAGAAAGCAGAAGGTACAGACAGCTGGTTTTCAATTGATGAAATCGCATATGTTTGGGAATGTTAATGTGGTGTCTTTCATAGCGGTATCCATTAACCATGCCAACTCTAGGGTTAAAAAGCAGCCCAATGCTTGTTTTCATTTTCACATGATGAACTCCTACTGGCTGTAACAATTGTGTTTTGCCTGTTGTATCACTGAAACCAACTTTTTTCTTCATCAGCTCCTCCTCTCCTGTAATCCTTTACAAGAGACAGAATTAACATGGATGAAAGCAGGTGCGGGTTCAAAGGCACTGAAGAGATTATTCAAGAGTCCTGGTGTGATTCTCAAATGAAATCTTTGATACAGAGGATTGGAATGAAAGGGAAGGCATGACAGTTGTCCAGGTTTCCTGCCACCTTTTCATTGAAGGTATTTGCACTTCAGATGATTTCTCTCCTTTGAGACTAAACTATGTATGAGTGCCTCCATGAAATCTAGAAAATACACAGATGAAAAGTAGAGTTCATGAGTAGACCTACATATTTTAAATACTCATGAGAGAGTGAAAAAGGATCAGATCTGTCTGTCTGTCTATCTATTTTTCTATCTATCTATCTATCTATCTATCTATCTATCTATCTATCTATCTATCTAATATATACCCAAAACACACACACACACACACACGTACATACAAACTATCTATCCATACACATACACAAGCCATGCATATATCAGAAAGATGAAACAACTGGTTGGGGCTTTTTGTACATGGAATACCTATTACTGCATAGAGTCAGGGCATAAATGTGAGTATTCTGTAACCATGGCATCAGGTTTTGTAGAAGTATTATGACAAATAATACTTTTGTATATCTAGTAAAATGCCATTTTGAAACTTTACAAATAGTCTTTTCTCAAGCAAAATTTATTTTCTTTAAACCAATCTTCATTGTAATTGAAATGTATACAAGGAGAAGCATTCCTTTTTATGGAGGTCCATCATAGGTTTGCCTTAAGATCACCATGAATTGTAAATAACTTGAAGGGACACAACAATAACAAAATTACAAAACCTATGATGTAGAGCAGTTTGAGCTCTACTTCTTTGTGCACACTGGAAAATATGAAATAGCCAAAAACATTGTTTAGAATGAGAAGCAAATACTATTTAATGATTTTAAAATGTTGAACCTTCTTCTGAAATTTGAACTGATAGCCATATTCTTCAACTTTGAGATTATAATAATTCTTTTTTTAAGTTTAAAGGTTAAAACAGAGTCAAAATACAAAATAATTTTTAGTTTACCTTGCGCTGCATACAGACCTAAACAAAGTTTTTATTGGTATTAATATGCAAATATGTATTGAATATTCAAGATGAATCAGGCAGTGTTTGCCCAGATTCCACTCTAGTTTTTCATGGCAATGGTGAACTGCTTTCTTTCCAAGGCTTTTGCTGGATTTGACACACAACTATGAAAGCCTGGATTCACTGAAGCATGAAATGCTTGCTTCAGATCACGTACCTCAACAGAGCCAGAACTCCACATAAAAATAGATGTGATTCTTTTTGGCAGTTCTATGATGATTGATAGACTGAAATAATTTACCGAACATTGCAGCCTGAGCAGCCACATCTGCCCCAAATGAAATCCTAACTGGCACATAAAACATTCATCAAGTGGAGTAATCTTACTTAAGTACAGAGAAATGGCATGGCCCAACACAGTAGGATAGGTGGTCTTATTGAACAAGTGGAGAAGAGCTTTCTAGCATGCAATAATTCCAGATTATTTAATCCCAGAAACATTCTTGATGGACATCTAACAAGACTTTCCTTGAAAATGTCCAAAGATTTCTCAATCTTGGTTTTCATTGCTGAAGTGTTCCTAATCAGTTTGGATCCCATCGAGGGATAAAAAGGGCATACAAATCAAATAAATAAATTCAACCTAAGGATGTTGCCAATTGCATTTTGATTATTATAGTTGTTTGGCTGGGAGTCCATTATGCTGAAGGCCATATCTGTTGGAATGGCGGATACTGTTTGGAAATAAATACTGAATAGTCCTAAGAAATATTGGACATTCAACCACAAAACCAGACTCTGCTGTGTAGACATGGATCAGTAATTTCATTGTAAAACAGGTGTGGGCAACTTGGAAAGGTCCAGGGGTCATTTTTTTTCCACCTATACTGACCATGAGTTTCAGTAACCCCCCTTCTCAAAGTGGACCTGGTTTAAAAGAAATCGCTTTCCTGGAGTGTGACTATTGATCTTTAAAATAATCATAATAATTTTCGTGCAGAGCTCTGGGTCCTGAGAAAATGTGCAAGGGAGGTCTTGTTTTCTGCTGCTCCAGAAAGCAGGACAAGGAGCAATGGATTCAAGTTGCAGAAAAAGAGATTCCACCTGAACCTCAGAAAGAACTTCCTAACAGTCAGGGCTGTCTGGCAGTGGAATCTGCTGCCTCGGAGTGTAGTGGAGGCTCCTTCCTTGGAGGTTTTTAAGCAGAGGCTTGATGGTCATCTGTCGGGATTGCTTTGAGGGTGTTCCTGCATGGCAGGGGGTTGGACTGGATGGCCTGTGTGGTCTCTTCCAACTCTAGATTTCTATGATTCTATGATTCTATTGCTCACCACTGTTGTACATTATGCTAAATTAGTAGGCTTAACCCAGTGAGAGAGTCATCAATGGCACATCCCTGGGGAAAGTATCCACTTCTAACTCATTTAAAGAATATGCAATTAGTTCTTTCTTACCATGTACCCTGTTTGTGTAGATTGCTGCCTCCCACTCCAGATCTACCAAGTATCTGTGCCATTGCTGCTCTGTGCTGATTGGTCAAAGATAGAATTATGGTTTCTAATGTACATGTTTGCCTAGCAGACTGTCCCAACTATTGGCATGCCATCAACCGTATCTATGACCATCCTCTTTGTTTACACTATAGTACTCAGAAAAATTGTTCTTGGATAAATGCAAGTTATTCTGAAACTGTAACTCAGTGTTGCTCTGCAACATGAAAAGCTGTTAATGAGTCACTGCATTATTAAAAACAGCTAGAGAACTCCTGGGATTTTAAAACAAACTTCTCTAATTACTGCAATTTAAATGTGCAGTACTAATACCCAACAAAGTCATTATTAATAAAAGCTTTTAAGCAGGAAAAGAATTAAAGTCTTGAATTCTATTAGTGACGTCTGATATTGGAAGACATTAAGAAACCTAAACAACATACTGGGTTGCTTACTTAGTTACATCCATTTATGCTAATGTGTATTAATTTCACCAGCTGCTGTTCCAAAGCAACTGAAGCTTCAACTGTTGTCTTCTGAATGCAAGGATGTGGTTGCTTTTTGATAAAGTTGAAAACAAATACAAGCATTTATTGGCAGATTGTTGCCTTCATATAAGGCCTTCATCCCCTCCTCAATGGAGTACAATTAACCTAATTAATAGGGGATTAATCTTAACATGAATAAACCTGCAAACATGTTACAGAAGTAGTGGAGCTTTTGTTTAACAGTCTTTTCTCCAATCACATGCACAAACACTGATTGAGGAACATAGCCTCCATTGAACTGTGTACAAATATGTCACATCCAAAAGATACATCAGAGTCCTTTCAGAGCTTTTGCTTCATTTCTAACCTGCTGCCTGAGAGATGCCTTGAGATATAACACTGGATCACTGAGATTACACTTTTTGAGGCAGCAATTTAACAGTGCCCTACAAAAGGTTCTTTATAGTTCCATCTTCCAGCTTAAGCTTAAGTTTTCCTTTAGCTTTTCTTCAGTGCCTGCACTTCGAACTTTTTTCTCAATTCCTCCCACTCTATCGTCTTTGATTTTCCAGGGGTAAAAAAAGGAAAGGTCAATGGCCAACAGAAGTTCAAGCATCAACATAGTTGTGTGCCAATAGCTTCGCTAATTAAGAGCCCAAAGCAACTAGCAGAGTTTACAACAAGCAAGGAAACAAAGGATTTCAGACTCCAAAACAATTTTCAAAGTTTAAAAGAAAAAATGAATAAATAACAGCAAAAGAACTCAGACACCTTCTAAAGTAACTAGAAAGCTATAAAATACACACAAATAAAAACAGAATTCAGACCCCAAAGCAAGTTGCAAGCTTGTAAAAAATTTTTTTTTTGGGGGGGAGGGAAAATTGTAAAACTGGTAAAATGAAATTGCTTTTTTTTAAGGCAAGCTTAAAAAAGAGAAGAATGAAATCCAAATACAGTTTTTTTTTAAAAAAAAGTCAAACCAAAATTAAAATATATTTTATTTTTTCTAAAAAAAATGCCAGACCAAAATACAAATACAGTAAAAAGAGGTTCAGAAGGGATTTACTTGCCTTCTCCATAAAATAAAATAAAATAAAATAAAATAAAATAAAATAAAATAAAATAAAATGCCTAAATAAACCAATATTGTGCCCACAGATCCAATAATCTTTCTGACAAGGCTGTAGATAAGTGGGTGATTGGTTGGACTGGCATCTCCGTCTCTCTCCCTTTCTACATACTCACATGCAAACTTCACATACAGACTAAATTATACCCCCAGTCTGCTGAAACTGCAAACAAAGACAAATAGCAAACCAGAGAGCTGATCTCACCTTCTTTCTCCATCCAGTATACTGCTGCTCTGCTGAGAAGAAATGTGTATTGTACTCTGAGGAGATCAATATCCTCCCATTAACTCATTTTCTCTCTCCTCTGTGCACAGACAACATTATGAAAAAACAAACAAATTGGCTGAGGTCCTTAATGGGGAGAAGAAGTTCCATCAGGGTGGATCTTAGATCTGTGTCCTCTCTGTGTAGTGGTTTGGGCACTGGCCTATGACCCTGGAAACCAGGATTTGATTCCCCACTTGGCCATGGAAACTCATTGGATGACTTTGGGTGTGTCACACGCTCTCAGCCTCTGAAAGCCCTGTGATAGGTTCTCCATCGGGTCGCCATAAAGTCACAAATGACTTGAAGGCACACAACAACAATAAATAGAGATGATGATGATGATGATTGATGATGATGATGATGAACTGGTGAAGTTAAAATTCAATCCCAGGGGACAGAAGGATTGAAGACAAAAAGAGGGATAGGGCATTGAACTATTAAGGCATACAGACTGAGATTCAGTGCCTCTGGGAAGAGAAAACTGTTGTGGTCCTAGCTGTGTAAAGAGAGCAATAGTGAATGGACAAAACATCTCAATGAGATTACGGTAGGTAAGATCACAATAGGACAATTGCAAAAAGGAACTCTATTTGGAACTTGCCACATTACCCTGATGCCTCATGACTCTCAGGGCCCTTTTACACTACACAGTTATAGCACTGTGTTTTCTTTAACAATGGAAACAGTTTATAATCTAGTGAGGTGCTAGAGTTCCCTGGCAAATAATTCTGAATGTTTCTGTCTCAGCTGCAGATCCTAGGATTCCACAGGATGGAACCATGGCTATTAAACCTTAATCATTGATAGTCCAAAACTCTAGACAGTATCACCTGGCAGACTTTGAAACTGAGGTATATTGACCTTTAAGTGAATACATGTTTATGAAATTTTATTGAAATATAGTGGATTTTATTCTCCTTGGCTCTGGTTTAGTATTTTCAAAACAAGGTGAGTAGTTTGGTAGGCCTGGCGGCTATTGCTTTTTACCTGGAACTTGTACAGGCTGCAGCAAGAAATAACAACCTCATTCTAAAACAATCAGTATTTCTCCTTTTTTATTTTTTTGGTGGAGGTTGTTATTGACTGAGTGGGCTGCAAAAATCGTCACTTCTGGCTACCTCCAGGAAAGAAGAAAGCACTTTTTTTTTTTGAGGGCGAAGGTGAATTTTGTGTATGTGTGTGCATAGAGTGATGACAGCTTGGTGTGGCCCTCATGAATGGGCTTGGGAGATCAGGGCTAGAATTTGCTCAGTTCTCAAGTTCTAGATCTTTGCATTCTTATGCCATTATTGTTTTTAACTTGGTTTTATATGCTATGATGTTTGATTCTCTGTTCCAGATTTTATCTTGGCTTTATAGCCTGCTGTCTTTATTGTTGCACTACATTGTTGTTGTTGCTATTGTTGTTTTAACTCTATGGCGCTAAACTGTTTGCATCTAAGTTATATGGAAGTGGGTGGGGGCTACATGATCTCTTTAAAACTGGCTTTGTAATTGCCTTCAATTGTTCTGATAGTCAAAGCAAAACACTGAAGACGGACGTTTTTAAGGATATTTGAGAGTGCAAGACTGACTGACTGGAAATCATTATGCTATCATTAGCTGCTTGCTTTTGGTTGTGCTTAGAGGTAATTGCACTTAATGCTTTGATTATTTCAATTATACTGTGTACACAGTGTTGAATTTGTTTTTTGTACATGCTTACCTTGGTTTATGACTTGGCAACTGGTGTATTATATCGCTTCGACTTTGATGCATACATCAAAGGGACAAGCTGCTTTGTTGACCTTTGTTTTACCTATATAGATCATCTTGCCTGAATAGTTTGAGTTTAATGAGTGTGCATATGCCAATAATTGTCATTCCTCTTGAAATCTAGGATAGGAAATATGTTCCTACATGGATCCACCTACAAGTAAAATACAGTATTATCTTATATCTTTCTTTTGACCTTTTTCTTTCCTCTCTTCATTTGCTTCAGGTCTTCTGTAACCAGACAGCCCTTTCCCTAGGAGGGCCAAATTAGACTTTTGGCCTGAGTCCCAGATGAGAGAATCTAGGCTGAAGCAAAACTCCTACAAAAGAGCAGATGATGATGATTTGCAGGGACCAAATGGAAGCAGGAAGGAGAATCTTTAGCTCCTCTGATATTTTCTTGTGCCATAGGCTCTACAAATTAATTTTCTTTATGAGATAGCAAACTTTTTTTTCAGAGCTCTTGTTTGGTAATAGACAAGGGAGATTCAGGGTAGTAGTGGATAAGCACTTCCCTTGTTTGCCATTTCTGGGCTAAGATATTCAGAATTTATTGTATGTTTGCAGCACATGCTAGATTTTGCCTTTTGTTTCTGATTTTTCCATAGTACACAGTACACATTTGTGTGGGATTCTAGTGATAATGATCCTCCCTTACTTCTTTGCTGTTTGTTGGGTTGTCAAACTTTGCTAATGAAATTATCCATTGCCCTACACTTTTGTTGTATTCACATAGTTAGATGGTACAGGAGCTGCACAGAGCTGGCAACTTTGTCCTTGTGCTGCACTTCTTGCTATCTTTCTCTTCCTTTCCTTACCATTGTCACTGTTCCCTCCATCTGTGCAGCTACACTACCAGTAGCCCCAACAGGATCCCAGGCTTGGCTTTTCTATACAATCATACTGTCTCATTAATGGAATTGTACAGTTGTTCCAGACAATATTGTCTTCCATTTGTAACCATCCCTTATGTTCACACTGTTCTTACTTTTTTATCAGAAAAAATGTTAAGGAAATAAAAGATGGACAGCTGCACAATGCCTGTTCATTTGTATGAACCCATAATCTGAAAAAAACATCCCTAATCCTTTGGAAACTACAACCATGTGATTAAGGGCAGCTTGACCATGCATAAACAGCTGGAGAAATGGGAGGGATGTACCATGAGCTTAAACACATGGTGAAATGATGATCACTTCTACCTATGGTTAGAAGTGCCATCTCATAGGTGAAAAAAAATGTGATTCCTGGCCAACTGAATGCATCTTCAAAGGAGAACGTAGATAGCTGAGGAAAATAGTACACAAACTGTATGTTAGCTAATATTCCAGCAATAAAACAGAAAAAGAGTGTTTCACTAGATAAACTCTAGTTAAAATGGAATTGGTGGGCTATGGGATTTTATTGAAATATTTGCCATGGTATAATACTACAGAAAAAAGGCATGGATAATTATTCTTGCATCTGGAAAATCTGTAGGAATTCCCTAGAAAATCAGGTTTATATTCCTATCCTTACAATTAATAGATAATTTTAAAAATAATTTTAATAATAGTAATTTTAAAATGTTCATAGATATATGAAACATCAAAATGTTCAGTATAAATATCTATAATAGGATTCATGATATTTTCTACAGAAAATATTTTTTCCCAGTCAAACGTGCCAAGGTGAATTGTATAGTATAGCCTCTAATTAATGAGGTCTGCATAGGTTGAAACCAACTTCACTAAAAATAAGAACAACTGGACTTTTCTTCTCCATCCTGGTGTAAGTGTATCACACAAGGCCTATAATATATATCTTAGAAATTAAAATAAAATCATTGCAATGATTGATACTAATACATTTCAGCAATTACAGGAAAAAGGATATAAGCCAAAAGTCCTGATATCTAGCATGTATAAATTATTAGAAAATCACATGAAAATTAAGTTTAGCATGAAAAAAAGACGACTTGATTTACTGAGGTTGACATCTGAAACTTACTGGGAGCCACATCTGAATCGATATGCATAGTTAGCCAAAGAAACAAGGACAAATATTTTTACAGCTATATTGCTATGTGTTAATTTGAAATATTAATCAGACAAATGTTGTATCTTGCAGGCACAGAAATAGAGAAGACCTATAATTTCAAATGCTGGACTTGTGATGGTAATAAGAGTGATTTTATCCATAATTAGTGAGATGAAGGGGCCTCAGTAAACTACAAACCCCAGAATTCCACAGTATGTTGAAAGTGGAATAATAGCACTGTAACAGTGCAATGCAGAAATGGCCATAGTCTTGCATGCCTGACAAAACCTCAGTAGGGACAGAGAGTTCCTAAGCTGAGATTCTGCTACTGAGAAAGTCCCATCTACTGAGATTTGAATCCAGAGATTTCTCATGGTACTGAGAAAGCTCCATTTCTTGTATGCATTTGCCTGGATACTTAGGTTGGTCAGAAATGTCACAGAGTTTCCAATGAAGCTCCCAAAATTTGGGTGGGCTTATATGGTGGAATATCATTTGCCATATTATCTATTTCATTATCTGAAAACGAAGAAATAAATATATTCAATAAAAATTATTAGCATCCTAATCTGAAGCATATCTACTCAGAAACAGACTTCACTGAGTTCCATAGTATTTTCATATAAGCAAATATGGGACTACAGTCTGAATTAAGTGAATGACATAATCTCTTCAGGATATGTAAGTGTTAACTTGGCGCTTTCTGCAGATATGGTTTATTTTCTCTCTTGCTTCCTGTATTAATCTCACAAGCCTATTTAGTGTCTCTTTCCACTTTTGCCAAGTTTTATAAATACTATGCTTTAAAAGAATAATTGTAGACATCTTCAAAGGCAACGACGATGCTTTCAGGAAAATATAAAAATGCTTTGAATTTGTTTGATGACTTTGGATGGGTTGACTTGCAACATACAGTCTATTTATTTCACACACACACACTCATATTCGCTCTCACTTTCACACGCATACATGAAAAAACCTGGAGTCAACAGTGGAATCCAGCAGAATAGTGAATAGTGGCAGGAAATGACAGAAGGACACTTCCTTCCTAGCCTTCTCTTCTGACGTTCTCACACTGAATACGATAAAGAGAACAGAATCAAGATTATCATAACTCACATCTATTGAAAGAAACAGTCAAGAATACTAGTGGTGCAGTCACAAAGGTTAAATACCACCCACAACACTGCAAAATTACACTTTGAAGAAACAGAAGAAAAACTGTGAAAACAAAGCAAGTGAGAATCTCACAGGGGATATATACAGACTTCAGGAAATAATACACAGTAGTTTGCCACACAATATGAAAGGTTTTATTGCTCTTCAATTACTGCACAGCAAAGGAGCATTCTCAGTGCATTGCTGTCTTGCTGCTGTGAGGGAAGCAAAAGTTGTTAAGAAAGCTACCACAGAGAACTCCTTATGGGAATGGTACCACACTCCTGTTTTTTTTGTTTTTCTTTTCTTTTTTTAAAAATCAGGGCTGAATTGCTGGAGACAGCATTTTGGAGACAATACTGCCACTTATTCTGAGAGTCATTTATTGTCCCAACAGTTCATGTTTTATTGCATGCTATACGTATTGTGCAGTAGTATTTGTCTAGGCTACAGTTTTATAGTAGTTGAAAATATTCAGTGGGAATTACAACATAAGAGCAGAAAAGTAGAAGCCGGTCTGGTGAAGAGGTTGGGAAGTTTGAAAGTACTGCACTTTGATTATAGATCAAGAAGAGACCAATGCTAGAGGTTTGGTCCTTTGACTTATATTCAGAAATGACTGAACAGGTTTATATAAAACTTGGAGGTGTAGAAGAGATAGGTTTGCAGATGATATGGACCAATTTTAAGAATAAAAGAATAGGAAATGACTTACTGGACTTTAAGGAGTGATGTCCAGTAGGTTGTTGGATATTGTGTGTTTTCTTGTCACATATTTTGCTGGGATTAAATTTGCTAGTACAACGTCTTTTGGGAAATGATCTGTTGCTCAGAGGAAACATTTATGCATGTCTTACACTAGTAGTAGAGTAAGAGCCTTGTGGTTTTTGCTGAAAATATTATTTTTAGGAAAATTTTATTTTTAGTAACAATGTAGTTTAGGGCCCATTTTATACCTTGGAACTCAAGGTATTTTCCCAAGAGTGATATATGTTATTTATCTAGTGAACTTTACATGAGTCAAGCCAGAAATTGGAAGTAGAATGGAAGTGAGTCTGGCTGGTGAGAGAGAATGTAGCGGAGGAAGGAATTCTGTAAATTGAAGTCAGCAGTTAGAAGAAAAGGTGTTTGGTGGAATATAGAAGCTGTAGTATTAATTTCATTCATACAATTTTTGCAATGTTGTTCGTTTCAATCTGCACATGTGAGAAACTTTTTTTTAGGTCCAATGTTGAATTGGTACTGGACATGCACATCCAGGGCCACATCAATTACACAAGTTTCATTTTACGTGCTAAAATTACTCACTGCTTCTTCCAAGAACAAAATTAGTGAAGAATTACATATCTACACTGATCAGCCTATTCCTCTAGTGCTTTAATTCTTTCATGGCTCCCTTCCCCCTCTTGCCATCAACAACAGCTGTGCAGTTACACAACTGTACCAAAAGGGTTCAGAGCACAGTGTTTAGCTGTCTGCTCCATCTGAGACTAAGCCCCACCAGAAATAAAAATATGACTTTGGAGCCACAAGGGCTAATGATGTGTGAATTATGTGTGATCCCCAGATTTGGGAGGGCTGCAAAATCTTTTGGGGAGTCCCTCCTCAATTTTCTCATCATAGAGTTCTTCCTACACACACTCTCCTTTCAAATATGGAGAAGATTGTGCATGCCACCTCTGTGCCTCTTTTGTTGGTAATTCAGCAGTTCAGGCACAGTTTCACTGTTGTCGAGCACAGAAGTTCTCAGAATTGCTGGTGCTTTTCAAGACAGCTAAAAATGACTGAGACTGAACAGACACAAAATGAGCTATCCACAAAAAAGTGACAGTTGGTAGAATAGCACATACCTACTTGTCAGTTACTGATATCACTTTATCCTGACATGCAATACCTTTGGGAAATTGCTTTATTTATTTTGGCCACTGTGATTTCTTTTTAGCATGGGGTAATGACATTAATTCAAATAATTTATGTATTCATACCTTTCTAAATGGTATGTGATTTCTTGTCAATCATAATAGTTGTTTCATTCTTTTCCCAATGAGTTTGTTATCTCAGGCCCTTTCTACAAGAGCCTCCCATCCTGGCATGGGGATGGGAGAGGGGTGGGACCGCAACAATACTTCTGCATGATGTTGTTGTGATTCTGTCCTTCTCCTGTCACCAGGTCATATGACTGCAGATTAAATCATTGATGGGTTTTTCCATCAATGACACACAATTGTGCCACCATCCTGCATTTACCTGCCCTGTGGAAGCTCCAGAAGTGCAATAGAGGTGTTCCCTGTTCCAGCACAGTCTAGGAAAGTGCCCAGCTGTGCTGTGGAAGGAAGAGGCATATGTATTGTGCTTCTTCCAGGGGGGAGTCAGCCAATGCAGAGGAGAGCATTCGTGTTCCCACTTTCATCCAGGCAGAGGGGCTGCCAAGATTGGGACCAGATGATAACAGATCCAGGTAGGGTGTGGAAAGGGCCTCAGATTTTAAGTACACCTGATTGAGAGGTGTGCCTGTAGCTTTCTCAAAATGTGTTCAAATTCAATTAAATTCAAATTCATTTTTCAATGTTGAGTGAAGGGCTTTTCGTATTCACTTAAAAATACAAGGAGATTGAATCTAAACCATAAGAGATGTATTCTCTGACTATAATTGATATGTAACAGTACCCCAAGATACAGTTTCAGTAACATTGCTATTTTATGTATTTATTCATATGACTTAATGATTTGATAGATGTACACCACACCTTTCTTCCTTCAGAATGGCTGCTCAAGTGGCTATTTATAAAATGAATGTCTTGGAAAAGGATGACTATCAGAGTGACAGATCTAAGACCTAAGTCTCTGTTTATTCAATATACAGCCGCCTCCAAGTCCTTTGTATTACTATAGGGATAGCTCACAAAGATGTAGTGATGGTGGAAAAATCCATCCCCCCTCTTCCAACCCCATCAATTATGAGGACTGTCAGTTAGCTTAAAGGGAAAAGAGTGATAGATGACATCAATCTGTTAATCACCAAGCCCTGATACTTCTACCCTACAGCTCTGCCTCTACTGCAACACTATATATGGCTCCATTTAATTGACTGTTATGTGGCTCCTGAACCACACTGTCATATACATAGGATGAAATAAATATTCAGAAGTATTCAAGAAAGGGTTGAGAAGTACATTTTTGGGGTGTCAAGAAACCCTGACAAGAAACATCCTGGACTGATGAGAGAAGGTATATTTACTTTTTGTGTGTGTGCAGAGCAACCTTATGCAAATTTTGCATAGAATAAGCCTGAAATTGAAGGCAGGCTTTGAACACTGCACTTTTTCCCCCTCAAATACTTTCTTACAGTGGAATGAAATTTTTTAAAAATTTTGAGAAGAACCTTAGTGAAAAATTATACTGCTAATTCACAGCTTTTGGTCAATGGGTGAGAAGGGCCTGAATACCTTTGACAAGTTTCAGCTTAGAATGATGACAGTGATGATGATAATGACGACAACAACAATTTTTTGCTGCTTATGTGAATGAAATGTAACCTCTAAAAGAAATGAAATCCATTTATCACCATTTAATTAGTGTGATGAGTAAACACAGCCAACAACAGACATTACAATGAGGCAATCTATTTGGTTTTGTTGCATGGTCCATGATTGCTTCATAAATAAAGGACTGTGCAGTAAATAAAGAAGTCAGTATGCAAATGGCCACTTAACAACTTGGCTCAGAACAATGTAGATAACTAGATTTGAGAGGTAACAGTGGGTGAGCAGTTGGCAAGAATGACTCATCCAATTAGGGTGAAAATTGGATATTTGGTGAATAGAAAGGCAGAACAAGACTTTTTCAGCCCAAAGGGTTTGAAAAGAACAAGCCAGTGCCAAGCATAGTGTTTTGTAAGAGGGACAAGGATGAAAGGACACTTGAAAGGAAATAAAAGTCTTCTGGAAAAAATAAAGAATACGAGTGACATGATGATTGCATAAACACATATGTCTTTAAAAAGACATAACTTTGCTGTGTGGGGACTGCTCTCTAAGAGGTCAGAACAATCAAGGCTTGACTGAGTGGCAAAGTCATAAACATTGCGGAACATCTGAACAGTGCGCTGCTTCTTGTATACCTCACCTGTGCAGCTAGTGTGCTGCTAGGAAGAAGAAAGAGATTTACATCTGAGAGAGAGAATTATTAGTAAAATTCAGTTCAGAACATGTGTGCAACTAGACTTTGTATTTTATAGGGCAAAGGATGAGTGGGTTCATATGAAGTCAGGTTTACAATCAACAAGTGAAAATAAAGGGAATGAGAGCAAATTTGAACAAAGAAGTATAGATACCACTTTATGCTTGAAAAGTAGAATGGCAAACTAGTCATCCTTCCCCTTCCCCTTCAAAAGTAGGATGACAAACTAGTCATCTTCCCATCTTCGCCTGCTGGCAAATTTGGTTGTTTGATGACTTTTACTCTGGCATTGTGGTTGACATCAATTGAAGAGATAAAGAGGATTCATGGTTATATGATGGCCTTCCAAGATCTGAGATAAATTTAAAATAGACTTAAAAATCAGGTTCCCTTGCTCCTGTTACATCCCTCACGGTCTTTTGACTAGGGATGGAGAAATCTGAGAATTTCACTTACTTCTACATTTGAATTCTTTAAACCAAAAGCTCTTTGTCATCTTGAATATGCAAATTATTGATTTTGAAAACATACCCAAGATCAAATATGAAATTCAAAATATGAACTGAAACAAAGTTGTCCCCAATTTCCATTTACCAAATTCATCAGAGACAACTATTTTTCAGCATGGAGAGGACCATGTTGGACCTGCCTGATGTTCAGCAATTAAACATGAGGAACCCTTCAAAAGAAAAGAATTAGCAACTATTTCAGCACAATAAGAATTAATTTAAATTATTTTCTTTTAGCAGTTAGGCATTCAAAGTCCCAAATTAGCTGTTAAAGAAAAATATATATTTCCTCTGATTAATATGTTTTCCTTAGAAATATGTGCCTCAACTATCAGACTTGCAAATTTAACAGATGCTTCTATGCCAATGAACAATAGCAAAACAAAATACACTAATTGGAAGAAATAATGATGAATTGTGCTATGACAATCAGATTTTTTTATATATATATTTTCAATATATTGTCTAAAAAGTTGGGTGGGGGATGTTTGGACACGGTGTGTATACATACTCATGGATTCACAGTTGAAGGTGTAGTGGAGAAACAAAGGAATTAAATAATGACCTATTGGACTATGTTTAGATTTCTTAAATTGAGTGGTAGTGGTAATGTAACTCCATGACATTCCTTGAGTGTTTGAAATTCTACCACTGTCTTGTTCAAGGGATGAATTATGTTATAATGTCAACAATTTAACTGTAATTACAGGATCATTTTTTGTTGCCTCATAGGAATTTGTTTCATATTTATTTATTTATAAATTTCCCAGAAGCTCTAATTAACCAGTGAAAAGACTTGCTTGATTTCCCTTTATTAAATATACTGAAAAGTCAGCTACCTTGAGAATAAAGCACACTTTTGTAATTAAAATCATTTGCCAACACTTCCATTCTACAAGAAGACAGAAGAGAATGTTAGCCAGATAATCACAGTACCTGTTTAAATTTGTTTTTATATTAGCTATGTACTTCTAATTCTGTTTATTAAATTACTGTCAACTAGTTAACTTTCTGTCTTGTTGACTTGATGAATCAAATAATACATTCATTTACCTTGTATTACATAAGTGCATGTATTTGTGTAAGTTCAAGGCTATGTTCAAGGGTACGTGTTGCATAAGGTGAATATACAAAGAACAAAACAGTTGCTTTTAAGTGTAGGATAACAAACAATTTCACAAACCAAGAATGACAGTTGTTGTTTGATGGAAAAGCTGTATTCAGCATTTTTGACAGTGCAGAGTGTCTACTGTAGCACATTAATGCCAAAATGACTTCAGAAATCAGAAGTAAAAGGTAATATGAATATAATGAAGAAATCAAGATTAAAAGGAGCCATTACATATATTTCAAGAAAGCACTGCCAGTTTCTGTTGTAAGAATATTTTTATTTTTAAAGACAAACTGTTGGATAGTATGGGTCTGTTTCTTTGTTTATTTCATTAGTTCAGACATGTGTGTACTTCTCGCCAGCTGAGGTTATAGGTCACTTAATAGAAACATGCAGCACAATGATAATGCAAAATATAAAACCAAAATGATAGCAAAACCATAACAACACTTGAAATAAGATGATGATGATGATGATGATGATGTTTCATCATCATCATCATCATCATCTGTACCCAACTTTTAGGATTATGGCCTTCCAAGATGGATTACAAGAAATCAATGGAATGCAATATTAACATTTAAAATTTAAAGTAGCAATCAAAATAGTTCTTAAAGGTAAGTAGTATAAAATTAATTAATTCAATTCGGAACTAAAGTCTTTGGGGTTGTCCTATATGGCAGGCATGAGAACTGTGCAGCCCTCCAGATACTGTTCGAGTGCAACTCCCAGCCAGGAATTTCTTGTTTAGATTATTCATCACTGTAAAGGAAATAAATAATTTAATGAATTTTCTCCCAGCCACCAGATATGTAACAAACAAACTAACAATCAAAAACTATACTTGCTTTAAGCATGGAGAAAAGTTTTTTGGAAGTAGGGGTGGAAGACATTCTCCCCAGGCCTGCCCCCAGATGACATCAGGAGGGTAGGGAGAGGCACCCAAGAATCTGGAAGGCTACAGTCCCATGTGACATTTAAAAAAAAGCAGGAAGAGAAGTCAGCCAAGGATCTGGGAAGTTTTAATCTTCCAGGATCCTCAGCTGCCTTTCCCTCTCACCCACCCAAAAATGGGGGAGGGGGAGCAGCTGAAGATCTGGAAGGCCTTAACTGCCTTTCCACTCCCACCCTGTACTACATTGAGGGGTTGAGGGGAGACAGCTAAGGATCTGGAAGGCTTTAGCCTCTGTTTCCTTTTTCCTCTCACTTGCCTTGCATGGCATTGGAGGAGGGGAAAGGCAGTGGATAATCTCTTTCAACACCTTTTGCATATTCTGGAGTATGTACAAGGACTCTGTTTCTGAACACATTATAATAACCCCAACAAGATGCAATCAGTTCATATGTCAGTGAGGGAAATTCTGCCATCTGTAGAATTATGAGAATTGTAATCCAACACATTTGGAGGACATTGAGTTGTGAAAGGTAGCTATATGGGATGCAGTTCCTACATTAATGTGAAAATGCACTAATTTCCCATTGTATAGGTACATATTATTTAACAAATTCACATGTTTAGGAGCTATAGGATGAAACCCAATAGTTAGCCCCAGCAAGAATAAACACATGGTGGAAGCCTGGTGAGTAAGTATCCGGAATGTCAAAGACAATGCTCCAAACATGTGCTTTTCATGCATTCCAATGATACTTCCAGGGCTAGATTTGTAATGTCAAGTGCATTTCAGTTGGTACAAGTCTATTCTTCTAATGGAGCTTGGAAAATAAACTTTTTAAAAGATAACTCATGATGTAAATATTAACAAAGCCTCCAATAGAACTTGTTAAAATTATTATTCCTTTTTTTGGTAAGCCATTTCATGACTTATTACATTTTAGTTTCTCATTGGAAACAGCTACGTCTAAAAAAGTAATACAATTCCTTAAAAAAATTAAAAAAGAAACCCATCAAAATGCCTCCAGGCACCCAGATATGTTTAGCACAAATAGTAATGAGAAAAAGGTGGCAAGCAAACAATATTCAGAGAGAGCACATGAGAGAAAGTATACCATTATTAGTTATTATGTTTTTTGAAAAGTAGAACCATCACCATAACTCCCACATAATCTGTAATCTGCAAGTAATCTGAAACTGTAAATCAGACAAAATTTGTGTTTGATAAATTCTGTTCTATTGCCTCTTTGAATCCCCCCTTTTTCAATTAAGTAATTGAATGTAGTCATTCATATCATTGAGCAAATCCATTAATTGTATCTCTGTGAGAATTTTACTTGACATAAAATAAACGTTTAGGTAATTTTTTCTGACTAAATTGCTGACGATGTCTGGGATGACATGATCTACTTTAACCACATGGAATCAAGTATCCAGAATCACGTAACCAGATTAATTTTACTGATGCTTTACTTCAAGTCATTAAAAATGTTTGCTCATTCAGCCATTTCATTCAGTTATCTTGGCTGTTTTGTTTGCTGTACATGTTCTCAATAAAACTTTACTACCAAGGATCACAAGATTACTAATGGATTCATGTCAAAAGTTGATTGTCACTGGTTGCCATCACCTGTGAACCCATCTAAGAGCTTTGAGTGCTCAGTCCTTAAATATACGAATATTTGGTATCTATATTTAGCAGAGTGCAGAAGGGCTAATGCAATAGGAGCTTATGGTAGACACAGAAGCAATAACTCAGGAGGTTCCTGAAAAATAAGAAGAAAAACCTCTTATATTTATTTTGTCAGGAAATCTGTCTGAAGAAAGGAAAGGAAACAGATAAAATAAGCTGACCTATACTTGGCTACAAAAAAAGTTGTGTGTCATTTGTGGGAGTAAGTTAGTAAGAGATTGTAAGCTTGATGGTAGGGAACTGTCAAATTAATGACAGATAAACTGGTCTGGGGCTATTTGTGGCTAAAGCGTAGGGTATAAATATTCAAAATAATAAAATAAATAAATATGGATTCTCCCTTCCCGGTCAAAGAGAAGAATGAGATTAACTAACTAACTTCTCAAAGAAGCAATAAGTGACTCAATAGGTAGGAAGGAAACAAAAGGCTTGAGTACACAAACTAATGAAAGATTGAGAGAGGTGGAACAAAGGGACAGACATTATCTAAACTTCTTTCTTTCATTAATCACTTATATGAGTGTTGATGCCTTTTTGTTTCCAACATTAAAATAATGTTTTTGTTTTCAAAATTAAAAGAATGTATTTGAAATTAAAACTGTCACCTCTTTTCTAGAGGTTGTCACCAGGTTCAATATCTTTAATAGTATACATGGTGGGCAGGTATAATAGAATACCTCAGCACTAAGAATGACTGTTCTTCTTGAATTTGGTTGATTCATATGGCTGAAAATGTCATTTGGTAATCATCATCATCATCATCATCAAAATTCATAAATTTCTTCATAAATTGGATGGAAAAAAATTGAGATATAAAAAATCCAGATGTGGAAGAAGATGAAACTGACATGTTTTATTCATCCTTAAGGTTGAGGATCACTAACTTTCCAAAAAGAAGCTGCTCAATTTCTTCCCTTCCAGGAAGAAATTGCTGTGTATTCTTGCATTGTCTGCTACATTCAGAGTTAATAGATCTCTTGCATATTCTGTGAGGACACTTCCCATTCCCTGAGATTTGAGGATCAAAACCTGTGACAATAGAGGGGCCTTTGTAAAACCACAGGGGAAAGATCCCTTTGATGTCATTGAGTGGGTCCTGTGTTACAACTGCATAATATGTTTGTGAATATCCATGTAAGAGTGAAACAGACAGTATGAACTTCCTGAACTATGAAATTCGCTGGTTGACCATAGACCAACATAACCAGACTTACGTCACAGGCTTTCTGTAAGTGTTGAGCAACAGAATCATGCAATCCAAGTTATCCTTGAACTCATTGAAGGAATGATGAGATATAAGTGTCATTATAAATAACATTTCTGAAAGTTGTCCCCCCCCAATCACAATAAGAATGACTAGATACCTGGGTTTCAGTGCTTATTTTCCCAGCCAGTTATTATAGCAATCCCATGGGTGCTCATTTTACCTACAAACTCTTCCCAGACATCACCACATGAAGATCTTCTTGCTACTATATTGGTTGTATGCACGAAAGTAATTTTACTGTTGCCAAATACTCTTTTGCCTTTTCTGTTTGTCCAGAAATAAAGGCTGACTGAGTAGATTTTTTTCTCCCTCATTCAGAAAGTTGCCATAAAATGAAGTTGACTTGATGGTACTTAAAAACAACAGTACTGGACTAGGTGGGATGCAGGGGTAGTATTGCTGGTGGGTATCAGGAACTGAGTTAATTTAGTTCTATGTAGTAGTTACTGTTTACTTACTTTCTTGTTTGCAGATTAATTTGGTCATCTTCAATCCTACATCTTGCTAGTCCCAACTAAATTATACGCACTGAATCAATTGGATTCACCTATGTGTTAACTCACTATCCAATAGTTGAATAAATGGTTCTACTTTAGTTGGGATTAACCAACAGGATTCTTATCTGTATTTAATAATTTCATAATCTGATCTGTGTGATTTTCAGGTTAATTTGGTTACATATAGACCCTTGCTGGACAAGGCTAGGGAATTGCTCTGTGCCATTACCTACTGCTTCTTCTGGGATCTGAAGCAACGCGGACTGTCCCTGAAGCCCTTCTGCAGGGCTCCTCCTTGGTCCAAGGCGAATCAGAGCAGTGTAAGATCTGTAGATCTGCATTGCTCTGGCTTCCAAAATGGCGGCTTTCGGTTGGTCGTGGTTCCCAACCAACCGCCGAAGCTCACCATGCCTAAAGCCCTCCCTCCGCAGAGCGCAGGCTCGCATTGGTGCGAGCCTGCGAATCTGCACAAGGGAGCAGAAATGCAATGGCGCGTTCCAGGAAAATAAAGATCTGTTTTTTCCGGTATTTCAAAAACACGCTGGAGGACCACTTGGGGTCATCTTGGAGTGGACTGAGGTGTGGATCTCCGGTAAGTAGTTCGCTCCTAGTTCACTCTAAGATGCAGGCGACCTCCCTGCGAGGACGCACTGCCCCATTCTAATTGCCTGGTGTGGAAAGGGCCTTAGTCAGCTATGGCAAGTTTGTGGTGGGAATCATATGGCCCTTCACACTGCAAATGCTAGCACTGCATAGTTGATAGTGAGGAGTTCTGGGTGTGACAATTCCAAAACATCTAGACGGTCACACAATTCCAACCCTTGTGTTCAAAAATAGGAATATTAAACATAATAGATAACTCTATTGTTTCTGAGATTTGCAGTTGAAAGTTCTGGAACCTGAAAATAGGAAAGGGATCACGACTGGGCCTGGCTTTGCCATATCCTGCAACATTTCATAGATGACAACCAAGGCACATATAACCAAGCAACATGAAAGTGTGATCAAGATAGAAAACATTATCAATGAGGAAAAACACACAAACTAGGAGGGACTGCAACAGTTTGATTTTGCCCAAGTCTACTAAGAAGGCCACCTCCTTGTCTCCTCTCCTGCTGCCTGAATTAATTGAGTCAAAACTACAGATTACAGCAGTTGAAGTGAGTTAAGAACCAGGCAGGGAGGCTGGAAGAGGAGAAAGAAAATGGAACATTTTAAAAGTAGCTGAAAAAGAAGAGTGTCAGAGAGTTAATTGGGACTATGCCTACCAAACTGGGATAGTGGGTGGGTATGTTTTAGACACTCACCTGGATAGTGTGTTATTGTGAGGTGGAAAAATCCTGCCATACTGTGAACAATGTGGCCTGATTGATGGTCATTGGTGAACTGGGCCAGATAAATGTTGCCCAACCATTTTATATAGGGTTCTGGCCTAGCTTATACTCCTTTTTTAAAAAGTATTCTTCTCATCAGATAAATGTGACATAATCTAAGTCACTCCTCTGGCTAGAGCTACTTCAACTGGTTGTGATAAGAGCTATAGTTTTAAAAATGGATGTCTGCTCTTCCCCTTCCCCTTCCCCTTCCTTCTTCCTCAGTGGTACATCTTTTAGATTATAAACCTGAAGGCAGGGACTATACTGGTAGTGGTATTTGTAAGCCATCCTGAGATACTTTAGCCAACTAAAGAGTGGGATAAAAATGGTTTAAATAAGTAACATGATAAAGGACCTTGGGACTTGAACCAGGGACTCATGCAACAAAGATCCAATTACTCCCTTCACTGCACTGCTATCCCAGAAGAAGAGCTGCTGATGTACATAAGTAGCACCAATGCTGCAGGCCAGGAAGAAGTGCTGAAGCTAGATCAACAACTTGTCAGGTGAGACAAAGGATTACTAGGCCTTGTAAATCCTCTGACTTTAGTCCACACTCCTCAGTCTAAGCAACCCTGAGGCTTGAGTTAATACAGAGATGCTCCCTAGGTTTCTAAGCATTTATCAGTCCACTTAGAGATTGATGTTAACTTGAGTTAACATCCAGCACAAGCATAGATGATTATGGCAGAAATTAACATAAAATTTTAGCTACAGAAGGAATTTCTGTCTTTCTATGCTTCTAGTTTAGCACATAAGAACTAAAACATACCTGCTGTGTAGCTGTTTATGCCTCATGATAAGACAACTAGAAAACAAATTCTAGTGCCCAAACATAATCTTTTCCTTTTGCAAAGAACAATGTTCAGAAATATATCTTGGTTGAGGCCTGGTGAGGTTTCCAGTTAGGAAAGAACAGATGACTGAGGAAAACAGAAAGGCTGGCTTCAACTTGGAGTGGAGAAATCATCAGCTACAATGATACTTGGAAACTTTCCAGGGTAACTCTATTATTGCAGCCTCTACTTATTAACAAAACAATCTATAATTACCTAGAAGCTTGATTACAAGCAAAACTTACCTAGGAGGACAAATTTGCACAGTTTTACCGCTGCCAGATTTACCAAAGAAACAGACTATTCATTTCCAAGCTCAGCACAATGGGTAGTTTGCACTGAGTGCTCTACGGGGAATTTGCTTCAAAGATAAAAGCATCAATACTGGTTTCAGGTACAGCAGCTTATGCTTGAAAGTTAATCTATGAAGATCTGCTGCCTCTGAATTGGCACAAGATTACTGTCCTTTGTGTAAAAGGCAATCATAAATCTATAAAGTTCTTTTTTAAGGTAGTCAAAGGACTTTCATTTTACTCAGTGTTCAGCCTGAAAAATCCCTGAAAATAAATTAAAAGTACCGGTAGGTGAACAGTGTTTGCAGGAGCATCAGAAGAAAGGTTTGATTCTAAACCCTTATGTACATGGAAGGACACAATTTGGCATCAGGTCAATTTGTGTTGATTCAGTTGTACCTTTGATGTAGGCTGGTGAGATTCTGTTTTTCATATAGCTGCCCTCCTATTCATGTAAGAAAACAAGATGAACACTGCTGGATCAGACTAAAGGCCAAGATGTTCAGCACTGGGCCACACATTAACCAACCCCTGTGGGGAGCACAGAAACAGGATATGAGTCTAAGACCATTTCTGCACTACAGTGTTAAAGTGCTGCTATTCCACTATCAACCTCCTATGGAATTCTGGGGTTTGTAGTTTAGGGAAGGGCACTTTGAATTCTCAGCCAAAGGGCTCTTTGGTCTCAGTAAACTACAAACCTCAGAATTCCACAGGGAATTGAAAGTGGAATAGCAGCACTTTAACACTGTAGTGCGGAAATGGCCTAACTGTATCCTTCTGCTCATGTTTCCCAACAAATGGGAAGCTTCATCCTATACCATATATTTAACTATACTATATATATAAGAATAGTCCTATATTATGTATACAGGAAATATATAGCTAGCATGACTAGCATGACTACTAGAGATTGGTACCCCTTATCTCCCATGAACTGTCTAATCCTATTTTAAAATGGTACAATCTGATGGCAATCAATGCTTTCAGCTATAGCATATACCATAATTGAACTAAATGCTGAGTGATGAAATCATTTGATCCATCTGGAAATACTTTATCACATGTTTGGGGTCTCTATGTTTAGAATCAGTTTATTTTTCTGTGAAATACTCTCATATGATAAGCAATAACTAGAGATACCATCATTTAGCGTGAAAGCATAGAGTTCCAGCAGACTTTTAAATTCCATCAGCCAAAATTTACCCACTCAGGCCCTATCCACATGAGATTGCTGTCCCATGATGAGGTTATATTGCTGGTGGTTCACAAGTTGTGCTTTTGCATGATGTTGTAGCAGTCTTGCTGCCAACGTGTCCCCACCCATTGTGATCATGGGATATTCCATTAACAGAAAAAAAATCTGTTAATGCTATATGATTGCACAATGCTCCCACTGCTGGCAGCCATGCAGAATGGGCAAAAGTGCAATCTAGGCATTTCCTTCTCCAGTGCAGCATGGGAACGAGGCTGGCTGCACTGAGGAAAAATGACACGTGTCACTTCCATCTACAGGCAGCCAGCTGCATGTGGAGGAGAACACTGGAGACACACTCCCATCCTTGCATAAGTACTGCCAGGATAACCCCGGGACGAAAATGGAAAAGGTTAAGGTGCAGAAATGGCCCCAGTCATTGAAGAATTTCAGTTTCTTCACTGATAACGGGCCATCACCGGGGCCTGCCTTGCTTTAAAACTAATCTTACTTCCCTGTCCCTTCTACAAGGGATTAGCATGAGATATTGCATACATATCTCATCATGAGTCCAAGAAGCTCAAAGAAAACTGATTTATGCCATGGTCACACATGCTAATACTGTACTGCTTTGGAACATATCAGTTTGGTATCAGCTTGGAACATATTCATCATCAAGATTACACAGAAAGTTCTCACACTGTGTTGTGCCACTGTCTGGAACTGCTGACATTGTCTTGAGAATCAATAGAATCCAGTAACTAACACGTAGTCATAAGTACGCTTTCAATTTTGTACAGGGAAGGCATTAGTAGCGTTGCTTTTGTTTCCATTAGGTGTCTTCAGAAGGACTCTCATAACCCTTCATCTTAGCTTTCTGTCATGTCACCAGACAACTCCAACTGCAGAGGTAGGTCAAATCTCTGTTTAGTTCAGAGTTGAGTGAAAATTATGGTGCAGTCCTTCACTCATTTTGGATCTGTATCCAAGAATTAAAAAAATATCAGAAGTTTTCTCTGACACTGATAGTTGTTGCATATATTTCAATACCTTTTCTCTGTTTTATGATTATTATTTTTTTGTAGAAATTGCATGGTGTTTTTTTAAAAAAAACAGTTGTATTTTGCAATAAAATGTTTTATGTAAAATAGAACATTTCTGTGGAAAATAATATGTTCTGCAAAAAAAAAGTATGTTAAAAGTGTGGGAGGTTTTTTGTTTTTTTGGTTGTTTTTGTGCAGAGATGAAAACTGTGCAGTTTCTCAGCTCATCATGACACCTTTTTCTCATTGAAGATAAGAACATTTTCAAATATTCTTTATATTCATAGGGAAAATGTCCTCTGAAAATTGCCTACCCTATTTGGAGGTGGATAAGTATATTATGGAGGATGAAAGAAGAATTCCCAGAATATATCTCAGAATATTGTCTTCTGAAAAAGTTAAAATTAGTTCAGACTGGGAAGAAGCCATGAGTTAAAAGAAAGGAACTCCATGCTTCTGCTCAGAAACACCTACACAAAAAATAAAGACAATTAAAACTGGATTGATAATTCTTCTTGCAGCTTGTGGGCAATTAAACTGCTCAGTTTGCAAAACATTGTGGGGTATGGGGTAGTGGAAGCTGAAAGTCTCAAACAGTTCCAGGGAAACCCTTCTCCATCAAAAGAACAGTAATATTATATTTTCTCAGAATTTTAGTCTCAGATTTGATTCAGGTGTCCATATACTGTCTATAACCAGAGGAAGTCCAAGACATTTTTCTGCCCAGTGCCTGTCTCACACCCATTTGCTACATAGCACCCAAAGGCAATTATAATTATTTTGGGATGCAGTACAGAAAATTCTCAAAGCACATCTCTCCATCTCTTGAAGTGTAAATACAACAATCAGTTTAATGTCTAACAATATCCTTTCCTGGATCTGCTGCCACAGGTGGCTTCCTCAGTCTGCTTAATGTAGGGCCAGCTTTATAAACAGTGCTTTCAAAATGTGATATATCAGAGGGGTGCATGCCTCCTGTGGAATAAGCAAATGGACTGAAAAGGGCTAATTCTGTTTTGTTCACACAGCAACATGTTTTATTTTGTCAACACACAGAATTTATGCCCCATTCACATGGACTCCTAAAATTAGAGTAGGGAATTGTGGTGTTCCAAATACTCTTAGCTTTGAACTTCCATCAGCTCCAGCCAACATATCTGCTTATCAGTGGTTGGTATGAATTGGAATTTCAGAACATTCTACAAATGCCTGTCCTAAGGTCTGTCCTCAGGACAAAATATAAAATTGTATAATAATGTTTAAGAAGCTATAGGAAATTGGACAGCTCTGCATGAGAAACAAATGGAGTCAAACCTTTGTAGTATACTATATGATCTTAGTCAACCTACAGTCTGCAGAGCAGTAATGAAGTTCCAGTATGTAATGACAGACATAGCTAATAATAAAGGGAGAATTAGAACTTTTCATTAGCAATGGCTATGAGCCATTATTTCATGTTATCAGGTGCACACCAAATAAAACGTAGATAAGGAGGCAACTGATGCTAGGGGTTATGTTATGCTTCTTAGAATATATTTATTCTTTTTATATAAGGGTTTGGGGAAAGGGGGAAATCTTTTTATAGAACACATATTCCTGTATTTTCTTGTATAAGAGTAAATGTGCACACACAAACCCACTCACAGAGACATCTTGGTTTTATCCTGACATTTGAGGGGAGACTGTTGTTGAGAGCTGAAAATGTTTTGTCAATAACGCCGTACTCAAAGGGCTGTCTGGATATGTGATAGAGATGCTTGATATATTTATAAGTTTTTTGCCAAATAGCTGAGGGAACAATGTTTATGGTGCTGAAAGTACAAAGCAATAACAGTGCCTGATATTGGCTAAACACTCAAGTAAATCAGGCTCCTTTGATAGCAGGCAAAAATTTTTTATTGCTTGACATGTTCCAATGAAATGACTAATAACGTTTTGAGAAGGGGGAAAAAACCACACTGTTTTCTCTTTTCTTCCTCTTTTTCTTCCTGTGGGAATTTGAGAGTGCCATGCAGCTAGGCTCTGGCAAAGCATTTTATTGGATTGGACACTGCATGGATGGATGAATGAGTGTGGTTCTCTTTGCTCTGTGCTACATAAGAGCAGATTTCCTGCAGCGGCATCCAGGGGGAGATGCCTATGTCTGGTTCAAAGTTATCCAAGCACAGAATTGCTAGACTTAAGAGATGCCTGTTGCTCCCTCTGGGAGTTACATATATGGATTAGGAAAACCAAAATATTCAGAACAAGCTTAGAGAGAGTGGATGAAAGAAAGAGTTCACAGTGTTGGTGGTTTAGGATGGGGGAGAACTGCATAGAATAAATTTGGTTCAGACAGAGGTTATAAAATAACATACTTAGAAACCTTTTTTTCTGTAAATTTTCTTTGTATAATTATAAAGGAGAGATGTGCAACTACTCTGAGTCAGGTGGTCATTATTTGGTGTCCCTGCTGGCAACTTTTTATAATCTATTTTATGTCACAGAAAGCCAGAGAAAGAGAAAATGATGTGAACAAAGACAGAAAACAGGAAAATAGGGTTTGCAAGGGAGTAGTAGGTCACACTGGGTACAGTAGGGGAAGCAAAAGGAGATTTTCTTACTGATTTGTACAGTACAAATATGGGGCTTTTGGCAGTGACATGATAATAGCAGTGGCAGGGCCATGCAATGGGGATGGCAAAGCAATTTGGGGATACCTACATCCTATGAGACACAGGCACTTTCCGCACCGGGGTATTAAAATGATGCAGAGCGACCTCTGATGGAGGTCATCTGCACCGTGGAGTGGATTGGGGCAGACTACTTTTCGTAGTTCCGCACCTCAATCCACTCCGACACAACTGGAACTGGTGGCGCGGCGTGTTTTTTAAAAGCCTCTTTTCAGAGGTTTTTAAAAAGCACGGAGTGCGTAGCCCTGTGCAGCTCCGTCGCTGTGCTCCGGTGCAGATTTGCAGGCGTGCACTAGTGCATGCCTGCAGATCCGCCGGGGTTGGGCTTCCGGCTGGTGAGCTTCTCCGGTTGGTGGAGAGCCTCCGCCAGCCGGAAGCTGCCATTTTGGACGCCAAGGCTGCCATTTTGGATGCTGGAGGACTGTGGAACAGCGAGCTTGCGCTGCTCCGCATAGGGACGGACTTACCCGGCTGCTAGTAAACTCTGTTTTAGCGCGTTCCCCCCGTTTCCCCCTCCACATGCGGAAAGGGTCCCACATTACACACACACACTATTATAAAGTGCCCTTGGTAGGGATGTATCTGAAATGGGATTTTAGAGGATTTCTAGAGCACAGCATTAGCAACTGGGAGAATCTATAGGTGGGTGCAGTCTACATGGACTTAAGGGGTGCTGCTGACATAGGCATTCAATATCACATTGTACTTTTTTAACACCAGATTTTCCCTGTATCTTAGAATATGAACCAATAGGATAGGTCAATCTCATGAAGATGTACATTGAGAGCCTTGCAAGAAGGGTGAATGGCTGTGAAAGGAGAGCAGGACATATGTGCTTTTGATTGTTTTAAAGTGTAAGTAGTTGTATAAGGCATGAAAGTGGGACAGATATGTGGTATCATGGAAAGGAGATAGAAATTTCATGGGCTTAAACTCTCTCTATTACACAAATCGTTTTGAAATTATAGAACAGATACCCTGTTTCTCACTGTGCACTTGTAGGCTCACTGAATCCAGTCTTTATAATTTCATATTTCAGCTCCTTGACTCTCAAAGGAAAAAGAATGTCTTGAACTGTTATGGAGACCAAAATGGCCATTTCTGCATTAGACTGTTATAGAGGTATGATTCCACTTTCAACATTCTGTGGAATCCTAAGGTTTTCAGTTTTGAGAGGGGCCCTCTGGCCCCTCCTGAAACTGCAAACCCCAGGATTCCATAGGATGTTGAAAGTGGAATCATAGCGGTATAGCAGTCTAGTGCGGAAATGGCTAAAGTGAGCATATATCCAGCCAAATGGAGAAAGTTTGAAAAGAGAAGGCCTGATTCTATCCTGCAAATGCCAGGCAGGGGATGTGGAGGGAAGGTCAATTGCCTTTTCAGAGAATGACTTTCAACTGTAATGAAAAGTGGAGTCCTTGGAAAAGAAGATGCTGGTGAACAGAGAGTTATTTGGCCAATTACACCTGCTTCAAAAAGCATTAAAAATTAACCACTGTGCATGCAGATTTAGAAACAGTGTGAGCTATTTACAATGAAATGCTGACTTGGACTCCAGCTGAAAGCATTTATATAGGCTGTTGATTTTGTAAGTTAAACCAGAACTGTTAAGTCTGCTGTTTTGGCTTCAGAGCTGAGGCAGCAGTCGTGTCTCAAGCTGACATAAATATCAATGTTACAAATTACTTTTCATACCTCTGTATCAGGAACAGAGCCTTTGAATCAGCACTTCCCAGTAAGAGAAGTTATGAGGTTGTACGCTTTTCGGTATTCATTGGTTGCAATACTGTAGGGTGAATTCTATTGACAACCCCCCGCAACTAGAACAAACCCATTGAAATGACTGTAGAAAAGTGAGTCAGCACATTGATTAATGCCATTGAATCAGTGGGTCTCCTCCAGTTGGGACCAGCAGTAGGAGTCAGACCTATATACCATGCAATTTCAAGCAAATTCTCAACATCTGCGCTCAGGATGGCAGCCATGACAAGGTAGGATTCACAACCCAGTCTGGCAACCTGGAAAACAGCACAGTTTAGACTCAGATTCAGACCCCAGTTTCAAATTGGGCAATTTCCAATTCAGAATGATATGGAAACTGCTAGATTAGAAGCTGGGGTCTGAATCTGAATTTCAGTTTAGAAGTCCTAATTTCTGTGCCTCCAATTGCTATCACTGGAAATCAACTGATGGCTGTAACTATTTGTTCCCCTTTTTGTTAGAAGAATTGCTGGCATAGTTGACAGCTATGAATTATGACTATTAAAATAACAAAATGGCTCCAGTTTAGTAACCTGAAATTTCAGGAAAAAAAATCAGATGCCATGTTTTGCTTGTTTGCTCGTGTCTTTAAACATTCTCAAAAGCAACTGAGAGAATAAGCAATCATGCATGAGGCCTCATTATGTTCTTTTATATCAATAGCTAGTTTGTACTTGTAAAAGAGACTGAGAAAACCGGAGGAAAGACAGAACAAAGAAATGGCCAAATGAATCATGTTCTATGGCAAAATGATATGATTGTGATCATTATGAAACTTCATTCTGAATACAATGAAGAAATAGGACCAGTTAGGAGGAGAAATTGCTAAAATAATAAAAAGTACTCATTTCTTTCAAGCCATTCCATGCTGGTAGATGATGCTAAGATACATTTTATTAATGTACAGGATATGATTGTACTTGCTGTAGCTATTATAGTCATCTGTGCAATGATGGAAGCCACTGTTCTGGAATCAGACAAATGATGGACTCAGGTGTTCAATCCATGTTCAAACAGTGAACCCTCTGTACAAGTTTTTATTGATTAGCGGAAATTACACAAGACCAAAGATCACAGAGAACATTGTGTCAAGTAGCTGAAATAAAGGGATTCATTATATCCTTTGCCATCTTCTGCCCTAGCTGATATTTGTATTGGCATCTATTTATCTCCCCACTAAAGCATTGTTTTTATTTTCTGTAGTGTAAAACTAAAGATGGAAAAGAAGCAGGCAGAAGTAGGTGCTTCAGACTTGTTTTTATAAAAAAAAAAATATTTAATTTTTTACAAAAGTCTTCAGTAAGTGAGCTTCTGCTGTGGATTGCCAGATTACCAGATGGTAATGATGTTTTTAGAATGAGGGACCTGCATCTGTTGATTAGTCAACAAGACTTCCCCTCAGGCAATGAGAAGTTTGTGTTAGTAGCCCTGCAACAGAAGAAATTATTTGTATGATCACTGTGGGAAAGGAATGGAATCCAGATAGTGCTGCCACCAGGGCAGGATTTTGGGGCACACCTCCAAGGTTCCACTCAGAAGAATGAGCAGTAAGATTCTTAGATGCAGGGCAGGTAGCAGGGAAAAGATCAGCCATCTTGCTGCTTTTTTTTTTTAGTTCATATACTCATTTTATACTACCTACACCCTTGCCCCTGTCTATATCAGTAGTCCCACCCATCACAATGAATGCTGAGCTGGGAATGTTCATTTTAAAGAGTAATTCATGCTTGTCTCAAAAGTAACACATTGCTGTTATTTGTTATAATATTGAAAAAGTTACTTGTTACAGTACTTGAGTAATTCCTGTTAAAATACTTCTACAAATGCCCTTAAAAGTATCATTTGAAAAAAGCTAGAAACCATTGCTAACTACTCCAACAAAGTAATTTCACTCTTAATTGTCACGCTTTGGAAATGTGATTTTGTCCACTTTTGATAGACGAGAAAATCCCTGGTAGCTGTACCATTCTTGGAACCCATATTTTCCAAGCTCTCAACTCAGCTATCTCGATTTGCACACTCAAGTGAGTCAGCCAGTAATTCAGAATGCATGGAAAGATGGGAAATAAACATTTCAATCAAATTAATGAGAACCTTTTTCACTGAAGAGAGCTGGAATATTCTCCAAAGTCAAGAGCATGTCCATGGTTAAAGTGTCCTGAGCAATAAAGCCTGTTGACAGAGTTTAGGTGAATATTGACAGATAGTTACTGTCAGAAAAAGTTAAACAGTCAGGAATGAGACAAATAAATGGGCTGTATTTAATGATATGTTTTAATGTTTGTGTTTGTAGGACAGCAACAAAGTCTTTATATTGCTGGGGTAAATTACACATTTGAGAGCAGCTGGTTCATGTTAGTTGCCACTGCTGAGCTTGGTCAGAAGCCTGGATAGCAAATTAGCCAACATTGGCTGGGCTTGGTGGCATGGAGTCCTAAAGAAGAAACATCCAATACTTTTAAAAGGCAGGTGATGGGTTGTGGCAGGCCCTTATTCAAATCTTGCCTATTTCCCTTGAATAAATTTGGAGGGAATAAAGGAAAATATGTTAAGATATCTGGAAGTACATCTGTAAGACTAGTTTGGATTAGATGGCAAGTTATTTTGATTAGCAAGGAAACTACAAGGCTGTAATTTTATGTACTCAGACTTAAAAAAAAGACTTGTTGCAGATGAGTACAGAACCTGCTGAACTATAAACAGAATAATTATCTGTTACTAGAAGAAGAATTAGCTTTTCAAAGCTCAGGAGTCCCTTCATCTTTCACATAGTGCTCTGTCTCTTTTCCTTTGTTCTTCCCTTCTCTCTCCATTACACTCATTTTCTTTTTTGTTGGGCTCCCTCTCTCAGAAAGCGAGGCAATCTAATCACACCTATGATTAAGATATGAAAGAAATTCTGCCAATTTTTTCCCATCTTGTCTTCTACGTGGTGAACTTAAGCGTTAAAAACCTGTCTGTCTGTCTGAGGAACAGAACTGAAGGCTAATTTGGGTGCAAATGCAGCTACCCCTAACAAGCTGATAACTGAAGCTTCACAGCTGAGAATTATAGTGGTAGCGACTATCAATGGCTTCAGAAAGTCATATATATGGCAGTACGGCCAATATAAAATCACACAGGGAAGCCGAATTAGATAAAGCATGCTTCTAAAATCTACCTGCAGTAAGACACACTAACCTAATTCACTGATAAACAAATAAACAAATGCTATGAGAACAAATTGCTGCATATCAGAGCCAGTTATCTTATGGCCAAGTCAAGGTAGAAGCTGCTTGCTGTTTGCAAGCCCAAAAAGGCAAAAATAATATACAAAGCCTTCCTTCTACAATTGTGTGTTTGACCTTCATGGATTTGATTATTTGTGGATTATTTTCTGCTGCCCCATCTCATTTTTGATAGGGACTTCGATAACACTGGTTTCCATCTTGAACTGTGTTCATTTAATTCAGGTTTAGTCAGCAGTCAAATCTTTGGTTGCTGGGAAGAAATCAGACTGGTAGAGTGGATGGGCCTGGCCATGCACACATTCCCTCATGCATTCACTCACACACACAGATGAGCAAGTGGGTGGAGGGGAGGAGATGGGGCAAGGAGAGTGAGGAGAGCAGGTGTGTGTGTGTGTTTATGCCCTCACACACTTATGTGGAAAGGAGAAAGGGGATGGCATGGGAAAGCATTAGAAGGAAGGGCAGGCACATGCATTTATGCATTCACTCACTTGTATGTGTGGGAGGGATGGAAATAGGATGGGGGAGTGTGAGGAAAGAGGGTGTGTGCATGTGTTCCCTTGTTCACTCACTTGCTCAGGCAAGCGGGCAGAGGGTAGGGGATGGGATGGAGGAGTGGGAGGAGGAAGAAGGCATACATGTGATCCCACCCTTCCTCATTCATGTGGGAAGAGGGAAGGGGACAAGACAGAGGAGGAGGAGGGAGGGCAAATACATGCATTATCTTGCTCACTCACTCAAGAAGGGGATGGCACAGGGGAGAAGAACAAATGATTCATGGGTCTCCAGGGCAGATGGAGCAAGACAGTTAGTGTGAGAGGAAACTGAGTGACACTAGGCCCAGCTGCACCATCAAGTACAGGTATGTTTTTGTGTGTTAGATATGGCTGGGGGGGTAGAGATATTTATGGTTCTTCCATTTTCATGGAGGTCCTGCAACCCTAACCCCCTGCCCCACAAAAGTGGAGGGCCATCTGTATTTACCATACATAGGGCTTTTTGGCACTTTGGGAAGAAAACGGGGCATTCTGTTACTCACCAGACTGGTGCGTTCCCTCCGACGATCCACACTGATCCAGAGCAGTGCGTGGCCACGCTACATACTGCTCCGGGGATGAAAATGGTGGCTTCTGGTTGGTGGAGGCTCTCTACCAACCGGAGAAGCTCGCCAGCCAGAAGCCTGCGCCCAGAAGATCTGCAGCCTCATGCTGGTGCGAGCCTGCAGATCTACACAGGAGCGCAGCGACGAACTGGGGCGCGCCGGGCTATTGAAAGACCTGTTTTAAGCGGTCTTTCAATAGCACGGTGAACCACCAGTTCTGGTTGTTCTGGAGCGGGCTGAAGTACAAAACTACAGAAAGTAGTCCGGACCCAGTTCGTCCCCAAGTGCAAACGTCCTTGCTGGAAGACACGCTGCCCCGTTGTAAAAACAAAATGCGGAAAAGGCCATACACTTGACTTTAGATAGAGTTAGCAATACTCTCTAACAAAAAGAATGCACTCTCTGTTTATAGCTATGATGAATTAATGAAAAGTATGCATTGTGTGTCTTCAAGTTGTTTTAGAATTCTGGCAGCCATAACAGCAACCTGTCATGGGGGTTTCTTGGCAAAGTTTTCCTTTGTTTTCCTCTATTGCTGAGGTGTGTGACTTGACTGAGGTTACCCAGTGGGTTTCCATGGATGAGGTGGTTTCCAGAGTCATAGTCCCACACTCAGACCACTAGACTATGCTGGATCTGAAATGTATGTGACTATACTACAATGCTGAATAAATACAACTTACTGGTAATGCTGAAATGCTACCAAATACTGCAGATGTATGTAGATGCCTGTGTGAGATGCATCAATGTATGCAAATACCCTTAAGAGATGAATTATGAGCTATGATGTCTCAATATTGTATAAGTTCATATTCCTTATCACTGCCATGTAATACTATGCTCATATGCTATCATTACTCTTTGATTTATTTTTTATTTCATATATCCTGTCTTTCTCCCAGCATGATACCCAAGGTGGATTACGTGCCTTATATGTTTGAAATGTTCCTTACATGGGATAATCGTATAATATTTCTAGACTGTGTAAAGTCTATAATAAAAGATGCAAGCCTAGACTATGAACTGTTTATAAAAGAAATGGGTCTAGTCTGGAAATGTTTATGTGATGTAACGAACCTCTACTGACAGCGTATAACTACAAAAGCTGATTGTTTTCTTTCATAAAAATACAAAACGGTATAAAGCAATTTGTTTATTCCTGCCACTATAAACTTCCTGAAACTCCAAAGCTTAATAAATTCTTAAGGGGACTATTGATGTTATTTGCCTACTAGACAACATTGTTGTTTACAACGTCGGAAGCCCAGGTGACCAAACAGGTGAACTCTAAGGAGTTCTAGCTAGATACGGATTGACAGACATAAGACAAAGAACTTTCAATCCCTCAATTAAGAGTGGGGTTGGGGAATCACACCTGTTTCAAAGTCTTGTCTCCTAAAGCAAGTTTTCCCCTGTGTGAACAATTCTTAGCAGTTTGTTCTCTTGGAAAGCACCTTATTAATTTGCTTATTGTGGAACTATTTAACATATATACTGAAACAGTTGACAATTTATTTTACAACTATCCAAGTCAAGCTGGTTAGTGATTGGATGGAAGGCCACCAACGAATAACAGTTATCTTAGGTTACATTTCAGAGGAAGGAACTGGTGAAACCATCTCTGAGTATTCCTTGCCTGAGAAAACACAGGGTCATCATACTCATACTCATCATGTTGCTTGAAGACACACACACACAATTATTCAGTAGCCTTCTTAGCAAAGGACATTCAAATCTTTGAGGAAGACATGTGCCCTTTTGGGCACAACCTATTGTTAAATTCTATTTCTTCAAATATGCTTAGCCATTTTCCAAATAAATTAATGAGAATGTATAATACAGTTAATTTTATTAAATGAATTTTACTCCAGAAGGACTTGGGAACTCAATGGTCCTTGCCTCAGTGCCTAAAATTTCTCTAGTTGTGTTTGGTCCAGGAGGAAAGAAAAGGATATTTCAGGAGTACTGAATACCAGTATGCCTTTTTAGGATGAAATTAGCCATTTCAGCTTAAAGTTGGCACTGTCATTCAGATAAAGCTTTCTTGTGGTATATGATATGGGTCTGAGCAGTGGTGGTTCTCATTTGGATGAATGCATTGCAATGCATTAAATTTTTATTACTTTTTTGGATATTTATACATTCATATGTGCTTCTATATGCTTGTGCATATGGTCCTGTGACCGGAGATTTAATTGATGACCAATGTGGTTGGATTTTGTGTGACCTTACTTAAGAAACTTAAACAGGAAGTGTTATCTGGAAGGACAAATAGTCACCATTTCACTGATTTACCTATGTATGAGTATGTAGAAACCAGCTTCATACAGATA